>CM075808.1:91518820-91963098 GCA_037975025.1 Excoecaria agallocha | reverse complement strand
TTTTACGTAATGACCAGTTTTATATACGAAGACGATCGGAAAATCATTTTCCGTTAGATTGGCCTAAATTTTGGTGAGTACGTTCAAAACTCCTTGTTGTTAATTTTGAACGGTTAAGATTAGTTTTTAAGGTCTGTAAGTTCAGTTTTTGTTGCAAAAAAGAGGCTGTTTTTTGGATTTTTTACATAATGACCAGTTTTGTATACGAAGATGATCGGAAAGCCATTTGCCGTTAGATTGGCCTGATTTTTAGTGAGTACGTTCAAAACTCCTTGTTGTTAATTTTGAACGGTGAAGATTAGTTTTAAGGTCTGTAAGTTCAGTTTTTGTTGCAAAAAAAGGCTATTTTCTGGATTTTGCACATCCCTAAAGACATTGATAGACAATAGAGTTCAATCCAAAACTTAAACTCTTTATTTAACGAACCGAAATACCAAAAAAAAATTCAGAACCGAACTGTACCATTAATTTTTTGACTGTAACTGAACCGAATTGTATTGTTGACTTTGTTTGGAACGGATATGCATATTTTAATAATTTTTTTACATATAAAATTTAATGCAAATCATTTGTATTTTATATATTATTATTAGTAATGTATTATATGAATTTTTAATTATTTTTAAAAGATAATACTTTTTTATTCATTATTTCAAAATATAAAGTAATTTATTTAAAAAATTACATTTTTAATATTAATAATAATAAACTAATGATTGCAATATTATATGAATTCACCGATTTAATTCAAAGATTTTGAAGGATATGTAAATAATAAGTTATTATATAGATTTTGTAACGCTCCAAAAATTTAAATCGCGCAAGAGTATTTTTTTTAACACGTGCAAAGAATTTTGATACTAGGTACAAAAGCCGATTTATTAAGGATATGATATAAATTTGCATAATTTCAAGAATTTTAAATTAATAATTATCAAATAGAGTAAAATTTAAGAAGAAAGAATAAATTTTAATTTAATAACTAATAATTATAATATATGTATATATATATATATATATATATATATATATATATATATAAATGTCGAAAATCTCTAAAGTCCTACATGTTAATGTGGTTAAAAAAAAGAATAGGGAGAGGGGAGCGGGAACGGGAGGGAGAAGGGGGAGCCGATATCGTCATCCTCCTCACCGCCGTCACAGCGCCGATCACCGGCAGGGGTCACGACTGTCGCTGCTGCTCTCCTCCGTAGCTAGTGCCGTCCCGTCTTCCTCACGGGGTGTCCGTGTTCTCTTTCCAGATTCTCCCACCGTAACCGAAGTTTCCTCTCCTCTCTCCGGCGAGACACAAGGGAGGACGACAAATCCGGCAGCACCGGTGAATTCCCAGAGAAGAGGTGCTCGTTTCAATGCCTTTTACCTCCCCCAAATCGCCGGCAACAGATAGATCGGCGGAAGGAAGCGATTGGCGATTTATGGCGGTTTTTGACTAAACGGCGGCTTAGGCTGGCGCGTGGCCACTGGAAGCGAGGTTCGGAGGCCTTGATCTACAAGACGGAAGTGGTGGTGTGCCTCCGGTGAAGGTCCGGCGAACCTCCGGTCAGTCTCCGGTGAGCACAGCAGTGAACAGTTAAGGTATGTTTTTTGACTGGCAATTACATATCTTTCTTGAAACCTAACCCAGTTTTAATTTTTTGGGTCTTTTGATATTTTGTTTTTTGATCTGTTACTTGCTGGATCTGCTACCTGCTGCTTGTTTTCTGCTTCTACACGGTTTGTTTCTGCTCCGAGGAAGTTTGTGCTCTTCTACTTAAGTGTTCTTATCAAGGTATATCATGATTTACTTGCTTTTTCTTGTTTAATTTTGGTTGATTTGTGTGATATCATCTTGTTTTATTGAGTATATTCAGAGTAGTTCCTGTAGTTGTTTGCTCAGATTGGATTTTATAAATTAAGCTTTATGTAAAATTTAGTGAGTTATTTTATTTTATTTTATTTTTTGATGCACGCAAGATGCTGGATAGTGTACTTTTTTTGGAAGCTCGAGTAATAAATTGGAAACTGGATAGTTGTGAATGTTATATGCATCATACTTTCTTTTCTTATTCATAGTTATAGAGAACAGTACATCTAAGACCATTCAAGCTTGTGATTGTATTTCTTTAAAAGGCAATCTTGCTTATAAATTAACTTGTGGCCATGGAAGAATTCTTTTTATTTCATTACACTTTATTCTTTTTATACATATAACATCTATGTTTAGTCTAGTTCTATAACACCTATGTTTATCCTTTGTCTTTTGTAGCTAATTGGACATGACACCAATAAAGAAAGATATAAAACACGTGCATGTTTACTATCAGCTTAAGTGGAAAGGTACTGACATTTCTCCATATCTCTAACACTACAAACATATTATTCTTTTTTTCTTTTGTTCTTCTCTGCACTAAACCATTTACTTTTCACTAGTGCCTTCTAGTCAATACCATGTTACTCTTTAGCATTTACGAAAATTCCTATTTATATGTTTTTTACCAGTGCCTTCTAGTCAATATCATGTTACTTCTTAGCATTTATGAACTTTCCTATTTATGACCAATTTATATACGGGTTGTTACATTGATCATAATTCTTTCAATCACTTAAAATAGGTAACTTGAGCTTGTAATTTCTTCTCAAGCTTTTCTACATCAGCTTTTATGACCAAGTGTGCGCTTTTAAAGGAACAAAGCAAGAAAAGGTATGTTACAAGTGACAAAATGGCCTTATGTGGATTTTAATTTGACTTGTATGCTGTCTTGTCCTGTAAATTTTCCCTTAATTTCTTGAATGCTTAGTGCTTCTGATTTGTTATTATCTTCCAAGTGATTTTTTTTCATTAGGAATCTAGATTGTGAAATTGATTTGCTTTAGATTTATCAGTTATTATCCCCTTTTGATGACACTTGTCAAGATTTTGGACTGGGAGAAGGGCTGAAATTACACTCAAACCTTTGAAGCTCACTCACATTATTTAATGCAAGAAGTTTTTAATCCCATTTTTAATTCTCTCATTTTCCACTAGAAAATTTCATATTGTAATCAATAGTCATTTTTTGGAAAAGTTGCACTAACAAAGTAAACCTTATAGCAAATTTTGTCTAATGGATAACCAGACATCTCTACGAAATGAGAACGATCTTGGCTTGAATAGAATAAATTAAATATATTATTTTTTTAGAAAAAAAAAGAAAAACATAGATTCTTAGAAGTTTGGCTTTACTGCCCCATTTTAGTTAAATATATTTATTTATCTTTGTTTTAGAAATGTCTGTTACAGCCTTCATTTTTCAACCTATGTGTCATGTGACAATACAATTTACTCTATAAAAAACTACATTTCAAAAGAAACTTTTAGTTTGTAGAGAACAGAAAAGGTAGATTGATGTTGGCAATTTGTGACTCATGCCCTCAATTCCAGTATTTTAGTTTTACAATGATGAATTTTGTGGATGTGTTCTCAACGATATAGTTTGCCACTCATTCAGAATTATAGGCTAGTATAAAACCACATCTATTATGTACTTTGATCCAATGCTGCTCTAAGCTGGATAAATTCTTTTCGGGGTTAAAATTATATGATTTTATATCCCAAAGGGAAATAGATGGTACAAAATTGATCCTGCATGTCTAGTTATTATTTGTTTCTAATTTTATGTTTTACTGCGGGTTTCTGTTAAGTGTTCTGTTAAATGCTGACTGTGGATACCATGGCGCCATTAATGGTGTGATTTAGCATGTGGTAAATTATAGAATATCAATGAGTGTTCCCCTTCCCCCTCCCTCTATTTTTTCTATTAATTTATGGTCTCTGTTCTTACTGTGCTAATCTATGTAATGTTTGGATATATGGTCATGCAGTGCGAAAATTGCAAAGAAAGAGGACGAGGAACAACTCCGGCTGATAGAGGAAGAGGAGCGGCGGAGTTGTAAATTTATAAGAGGAAGAGGATAGGCTAATTTATTTAGTTCGAATTTTTTTCTAATTATTTGTAAAATATTGTACAATTTAATTTACTTTTATGATATTATATTTTTTAAATTAATAATATTTGAGAAATTTTATTTATATAAATTAAATTCTGAATGTTATAATAATAATAATAATAAAATATTATAAATGAATTGCGATGAAATTTGATGTTATTTTGGGTAGTTAATTTTCAATTTATTTGTATTTTATGAATATTTATTAGCGACGATTTAGTAACGAAAATTTTGTCACTAAACAATTATTATTATATTTCTCGACTAATTTAAGAATTTATTTAGCGACGGAATTAGCGACGGACAATTTAGTCGCTAATTATTATTATCATAATTCGGCGACTAATTAGGAATATAAATTAGCGACGGATTAAAAAATTTAGCGACGAAATTTTCCGTCGCTAAATTAGCGACTGGGCTATTAGCGACTGTTCGTCGCGCCGTCGCTAAATTATATTAGCGACGGAATTTTGGCAATTAGCGACGGAAAATGCCGTCGCTAATTCCCAGTTTTTTTGTAGTGTATAGAAGGAAGTTTAAGATATATATACATTGAGTTTAATTTCGTGGCGTCCACTTCACTAGAATTTTGATATTTGAAGTTGACAGATGGTAAATGGCAGTTGGTTAATGTTGATGATTAATTAGTTAGTTTTATTGCCAAACTAATCAACGCCAGTCGTTGATTATGACACTACTCCATACTAGCGGAGCCCTTCAAATTCACCCGAGCATATCAATAAACATCAAACACTTCAATATATATAGGGGTGTTCAAAAATGGTATAACCCACTTAACCTATCCAATCCAATCCATCTAATCCATTTTTCTTATAAATATAATGGGTCATTATAACCCATACAACTCATTTTACTATTTTAAACATATATATGTGAGTTATGGGTTATTATATAACTCAACCAATTAACCCACATTACACTCTTTTTTAAATATGCTCTCACTCACACTTTAACTTTTATCATTATCTATATGCGTTAAAAATTAATTTTTTTTTCCATACAACTTTCTAAAATCAGAAATTTATTCTTTTTTTTGGACATTATACTTTAAGAGCCGATTAATTTAGAGCCTATACACAATAAAAATTGAATCCGAACCACCATTAAAGAGAATATTATCTAAAAGTAATTTATTAGAAAAAAATTACATCCTTTAATATCATTTTTAATTTACTATATAAACTAATAACTGAAATTTTTGAATCTGATAATTCCAACTTCACGTGTTCGTGTCAAGCATGCAATTACTTTTGGGTTTTGTAATTTTTTATTATCTAATCAATTGGAATATAAGAAATGCACGAGTTTAGTTTGAACGAACCTGATGACATAAGTAAATAAAAGATATTTTTGTCAAAAGTCAAGGTCAATGGCTCATATAGTCATGTGTAGACTTGAGGACATTATACATGTTCCCTGGCCAAACTTTGTGCTTCTTTGAAACACGTATTTTGTGCTTCAAAGCTAAACCACTGCTTGTTTGTTATGATTCATTAAAATATAATACGTGTTTTTTTAGTGGCATGGAAACTACCGTGACCGTGTTGGTTAATCAATTGGAATATCGATTTTAGTATAAAATAATGAAATTTTGTATGATTTTAAATAGTAAAAATGTATTTGTTGCGTCAGTTTTATAGTGATTATTCCCTGTATTAATGATTTATTAGAAAAAAATTTAAGTTTCAGAATCTTAAATTTTGTCTAGTAATAACAACGAGGGAAAAGTTTAAATTTCTCCCCAAAATTTGTTTAAATGTGAAGTCTTGCCCTTATATTTTCAATTGAAACAATATTTCTTTATATATAATAATAGGCAATCCCAAAAATTATTTATTCAATTAATTTAGATTCGTACCGAATATACCTATAAAAGAAAGTAAAGCTTTTACTCTCGAATATTTAAAAACGTTATATTTATTCTAATTATTATGTTGATGCAGATTTTGTAGGGGTAAGATTTCCAATAATAATGGAACCAAGTTCACCCATCAATGAATGATTTTAATATTAAAGGCAATACTATAATTAAATCAATTAATTTCATAGTTTAAGAATTTATATGTAATTTTAAATTTTAGGATACTATTAATTTTTTTATGAAATTTATATGTAATTTTAAATTTTATGGTATTATAAATTTATATACTTGCGGTATTTAAAAAAATATTTATAAAAATAAAATTAATATTTTATATTTAAAAATATATAAATATGAATAATTTATAATTTATATATTTATAATATAATATAAAAAATTAATATAACCTATATAATCCACGTAAACCAACCAACCAAACATAAGAAATTTAGTTCATAATCCACCTGATTTGGATTGGGTTCAACCCATTTAAAAATTTAGATGGATTGAAGGAAAAATCAATCGTAACCTACCCAACTCACATTTCAACACCCCTAAATATATATTTAAAATTTTATAGATAACTAAGAGGTGGTACACATTGTATAAAAATAACTTGGCTAGGAAATGACAAAAGTATCATGCCCTTGTACCTCAGGATTTTTTTTTAAATAATGTTTTTTAAAATAAAATTTGAGAATTGGGGCATGTCAGATTTTATTTGTACTTAGGCATAATTGAGCTAAAGATGTAGCAGTTTGCTGCGCTATCCGATATCAGCATTGTAGCGGCACATAAAGCTGTCAGCGTCTAAAGACGCAGCCTGCCACTGTGTCATTGTAGTCGACCCACATGATTTGTCATGCATGCACAGTGAGTGATAAAATCATTTGACTAACCGAAGCCATCTCCCATTTTACACTATAAACCAACTTCATCTTCCCTACTCACTATTTTCGTTCATCTTCATCCATTCTCCAATCTTTCATTTTTTTTTCTTTCTCAAACACTGTCGGGATTTTTTTTTATTTTAGTTTTTGAAGCTGCACATATTTAAGGAATTGATTGAGTTAATTTCATAAATTAAGGTTAGTATAGTTTGTTATGTTTATTTATATTTAATTTATAAGTAAGTATAATTATTTATATTATAGTTTATTATGTAGGTATTTTTTGTTGATAAATTTGAAAACTTGAAGAAAGAAAGGCAAGTTAGCTCTTTTATATATTTCAAGAAATTTTATGTTAGTGCAATAACATGTATTATTTTATAATGCTAGCTGTTAGTATAATAGTTGTTTATATTATGAAAAAATAATAAATTTATATATTAAGTAAAATTTTATTTTAGTGTTAAACAAAATTTATTAATCGGTTGACATATATAAATAAGGGTATAATTTATGAGTCTATAGTGTTTAGATTATATTTATTTATTTATATTTTTATTGAAGTTAAATAAATTAAATGCATTATTAATCAATAAATTTGTGTAGAAGTTAACAAAATATTATTTTATTACTATTTGTAATTGTGTTATTATATAATTTATAAGTGCATTTTATTAATTATATATGTGATAAGAAAAAATAGGCTCATTATTTTTTTATATTCGGTTGAAATTGACATCAAATAACGTAAATTATTATGTGATAAAATATATACAATAATTACTTTGCTAATATAAATAGAAATTTAAGGGAATTGGTTTTTATATATCATTGTAGATAACATATATTTATATAAAAATATAAAACATTCACGCATTATTAAAAATATAGAAATAATTTATATTTGTGAAATATGTTTTATTTTTAAAGTAATTTTATATTATTAAGTAATATTGATGTTTAATTGTTGACGTAATATGCGTTCGGTTAATATTATTGTTAGAAAATATCTTTTATGCACTACGTTTAATTTTATAATTTGAGTAGTGTGTGAAAATTTTCATATTGTTAGAGAAAAATTAGTGTAAAAAAGTGAATATTTTATAATAAAAATAATGTATTTAAAAAATAATAATAATATGTTTTAAAATAATATTAGTTTTGTCATAAAACATATTTGATATATTTATTTCATTTGTTTATTGTGTGATAAATATATTATGCGAAATTTATTTGTTTTAAATTTATAGTTAATTAGTACTAATTTTGTTTTACATGCACACGTAAAACATATTAGTGTTTTTTTCATATAGGTTATTAAAAAAATTGAACCTTTTAGAAGAGAAGATTTATTAATCCGGGACCTTATGTTGATGAGCTTTTGACTTTAAATGGCAAGCACTGAGCCGACGCTGTTTGGAGAAGAACTATAATTATATTTTAACTCGGTCATTAAATATTTAATACTTTTAAATTATATATATTATATATATTTTTCTTATAATTTTATTTATTTCAGTTTAAATACAATGTTTTGTTTGCACGTAGAGCTAGTTTTAAGAGTCACTATAGGAACATAGATGAAAGGATAATACCTTAACTCCATTTATTAAGTTTCTATAGGGTGTCTCAGATCAGTGTTGTGAATGTTAATATTGACTTAATGACTGCTCTTGTCTAGAGGGGGAAGCCAAAGACATACTTTTCGCCTTTCTATTGGTGAAGCTACAATTACTCTAGAGGATATACAGATACTCACCAGCTTGCTTGTGGAATGACATGCTATTACAGGACATTTAGATTATGACTGGCTTGATGTTTGTGTTCGGTTGCTGGGGATTGTTCCCCTAGAAGAAGTAATTAAAGGACTAAAAATAAAAATGACATGGTTGACGCAATATTTTAGTCACTTACCAGTAGATGTGACAAACTACTATATACAATGCTTTATCCGTGCATAAATCCTGTGTTGTATTAGTGGACTACTATGTCTTGTCCAGGTTAATAATTACATGCATTTGACGTAATCTAGTTGAGTGGCATAATAGACATAATCGGGTTATACAAGGTCAAATTCTCAGTTCACCATTGCATTCGGATTGCAATATATACAATGGTATATAGCGTGAACAAGACATTGGATAACTATAGTCAAAGCAAAAACAGAGGCATCGGTATGTATGTATGTATGTATGTATGTATGTATGTATGTATGTATGTTTTATTATTATTATTATTATTGATGATTTATAATAAATTTTTTTATTTGCATATAGGTTAATGCTGCTGAATGAATATTCCACAGTAATATTGCTTCATCATCCACTGAAGGCAATAATATTTGTTTGGCATCAGAAGGGATTTTAGGTGCTGTTGGTGTATATGATAGGACATCTAATGATTATCCTCATCAACCTATACCCGATCTTAAAGATATTCCACCACTATCCATATCATATGAAGATTTTTGATGTTTTAGACATAGCAGGAGAGGTATGGCAGAAAGAAGGATGATATTTGCTTCTATTCCTATTCATCCTGATGTGTACCAAGTACCCTAACCAATGCCCTGGCCATATATTCCTAAAGATACTCCTAGCTCCTTCAATATGCCTTCATACTAGCAACCTTGGCAGTATGATGTTGTAGCAGGTCCTTCTAGATATTATGATTATGAAGTTAGGCCATCTGGAGCTATTGCATCTGGTTTGAATATTGATCTAAATGTAAGTTTTTCTGAAGGAGATGTTGCACCATACAACATTTATGGGCAGAGCAGTCATACGATACCATAAGATGATTTCTTTAATGAACTTTTTAGTGGTCCAACTATTGTAGGCACTCAACATTTAACAGATTAACCACTGTATAGTAGGGGATACAATAATCCTAACCCATATGAGATGGATCCCGATACCCCTACCCGTAATACCACATCTTGTAATAGAGGATATTGAATATATTATATTGGTGTAATGTTTGAATATATGGTCAATTTCTTATTTGTTATCTTATTTGTACTTTAACTAATTTTCATCAATTACTATTTTTTTACTATTTTTTTAAAAAAATATTAGTAAATATATTAAATTTTTTAATGCAAAAATTAATAAATATATAAAATTTATTAATGCATAACATATTACAAAATATATTAAATATATTAAAACACAACATATTAATAAATACATGGTTCCGAATTTTAACCACTAAAATATTGAGTGGATGGTCCATCACCACTTTTACATGTTTTTTTTTGTTATGTCCAACATTCCCATATTTGTTGCAATGTGTTTAATGACCCCATTCATCCATATCATTGCAAATGTGAGTTGTTCTTTGTCAGCCTTTTTTCCTTCACTAATTCCATATCAAGTTTAATTTTTGGATCGTAATATTGTGGCTAATATGCTTCGAAATTCACCCTTATAGCATTTAAGTGACTTAGTAATGCTATAACAGTTGTCAACAAATTGGAACATATCAATATTTCTATTCATACATGATGTTATGGCATGCGAACATGGCATTTTAGTTCTTTAGAACTTACTGCACTCACATTTGCACTTCTCGAGGCTCAATGCATGCGTGTTCGACTTGACATTGACCTGTTGTACTCTACCATCTATCATTTTGAATAATTTATAGCGACTATCATAGCAAAAAATAATATGTCTGCTAACCTTGTTAGTCTATTTGGTCATAATTTTAATGCATTTAGGAGTGAAGCATAGTCTTTGGGCCATTTTGGTCATGCAAAAACCCCTTATATTCTTAAAATATTTTACCAAATGAGCAAAAGTATGCTCAACAATGGCAGTGATCGGCATCATGCGAACACCTTTAAAAGCACTGTTAAAACTCTTACCAATATTTGTTGTTGTATGGCCATATATATGTCCACCATCCTTGGATAATATCCATTTGCCTAATAATATTTGCATTGCCCTGTGGTAGCAATCTTGGTCGAGTTCTTTAATTTCATCCATCTTCTGTTGGAATTTATGCAATTGAAATTGCACACCTACAACGTTATAGGTAAACATTATACTATTGAGTACTTTTTTTTATAGAAGATTTGACTTCATCCTTACTACTAAAAACCAAACTAGTCAATAACTCAAACAAACCACCCCAAGTTTGAAAGTTAGCACCTTTCGATATATCAACTTGGAATATTTCGAAGTCAATATCCGTATGATGCTTTAATGGAAACACAAAACTACCTTGGCCTGCCTCACCACTTAGATGTAATGATGCTAATGACTGGCGTATTATGCATGTTCGGACCCATCACCATCACCAAATTTTGAGCTATCACTTCCTACATTCATGTTTGTATTATCTAATTCTGGGTCGTCATTAGGTGATTAGTAATCATTGTTAACTGCAACATCTTCGAGATCATCCTTGTCACCCAAATTAATTATCGGTTCATCACCACAATCTGCACTAACGCTGCTAGATATGCCATCTTCAAATAAATCACCATCTCTTATATAGATAGTTTACCAATGCTAACTATGAGTGGCATCTACTATCTGGAACACAAAATGACATTGATTGACATTTTGGATATGCAAAATTGAACTTCTGTGTCTGACATATGGGACATGGGAAATTGAACTTCTCTATCTGACTTTTAAGACATGAGATACAAAATGTCATTAACCGGTGTGTTTAATACTTTGACTTCGCTCAATTGGTGTACCGATCGCAAAATTCTTATCCATTGAACGAATTCCTGATCTAGATCTAAAGATGGATTTACTTAAAAAAATTACCAACCCTTTGACTCAATGACTGCCTAGGTTGACCCATACAAGCAGCAAAAATTTGGCTAATGAGTGTGTGTATATGATCGTGCCTTGAATCGATAGATGCCTCTTTTCCAATCAAGTTACCATCTTATCGACTGACAGCTTGTCTAAGCTAATTAGGATTAGTGTCTCCCCCAAATTGAAAAAACATTTCAATGTCTTGTTGACTTACGAACTATCTTGGCTGACTAGGACCAATGTCATTTATACAGAATTGTTGAGGTGGCCCGGTGTTTTTAGTTTGAAACCCTTCATTTGTAAACTGATAACCGTGAGGATACATAGGCGGATTAGATCCTACAACACCCTCTGCAACTACAATTATTAATTCCACCAAATTATAATATTCATATCTCCTTAAATTGTCATATATTACATCTACGTCGTCATCATCTATTAAATCCACTGCCATCTAACAGAATGATCCTCTATTATGTAATGGACTCTTGTATATAATTCTAGAAACCACATCATTAATTCTTAAACCCATTTTAATGTGGATTTTATGGCATAATTCAGGAAAAGTTGGCTTATTTTTTAGTCTCAATCTCCTTATGCTGACATTTGGGGTAGATATGTCATATTCAAAGCCCGCTGCTCCATAACTTATTTTCCTTTCGTGTACAAATAAAATTCGGTATATGTTGACATCTTGCAACTACCTATACGTAAATATAATATTATCATAATTTTTCTAAACCATGATGTTCGAAATTACATATTTCATACATAAAGTCATTTTTGGCGATTAGATGTAATAAAACACTAATATTACTATTATAGTAATATATGCTTAATTTACAATATTTTTTCACACTTCACTATCACACAAGAATAAATTACATAATATTACAACACAATAATTTTGCATAAATTGTATTTTGTTATGTTCTAATAAACATAATGTTTAGGTCATTTATTGTAATTGTACCACTTACAATATGTTTTTTGATCTATTAGTATAGTATCTCTAATTTTTTTTAAAAACAATTTGTCACTAACTTGAATTACATCTTTCACGTATATTATTACCAATTCCTTATACTTTTTTACATGCTCTCTTTTCCAAATTTCTAGTAGCAACTTCAAATAAATAATTAGTAATATCATGCAAAGAGCATCCATCATTTTTGGTTTGTTATCCAATATCCCCTTATTATAATATCTTGCAACTTTTTATTTATTGTAATAATATGTTTAGACATTGTCATACCATTTTTGATTCTACGGTTTTATAGATCTTTCCATTTCTGAGACACAATTGTTCTTGTAGTATTACCCATCATAGCTTTCGGAGCTAAATATGTGTGCACCATCTATCATATGAATATGATAATAACAAAGTTATTTTATACTTCAATTCTTATATTTTTTAATTTTTTCCTCCAAATAAAACTAAAAAATATTAATTCTAAAATTTAATATAAATATTATTGATATGTTATATAAATAATAAATATTCACTCAAATTCATCAAATATTATGTAAATATATATAACGATAAAAAATACTAAAATTAATAAAATAACTATCTTCAATAACTAGATTAATGGTGGTATTGTCACTTCTAAATTCATAACTTACTTTTGCTTTTAAATAAATACAATAAAATACTATTGTCATTATAGCACAAATATAATTAATACATTAAATTATAAATAATTGAATGAAAAATTTACCTATTTCAATCGGTAATATTGAACATATAATAATATTGCTATAAATATTATTATAGGAAAATTTTTTATGTGTGGAACACTTTTTGGGATGTTCAACAATTGGTAAATTGCTTCAGATGCAAATGAACTTCAGCATCCAAAGTTTATATAAATGCTTAATTTTTGAGTTTTCGATGGGGTGATGATGGGAATATTTGACAAATTGAAAAATACAACACTATAGAATGTCATTAGGCAAGTGCCAGATAGCACTGACAATGCAACGTATGGCTGCATCTTCATCACTAATGCCACATAGATGACACAGTAGGAGGCTTCGTCTTTAGGCGCACAAGGATAGTTGGCTCTAAGCAGATGATGTAGCAAGCCATTGTGTCTTTATATTCAACCCCATTCCCATAAATATTTCCTAACATGCCCAACTATTCGAATTTTTTTAAAAAGCATTATTTAAAAAAAATTCACTTTGTACCTATGTTTGCATATACATATAGATATAAATATGAATGTAAAATAGGGAAAGTTTTAAAAAATTAAGTACTATAAACTTTATAATAAAAATTCATATAATTGTATTATAAAATTAAATTATAAATATTAAAATTGTAGCATATTTGCATGTAGCTACTGCTACAAAATGCTTCGTGGTTGATAGTGTAAATACAATACTAGGTAGTTATTCTTTTGTAAATATATTAGGTAAAAAAATATTAGGGCATATTTACTTACAAAAAAAAAAGAATTCTATTTTCTGTATTCTATTTTTTTAAAAATTGAAGTATTTATTTTTTTATAAAAAAATTGAAAAATGTGTTCATTTATTAATAAATGAAAAAAATATTTTTTGCATGGGAAAACATGTTCATTTAATAAAGATGGAAAATGTTTTCTAAATTAAAATAATAAAATTATATATTATTCAGAAAAAAGATTTGTACTCTAATTTTTAAAATTAAAAAATATTTTTTTGTTTGTATATAAATAAAGATGATTATATTATATATGTATTAATTTATCATCAGAAATATAGATAATAAAAACCCTAAATTAAATTAGAATTTTAGAAGAAATCTAACATAAAGCCTAAATGAATTATTTTTACGGTACATACTATTTTGGTCATAACTTTTGCTACAAGTATTAGATTTCTTATTATAATATGTTTTCGGAAAGCTCATTTTGAGATGGTCATTTTTTATTGAGCAAAGCTCTCGTAACAAATGACGTTTAGGTTGTCATTTTTTAGTTTAAAGTTTTTAGGTTTTTTCAGGGACATTTGGTCTTTTCTTGTTTTCACTCATATAAATTATTTTCTTTCCCTAATTCAAGTGAAAGGAATCCATATCTTAATCACATAATTTAATAATAAATTTAAATATAATTATTTATTATTTTTAATTAAATCTACGGAAAATCCTAACTACTATCTTTTATATACCAAAACTATGGACAATTTCATATTACAAAATATAATCTTTGGCAATACCCAATATGCATAAAGCCATAAAATGCTCGGAAAGGGGCAGATCATTGGCCTAATGCAACTAATTTGACGGGACTTATTGTTTACAAATAAAATTGCAATTTATTTACTATAAGTTAAGAATTTAAGTTATATATATTATATACCATTTACTAATGATGATTCCCCAAGATTGGCATAACTATCATATAATATCAGTATGTTATTTAATAAGCTTATCGTCTAACTTACCATGTCCTCGTGATCATACTTATCCTATTAATTCACCAATTCAGCAGAATAATCAACTGTGCAAATTAAACCATATATAATATATTAATGTACTTATAACATCAAATCATTTAATGCAAGGCATATTACAATCTTCCTAGACATTTCGTCCCCCACTTCATAACAGTAATATTTTAAAGACATACTCAACCACAAATATGCTATACAAAATGAGTTTCACAAGAAGCAGACCTTCAATTTGGAAGCAATTTGCATTATTTTCTAACTAATCAAGCACCCACATAGACATATACATTACCAAGACATGAACATTTTATATTATATTCTATAAAAATCATTCAAAACATGTATCAAAAGAGGTAGATCTGGATTCTAGCAACTAAAATTAAATATATTGCAGAGAGCAGAGGATGAAGAGAAGAAAAATGAAAGAGGAAAGAAGAAAGATTTACCGGTCACCAGAAAAGGGCAGATCTGGGGAAGATCGAATGGAAAGAACTGACCACAAAGCACTAACCAAAGAATAGAAAATGGCAGAGAGTAAAAGAGAAGAAGAAAAATGAAAACGAAAGAAACACAAAAGATCAAGTAGAGAAGACTTACCGGAATTTTTTTAACAAACGATGGATCTGAGGAAGAACAAATGGCGAGATAAAATACAGAACGTGAAGAGAAGAACAACCATGGTAGATCATGAAAAGAATAAGAAAAATGACAACGAAATGAAGAAACACAAAAGATCAAGCATAAAAACACTTACTGGTCATCGAAAAGTGGCAGATTTGAGGAAGAATGGAAGGCCACAAAAAATGGCTGACTGTGGAGAGAAAAATAATAATGCCAGATCGTTAAGAGAAGAACAGAAATTAAAGAAATAAGGTTTTTTCTTATATATATTCTTTTTTAGAAATGAAATTTAATTCCATTGTTATTTTACAACGATTTAAAATTTAGCAACGAAATATAAATTCCGTTGCAAAAATAGCAACGAAATTTAAATTTCGTTGCTATTTTATGTTGAATTTAGTGATAGCGGGAAAAATTTGGGATGAAAATTAGCAACGGAATTTAAATTTCGTTGCTATTTTATGTTGAATTTAGTGATAGCGAAAAAAATTTGGGATAAAAATTAGCAACGAAAATTAAATCCGTTGCAAAAATAGCAATGAATTTTACTTTCCGTTGCAAAAAATTATACCTTCACTAAATTCGACATAAAATAGCAATGGAATGTAAATTTCATTGCTATTTTAGCAATGAAATTAATTTCCGTTTCTATTAGCAATGAAATTAATTTCCGTTTCTATTAGCAATGAAATTTACATTCCGTTGCTATTTTAGCAATATAATTTAAATTTCGTTGCTATTTTAGCAATGAAATTTAAATTTCGTTGCTAATTTTCACCCCAAATTTTTCTTGCTATCAAGTGCCGCCATATTTAGCAATGGAATTTGATTTATGTTGCTAATTTTCGTTGCTATATTTTGACGCTCAAATCTACCCCCCTTTTTTAGCAATGGAATACAACCATTTTGTATTCTGTTGCTAAATCCCTAAAATTTCAACCAATTTTAGCAACGAAATTGATTTTTCGTTGCTATTTAGCAACAGAATTGGTATTCCGTTGCTAAATTAGCAATGGGATGAATTTCATTGCTGTTTTGCTATTTTCTTGTAGTGACTTTTGTCGACGTAAAGGATAATTTGGTATTGATTCAAAATTAAAAACCTAACCTTTAACACTCTAAATGTAAGGATAAATGCCTTTAGTTAAATAACTTATATTTCCTTGTAATTCATTCTTATGCATGGAAATCATTTAGATGATATCTTTTGCCATGATAAAGAGCAAAAAATCCTTGTATATTGGGATAACTAGCATCCATGACATAATAATAACTTACAAATTAATATTTATGTTAATCAAATGATAATAACATAAATTAATATTAAGGGGAAATGATAATGAAAACTCTTGCCACCACTTGGAAAGGGGAAATTATTTTCCTGTCTTATTAATGCAACAAGAAATACTCTAGAATCATATATTGTGTAACACCCAAATACTCCTTAGGAGTAATCTGAAATGTTACACTCACTATAAATCATATCAATTTAATTCATATATGCATCACAATAATAATCCAATCAATCTTGGTACCAACCAATTATCATTTAAATTAAAATCTTTATAAAAAATACAGAGTTTGATTATAAGAACAAATCCCATTACACTTAAGAATTTTACAAAGTACATTGCTTTATATGATCTACACTACATCTTTGGGAGATTCTTCGTGGCTGCTATAGTGCTATACTCCGAAAAGTCTTCAACTCGAAACCTACTCAATCAAACATATAACTAAATTATTTATATTGATAGTTCACTACATATAATTAAAGACACGCCTAATTCTTTTTTAACCCTAGTATTTCATACTACTATATACACTGCTAAAACTTAACTAACACTAATATATTATTCACTATTAAGAATTATTCTTAGGTGTATGTACAAATAACCTATCCACTCCTGTTCAACTACCTTCAATAGTTGTTTAATTCCACTCTATTCTAATCAAAATCACTTAGAATTTCCTATCAAGTTATTGCCCTAAATCTCTTCTGTGAGTCCCTCCTTTAACTTGCCACTAATCGCTACAATACTTAATGATACATCAATATTTTGTTCAAACTCGGAACTAGTATCCCAAGCTTCCTACATATCCTGAGATCGAGAATCAAAACCACGTGTAGTTCTAACATGGAATTTACATTCTACTAATTATCAATAACTATAAATATATATAAATCATACACTTTATATCATGTCAATTACATATACACATATCTTACATTATCGTCATCACACAGTTAATTATTATATTCTTATCAAGCATAGAACAAATACATTATAATCACTTTCTTAGCTTGAGCTCAATATAATCATGGATAATTAGGAACACTAGATACCATATAGGTATTGAAGCACTAGAAACTATCACAATGTCAACACTGGATACCCAGAGGTATCGATTCAGTAGACCATTAAGGTGTCAACATAGGATACGTATAGGCATCAAATCGCTATCTCTTATAAGTCTACGACTAAGCCTAAATCAAGCATTCACTAAAGCCTCACTCACATATTCATCATTCAATTACATTTATACAAAATTAGGTTGCAAACACTTCACGATATCTGTAAATCAATAGCACATTCATAATCACTCATTAACTTTATTTGCAATACACTAATATTACAATAATCATCTTGTTTCACTATGATTCAAGCATAAATTCATGGTAATATAAGGTAATTCACACATAATAGGTCTCATTATACTCTTTTGATAGGCTCACAATGTTAAATTAATGTTCAAAAAAGTTTAGAAGACATTTGGTAACCTTTGGGTAAGGTTCAGTAAACTTTAGGGAAAAAACAAAGTGACTTAACTGGGATGGCATTTTTCTTAGCTGAGTTAAGGCATTCTACCCAACCAAAACACAAGTGACTTGGTCGAAATAGCCTTGTCTTGGCCGGATTGATGCAATTTGCCCATAACTCAGCAGACAGACTCTCAGGTTCAATTTGTACATAAATTTTGACCTAACAAATGTGATTTTTTGGCAAAACTTCCTTTAGAAATTTGTTCCACTGTATCTATAGTTTCCATATAATTAAAAATCATACAATTTGGATAGCTACATAAGGAGATATATATAAAAATATATACAAACTGCTCCAATTGGTAGGGTAGCAACCATTATATAATTTCAAGCTATTATACGAGGCCTTTAGAGGCAGAATTAGATCTTGGTTCCTTCTATAAACTTTTAGATCTATGTCCTAAATTTCATTTAAAACTAGAATAACTCTAATTGGTGCTTTAAAACTCGTGTTATACGTAGAACAATCTTGATTGGTCCTGTGATTCATATAACAAAATTTTATTGCAACACTATTTTTGCATTCTTTCAACTTATTAGCATGGCTAGATGTCTATATTACACTCCCTCATATTCCAAATACATTACACAGCATTAATGCGCAATTTTCTTTATTATTAAATGCATACATAAGGAGTTTTAAATTCTTATACCTTATTTGAAGCTCTTTTCCCTCTCTTCTCTTGGTCCACATCTCATCTTGACTTTAACCATGTATTTCCCCCAATTAATCTTATCACAAACAACATTTCATGGTTATTTAACTATCAAATACTCAAATTGAGGTATATACTGTAACACCCTAATTCCTTAACCATAGATAATTATCAATCATCACCAATCATCATCATCATAAACCTAGTAAAGGTCATGCAGAAATAATAATAATAATAAGACAGGCCATCATTAAATACCATAATAAGATAATTAAGCTTATAGATAAGATAAACATAATATAAATGGCCTTCAAGTATCCTGATATCTTCAAGGCAACTGCATCTTGCTCGATCCTCTGGAGCTTCTCTTGAAACCTACACGGATAAACAAACATGTGCTAAGCTATAAAGCTTAGTGGGGAACAACCTCTATAGATAACTTCTTTCCAAAATTCATCTCATTCTTATAACTTTCACAACAACACGGAATAACATATAAATCTATTGCATTGATCACTTCATAATGAACATTTTGGGAAGTCCTCAAAATTATTAAGAATACTATATTTATTTATGTCTAGAGCAATCTGTAAATTATCTTGTTTCGAATCCTGTGAATTTACTATCATCATCTTACTCTTTCTCTTTCTTTAAACTGGCTGTAATCATTACTTTCCCAATCCTTACTACTTGTCATAATTCAGACATCCACTTGCTGATAGTACAAAACTTTAACTTAAGACATTAATCATATCGTTACATAAGTTATGCATTCTGCATTAATCCATGCACACGGGGTGCTTATGCCATGAAATGGTTATAGAGTTATGGTCAGACATGATGTCTTTATATATCGTTATACAATTGTCATTTCAGGTTCATACAACTTATCTTGTAATGCTATCTCATCATTTTACTTTAAACATCATACCACATCATAATATCTATCAAAATTTGCACTTTGGTTTATATCAGAATCATACATATGCATATACCTGTGTAATTGTTCATATACATACTAATGGTTTTGAATGCCATTTCAATGAATATGTATTACACATCATAATTAACAGACAAAGTCTTCATACCATGTGTAATCATGTCATAATTTCCACATAAGAGATGTGAGATATCAAAATCATATCATAATGAATATAACATTTCGTTTCATAGCTATAGTTTTATAATATGTTTCATAGCTTCCAAAGCATATGAAACTCATTGTGTATTTTATAGGCTAAACAGTTCTTATTATAACATTATATGCATTCTATCACAGCATGGCAATTTAACTCTCATAGATATACATCTAATAAATTTCATTTCATTCAAACGGTTTATAGCAAAAGAAATCATGATAAGCAATTTAATAGGCCATTCATCGTGTTGACCTTACGTATATGAAGAAATTGGTGCATGATTTACTTAATCTTAGTACATTTTATCATCTTTGATAGCCTGCCTAAGTACTAGTTTGAAGGGTGGATAACGAGAGCAATGGATACCTGAAGGTATCAAACTATGGATATCCGAAGATATCAAACAATGGACCCAAATAGGGTCAAACAATGGTTCCAGCAAGGAACAAATAATAGACCCAAACGGGGCCGAACAATGGTTCCATTAAGGAACAAGACCCAAATGGGGTCAACTATGGCAGCTGCGACTGTATCCCTCTAGGCATGCCTATCTAATCCACAATTGAACTATGACCCGCAGGCTTAACCACGTAAGAACATCATTAATTTAACATATCCTTCTTTACTTAGCACATCATTTGGCTTAAAGCCACTTTTCATAAAAAGAAATATGCATCATCATTCATATCATACATCAATTTTAAGCTTTAAGTTTCATTACACATGGATGCAAGTCATGTCATCACATAGTGCATCAACATCATTCATACTCACCGTAGTGGTTTACATTGTAATGCAAACATATAAAACATTACTTCCATCGATCTATCTTGCCATACTTATAATTATGCATGAAGCCAATGAGACAATTATAAAAGTGTAGTTCTTGCAACTAAAAAGCTTTATAATATCTTATGCATGTCCATATATATATACAATCATAGTAATTCATACTTTTGGGATTCTCATATTTGCTCACATTATGAATCAAATTACTCATCATAGCATGGTTGAATCAATTATCAAACATTGACTTACCTAACTCATTAATAATTCTCAATGGCGTACCTTGTTACCGTCTATCGTGAGTAGCTTTCACACGTCATCATAGCCCACATCAATACATAATCACTTGAAACAAAGCTCATGTATTTATGGTCCATATAACAAAGTAAATAGGTTCATCTATAGCTTAAGGTCATCACTTGTTCATATTTAATTCCTAGATTAACTTTCATGGTCTATCAAGTTCTAGATAACACGTTATACACTCTAACAAAATCACATACATACTTCAATCATCTTACTTGTATTTTTCATCTTATAACATTTTATACTTAGGTAAGTTATGTGAGATTATTTCATCTTGGTTGTTGGCACACTACTAATGGGCATATGCTAATTATAATATAGTATAGGCGTGAGCAAATAGGCCAGCATGTTATTATATATATATATATATATATATATATATATATCAATGTTGATCATTACTTCTACTTATGACCTTGAGTGTAATCAAGCTTTTATAGTTTCATAATTTAACACAAATTATGATGTCCCATTTCTTTTAACTTGGACAAGTAACCTTGTACCTATTCTCTTATTATCACTAGGCTATGTTCTATTATTCTCATGTCATTGTAGAGGAGTATCAATGTGAAATATTTTTGGGCAAAGCCAAATCACATGTATATAATCTTTATAATAACATCAAATTAAAATAATAATTTTCATGTATTCTAACATTATTATTCATTTACTAACTTTATTCTCATATAATGTTTCATTTAATCATGTATAGTGTCACAACTTATCCTTATTTTATGATTAAAATGCTTCAAAGTTACTTAAGAAGGTTTTAGACTAGCTTTGGTGACACTAAAGGGCTTAAAAATCATGTTTGGGGTGAAACAGAGAAGTGTACGAGTCATGAGGGGTGTCACTACTCGTGAAAGGGAATAAACTTCATGACTCGTGCACTTGTTCATGAGTAACATATGTCACGAGTCGTGATCGGTGTTACGAGTCGTGAACAATCATAGGCAGTTTTCTGAGTTTTACTTGTGAGCTATTTTTGACATATCAAAAGGCATTTTCAGCAAAAATGGTCTTCTACAAACTTGTTACATTATATTTCTAGTTTCTAAAACATAAAAAATCATATTGATATCATTTCTATATTTCCAGATATTTAGAAAATACCGAGGTCTGCTCCTAGTGACTGGGCAGCAAACTATTCATGAATTCATGCTAAAATATGGCTTATTTAGAGACAAATTTAGAATTGGGTTTCTTCATATGAAATGTAGGTATGGAAGTCTATTTTCAGACGCAAAAATAATCACTCAATTTGGAGTTCTCTAGCTCAACATATAAGCAAAACCATATAGATAGGTTTGTTAGTTGTGTCTCACACGTGGCCACATGTTTCTAAGAGGAAACACACACGTGGCCACGGGTTTTATGAACAAAGAATACATGGCCATCGGTGGGAACAAGTAGAAATTCATGTAGCCATGGGTGGGAACAAGTAGAACTTCACGTGGCCATGGGTGGGAAGAAAGAAAGCTTCACATGGCCACGAATGGGGAAGAAGGAAAGCTTCATGTGGCCATGCATCCTCAAAGACAAATCAATGCATGGCCATGGTGAGAAGGAGAACATCACGTGGCCATGCATGGTAAAGAAGAAAACCACACGTGGTCACGCTTGGGAAAGCAAAAAGAATCACGTGGCCACGCATAGGGAAGAAGAGAAACATGTGTGGCCGTGTGAGGGAAGAAATGAAGGAAATCCAAAATCCCGATCATGAAAAACATAATTTTAAAACCCAGATCTCACTTTCCCTCTTACTTATATGATCATTTAAGTGACTAATCATGTTATACTCATCAAAACATATTAGATGTTAATCTCAAAAAGAAACACATACAACAAGAGATGGGAATTGTATACAGTAACCTTTCCAATAAATCCCATACCTGTTCAAGCTTGAACTCTTTCAACCTCCATTGATCTAGTTCCCTTTTCTCCCTCATTTCCTTACACATGTGACAACAAGATCTTGAAATCTTTCATCACCAAAGAAATCACAAATTAAAAAGAGAAGAAAGGAGAAGAGATCTTAAGGGAAAACATTACCTTCATGAGATGGAAATATCCAAAACCCTAGGTTTTTCTTCCTCAATCCCGTAACCAAAAGAGAGAGAGAGAGAGAGAGAGAGAAATGTCGATCCCCAATCTCTCCAAGAGTCCCAAATAAATGAGTGGGGAAAATATCTTTCCAAGGAATTCCCCAAAATGCCCTTAAGCACTAATAAACCCCATTTTTTTCAATTTCTTCCAACTTAACCCCAAGACTTTCTAATTCACATCAATTATATCATTGTCTGTGATTATAATTTAACTTAACCCATATACTTACATGTTGAAATAACCAAAATCCCCTTCTTGGGACTTAACCTTGATAATTACACAATAATCCTATTTTGTTTCAATCAACGATGATCCTCATTAATTAACAATAATCCTCTTAGGGTCATGATTGGGTCCTTACATATACTAGAAGAAGCTAAGAGGGAAGTATTAATTCTTACCTCTCTATGTTTGTTTTATGCTGTAAACCCTTTCCAAAATCTCTACTCTCTTTCTACAACCAAGAAATAGATTTTAGGGAGCTTAAAAGGCAAAGAATAAGGAGAGAATGAAGAAAGTAGAAATTTAAACTCTAGCTTCTCCCAAAAGTGGCTGGCCAACTCCCATCTCTTTAATCCTTATCATTTCAAACTTTTAGAATGACCAATGTCCTTGTTTCATTGGTCCTAACTTTTAACTTATACTATTTTCAATTTAACCCTAATTCTTTCTGATATCACTTAATTGCATGGAACTTTAATTAACATTACATATAAGCCTATGATTTCTATTATATTTCACATATACAACTTACTTATGTTAAATTATAAAAGTACCCTCAATCAATTTCATTAATACTAATTGCATCCTAATCGATCACTAACCCTCATAACTATTATTATCTTTGTCAAAACATTTCTAACCATATCACATTTTTACTAGGGTTTTAATCAGGGCGTTACATGTTGCCCCTTTCCGTCCAATTTACATGAATGTAAATAACACATCGTGAGAACATACAACCATAATATTTTGTGTCATAAGTGTTGTCTTTCTACCACAAAGGTCTTTTATTTAGAATCTAGTGACCAACTGCCACATGAGTATTATTTATTGCATCTATGCATTTCTTTAACAAATAAAAGCAAAATATTTAACTTACATTTAATATTATATATATGCAATGTTATTATATACCATAAAATAACAAATTATAATATTAAAAAAATATATTATCTTACCTAAAAATATGGATACCATATGGGATTGCTTTGAATTTCTAGTTGCATAGAAAACCTATTCACATGTTTGATCAAGTGAGTACCTAAAGCAACCAATGGTCTAATTACCATCTTGCATCATTTATGAACAGTAGCAAGTGAATATTGATACCATTTCGCTATAACCCTTTTATGAAGATTATGACATAAAACTGACAAACCCAAAGCCATTCCTTCTTCCACACTCACATTCCTTTTATCTTTTAATAAACCTATCAATTTCAACCTTTAACATAAATTTATAAACACATATGGTGCCATGCAAAATCCTTCATAACACTTAGTTATATTTCATACAAGAAGTTCAAAAATGTAATTTTTTCCATTAAGTTGAAGTTCTGTAAGGAACCCTTTTTATAAAATCCCTTTCATAAGTCACAAAAAATCTAACTAAAAGTATATCTAAAATATAATAATCCTCATCACCATTAGAATTATCACTACTTGATAGATACACTAAATCTTAATTTTGACGTAAATTTCGATCCATATGTCCTGTATAAATATAAAGGAAAAAATAAGTTTATCAAATTTAAAGGAAAAAATTAAAATAAACCAATAAAAAAATAAAAGAAAACAACTACCAGACACACATATATATTCAAGATAAAAAATGATAACAAATGTAAGCATAATAAGTCTAGCCATAAGACATAATCTAATTAAAAAAATATCATAGATTCAATTACATAAATTTTTAATATTGACACGCATCAAGACAAACATTTTTTCTTTATTTTAGACTGACAAACTTTTCCAGTGCTTTCTTATACGTAGCACTAGAAATGTCTCCTCTTTCTCCCAAAATATTTATACTTACCTTTATAATAGATGGATCAACTTTATCACTTATAGCTTGATTGCTTTCCAATGTATATCTTTGAGATTTTGCTAATTCTTTTTATGCTTTTAGCACTTAAACAATATTCCTATTTTTCCAAACACGAATCCAATTTTTCAAATTTTTATTCTTTCATAGCTTTATAAAAGCTAGGAATGTAATAAATAGGAACTTATTTATCTTTTGAACTACAAACACAAATTTTTTTCACCTTTTGATACATGATGAATGCCGCTTTGAAGGAATTCTTTTTTGATTTTGCACTTGTCATCTGAAGTATGAGGTAATTAAGTAGAAGCATGGTATAGATAGCTTGTAGTAATAGATTTACTGAAAATTTGACCTAGTAACACTCTTAACCCTACAAGGACTATAAGGCTTACAACCAAACAACATACAAAATGACATAATAAACTAGCACCGTCATCAAATTTAGACATCTATTCATGTTAAATGCTACAGCAAGCACACAAATATACATATATTTAAGCCTTTACTTATTATAACTTCACACAGTTGCATTGATAATATGCTGTATATTATTTACAACACAAAGCATATTACATACAAAACTAAAAGATAAAGAGTCTTCATTGGCCAAGCGGTTATCTCAACCTAAAAGGAACCTTCTAAAAACCTACAAAGAGAGAATAAACCATCGTGCCAAGCATAAAACTTACTAAGGTAAAATAAAAAGAAAATATACCTATAATAGTCAAAATATTATATAAGAACAAAATAAAACAATAATAAATAAAAAAATAAATCAATAAATAGTAGTTTAAGTAACTAATTCGAAACTAGAGATACTTACCTTCAAATATAAGTTTATAATATTATTTCTCATTTTACATGAATCGCAACAAAACACTCCATACATATTTTAAGAGTTTCATTCAAAATTTCTAGCTATAGTCCATAACTATGGATATTAGGTCAGAATAAAAGATATCATGGGTATCACAACAGAAGAGGCGTTGCCTTGAACTAGCAATCATCTAATTCTTATAAGTAAAAGAGACATAATCTTAATTATAGACACTGGATCCTAAGGTAGCTCCTGATAAGGGTTACCTAATAAAAAAAAAGTGTTTCTCATAAGTAGATAAGGAATGGAAGTGCCAGGCTTTCTCTTGGATTTTATATTTTTAAAATTATTTTTAAGCTCTTTTACTAATTTTAAATTTTTAAAAATCATTTTTGGGTTTTTTTCTCTTTTCCCTCTGTTAGCAAGGTCTAAATGGGTTTTAGGGGTTTAAAAAAGTCAACAGTCAAAATCAAAGTCAAAGGCCATGAGTCACTCCTTTAACTCACAAGTCAAGGCTGTGACTCATTTATGAGTTACTCCCTTAACTTATGAGTCAAAGCTATGACTCACTTCAAGAAAGCATTTTAGACACGAAAATAGGGGATAAAGATGGAAAAAATGATTTTCATCCTAATCCAATTGAGATTTTTTATGGGGATAATTATCAAAAAAGGTGATTTTTTTTAAAAAGAGGTCTTTTTCTCCTACGTCTCTCCCTCTCTTCTTCTTCTTTCTTTATTCCTCTATAACTTGAGACATAGAGCAAGAAAAATTGGAAAAGGCCATAGAGCAATAGAAATCCTTATTCTTTGATGTAACCAACCTAAAGTTGACATGGAGGATAAGGCGGGCAGTTTAATTTAGGATTTATTTTATTCTTCCATTTATTATTTGGGCTTTTATAATTATTCCTTTTATTTTCCTTCATTTTATTCCTATGAATTATGTAATAATAAAAGCTTTTTCATATGCTGATTTAAAAATAACACCAAAAATATTTATACTTAATTAATCGAGCTTTCTTAATAAAATGGACCAATGTCCTATTTTATTTTAAAAATCACACAAAAGAATTTTATAAATATTCATGAGTGAACTAATGTTCCCAACAAGCAATATCTCAATTTATCCATGTTTTACTTGTATTATTATTCCTTCATGCCTTTATTTATTGCAAGTAAATGATTTTCTCGAATGTTTAATTAAAAACTCACTAAATGATTTTATACAAGTTTGAGTTTGATTTTTCTATAATAAGAGGGACCAACGTTTTGATTTTACCCATGAAATAACATGTTGAAATTAAGGATTTTTTCTTTATAAAAAAATGATTTTTCTACCTTAAAATTAACTAACACTATTCTTTTTTAAAAGTTGCATGGGCACAAAGCCCTCAAAATTTTTTACACCTCAAAATTCTCCTTTTTGTAAATATACACGCGAGTACCAATTTTCTCATCTAAATGAACTTAATTAATTTTCCAATTTATGTATGATTTATCTTTACATTTTTTCTTATAATCTTTAAATGTTTTCTATACTATGCTTTTACAGCTTTTAATATATATGCTTTATAGCTTTCCAACATGCTTGAGTACGCCTTACTTTCTTAACACAATATCTCATGTGAGAAAAAAGATAAAATATATTAATCATTAAAACTCATTTGTATAACACTAACCAAAGGTATAAATAAGAGTGAGATATCGAACTATCTCTGATTTTAGGCTTATGAGATTATAACTCACTTTCCTAATGTCTTATTAGGTGGCAACTCCGTGATACTTGTCTTATGGTTCTCAACAAATGCTCTTGTAGGTTGATCATTAACAATAGATGGGAATAATTCCTGTTCATTGCAAAACGACCAGCCTTTATGAGTCAAATAAACCTTGGTCCGGTCTCGAGCCTTAAAAGCAGGCTTTCAAGAATAAACCAGATATTTATGGGGTTTGGCGCGCATCATAGTAGCAACTCCACTAAGGAACATAAGATTTTGCTCTAAAAGTACCTTTGGTTAATTTAATATAAATGAGTTTAGAGATTAAGAAATTTTAGCTCTTTTTGAAATAAATTGCATTGCATTACATTAATGCTAGGGCCTTAGATTTAAGTTAGGTATCCCTCTTTTAACCCTAGAGCAGTCCCAAAGCATGACCTTATGTTCACTTAATGTACGAAAATGTTAGGGAGGACCACCAGCCCAAGCCTTGTACCTTTTGGTATACAAATGGTGACCTAATCAGTCATCATGCTCATGATGAGCTAGACTTATTGGTGGAGACCAAGCTTAAGTAGCCCTAAAGCTGTATCTCTTGATCGAAAACCCATGTAATGGCATAGTCACTTCCACCAGGGGCATACACTATAATACATTTCTTATGATGTGGGCCCTTATATATTGAATAAATCCCAATAAATTTAGATGTTGCTCATCAAAGGCTTTCATGAACCGATGGACACATTTCAATCTATTTGGATTGTTTAAATACACAATAGCCAAAATCCATTTGCATGCGCTTTTAATAAAGAGAGGTTATGCTGCTGGTTTCTCGTTGTGCACTATATGCATTCATTAGGTTCTTGTTAACCCATGAGCTAATTTCATCTAAGAAAGAGACTGCATGACCTCCTATGTAGAAGTAATAAGGTTGGGAGTATTTTCCTTTCTTTTGTTTGTGTTTGTGTATGTTGCATATGCATGCATGTTTAACAAAAATAATAGTAAAGACAATAAATAATAAAATACGCATTTTTGTGTGTATAGATTTTTGATGTATATGTATAGTTTCTGCTTGCATAGATCATTCTATTAAAACATGTAAATTTTATGTGCACAATTTTTTGACAAAAAAAAATGTGTATGTGTATACATCTTATTTTGTATGCAAATAAATAATAATATGAAACACGTGCATTTTATGTGCAAATTCTCTTCGCCATGAAAATGTGTATACTTCCTGTTGTGTGCTATGAAAATGCTTGCAATATTCTACTTTGTGTATAGAATTCTTCCCATGCATTATATGTGTGACATGTTTATGCATCACTTATATGTTAAACATCATTTTGTTTCATACGAATATTTGAGTCACACATTGTTTGTATGCTATTCATGCGCATTGCTCTCATATATCGATGCACAACATATTCACCATATATCATCACACATATGTCATGCACTATATGTGTATCTAGCATGTCCATATGTCATATGTATTTTATACATCACATATAATCACATGCATAAGCTGTATGCCTATCCATCTAATGCATCATATATGTGTCTAACATGCTTATGCATCACACATAGAATGTAGGTATCATTCTCATGAATCATCATGCATTAACACATATCATATGCTCATTCATCATCGTCATAATTTAATGATTGACCCATGCATCACATGCATTTCTAACATAGACAACTTCATACATCATCCTATATACATCGTTACCATGTAAAAAAGTGTAAATAATAATACATGAACATTACCATGGCATGAATATGTATCCAGTGTGCATGTGTATATTAATGCATGTCATAGCATGTGCATATTAATGCATGTCCTAGCACGCATGTATTAACATACATCATGACACGTAGACATGTCTATCTTATAAGTACATAGTGATGCTTGTCACGGTATATGCGTATTAACATACATCATAACATGTGCACATAGACATTTCCCATAGCATCTACCATATGCATATCGACTTGTACATGTAAATATTCACTATCACATGTGTATATTAATAAGTGTCCGAGCATACATTATGACATGTACATATATCTACCGTACATGTGCATGTTGATATTTGGTGTAGTATGAGCATAAAGATATGCATCCTAGTGAATGCATAGTGACATGTAAACATACATTATAACATGAATATGTACATTTTGTTATGACTTGAATTTATAAACATTCGTCACATATTATAGCTTATATAAGTGAACATATATGAGTCATGGCATGTATACTTAAATATCCATTAAGAATTATAGCATGTGTATGTACACATCCACCATTACGAGTACATATTAACATGCATTGTAGCATGCATATACAAATATTCACTATCATATTTGTACAATCAACATATAAAATAGTATGAATATATTAGCATGCATTGTGACATGTATGATAAGTGTGAATTATACTATATATTTAGTTTTTTTTAATATTTTTATTGTGTTAATTTAGTGTTTATTTAGTTAATTTAGTATTTAATTTGTTAAACTTGTGATTTGAGTACCTAATTGAGTATTTTGGTGCTTTTAGGGGTTTATTTGAAGGAAAAAGAAGAAATTGAAGGACTAAAAGGTGAATTTCAAGAATTATGGAACAAAGAAAAAGAAAAACATAGACATTTAGTCCAGGAGAGGACCATTCGATAGAACCATTTTTTTATTCTACCAAATGGCCCTTTTAAAGGGAAAAAATAGACCATTCAGTGGAATTAAAAATTAATTCTACGGAATGGACCTCTTTAAAGGCTAAACATTGGCTATTCAGTGGAATTTTCTTGTCTACTCTCCCGAATGAGTTTTTATTGAAGTTATAGATCTTTTGAGTCGATGGTTTCAAATTCTATTCTATCGGTTCAAGGTTGTTTGATTAAATTGGGAGTTTGTTCTAACTAGAATAGGAAGTTTTCTATCAATTGAAATAGGAATTCTTCTATTATTTGGCTATAAAAGGGCACCAAGACACCAAAAATAGGAGAGCTAAGGAGATGTAGAAAGCAAGCCTCTTTACTACTGTCGTTTCTTTAGTTTTAATTTTAATTTTCTTTAGTTAACTTTTATATAATATTTTTGCTCTGTCTTTCTATTTTTTTAGTTTGCAATTATCTTTATTTTAATTGTTTGTTTATTTTTATCATGTTTGGTAAGTAATTTCTTCTCTTTTGCTAAGGGAAACTTGAACCCTTAGTCTTTTATTGTAATGACTTAGTTGTACTTTAATTCAATGCAAGATTGATTATTTCTTAGTTTTAAGTAGATTCTTATCTTTGATTAGGTTAAGATTGATTATTAGTTTATTAGTTTAATAACTAAGAATTGATTTAAGCATAATGTATGATTTGCATGTTCTTAGATTAATTCTTTAGTGTTAATGCATGATCTTTTTTTATTTCGAGGTAATTGTGTACTAGTAATATTGGTTAATACTGAGAGAGGAGGAACTAATAATAAATTGAAGTTGAATATACTTGAAAAAGAGTTTAATGAATGTTTAAGAAGTTAAAACTAGATTTTTGTGCTAAGTGTTAAATTGTCCTTAAACAGGGAATTTGATATTTAAGAAAGATATTCTTGATTCAAGATATCAAGCTTTATTTATCTGGTTTTTCCATAATCACTTGTGTTACTTTTGTTATTAAGTCATTACAATGGAAGTTGAGATGGATAGTTACTTTAGCAAGAGTATTTTAGTTATTGCTTTGTTTTAATTCATGTTTGTCTAATTTTAGTTTTTGTTTTAGTTAATTATTTAATTAGTTTTTAAATCGAAAACATTGGGAAATAATCTCATATTTATTCAATTCATACATAGATATTGTCCTTAGCAATCCATGTTCCGTTGGGTACGATATTTGGGTTATTAATCTATATTTTCCTATATTACTAGCCGATTTAGTACACTTGTTAGACATCGTCAATGTACATATTAATAATTAAGTTAGTCCTCATGAATGCTTCCATATGCATCTGCACGTATACATCACGTTCACCTTATGTTGGATCACATATACAAAATGAGTGCCATGCACATCTCATGTTAAATAACATGCCATGTTATATGCATTTCACCTTGCTACATTTCCTTTTTTTCATATTGCATGTATACATACTACTATATTACATACCATTATACATGAGGTATGTTGCGAACATGTAGATTGTTATACCATATGCCATAAGCAACTTATACCAGGGATATACATGTTGTATATCATGAATACATATTTTCGTGTCATGTCGTACATCATGTATAAATCCCATTCATCATATACCTCCATGCCACTCACTGTATACGCTCATTGATACATCGTGTCGTGTCCCATGCTTTGAATATTTGTGCATACATCCTATACTTTTGTTTATGTGATTTTCTACCATACTATATAATTTATTAACATGCATCATCATGCCACATTTTATACATCTTATGTCACATCACATACATGTACTGCCATTGTGTAAGTTATGTTATCTACATGTATGTCGCATGTCACGTGCATTTCCATATATAACACGTGATACTTTGTGTACATAAACCACCATGCTTGAAACATGTCATATATGTATACGTCATGTGTTATGCATATTTATTCTTACGATTATGCTATATTCTGTACACACACCCTCATTATACATATGTTGTGCACATACGTATTGCCTAACATGCCATATTAGACTTTATTTTTACTTCTCCATTGTATTCCATACATATTTTCCACATACATGTGCATCATGTAAACGCATATTGAAAATAAAATGTAAGAAAATAATAAAGTCTGTACATCTTATTTTACCTATGCATTTCATTCTATATATATAATTTTAGGTATACATTTTGGTCATGCGTCATTTTGACCCTTTGATTTTACTGCCATCTTAGACTATTCGTCTAGGTGGTTTAAGGGATCAGGTGACCACTCAATCAATAATTTTTTAGAGAGGTCAAAGTCTAGTAAGTAAGAACTGGGTTCAAGGTTAGATTCATACTTAGATAGAGCCTCCGAGCAGTTAGCGAAGTACTTAGTAGAAATAGCAATAACGGACTCCTCGTAGAAAGTAGGTACTTCTGACCTTCACAATCCGAATAAAAGATTTGAAGACCTTGAAAGCAAAATTATAATGATAGTAGTTAAACTTGTAGCTGCACTAGGTAAAAAGATTGATAACCTTGAAAGGAAAACCATTGTCGGACTTACTACTAATCTAGCTTTAGTTTCTAGCACTCAACCCCTGATACCAAATGGTATAACACCTCCAACTAATTGGTTTCATTGGCTAGAAAAAAATTAATAGATGATCATGAATCCTTATGGAAATAGAAAGGATCCAGACCCTTAATCTAGGAGGTAGAAATCACGACAATGGCCATAAAGCTATGACAATGTTAGGATTGATGGAATGCTTGCTTTAGGCAGTAACAGTAATGCTTATAAGATAGCAAGGGTATAAGTGGCAAAAGCAACTCAAAAAAGGTACTCTAATTTGGGTAGACCTCTACCTTAGGTTCCTAAATGATTGGTTAAAATAAGGAAATTGCAACCCTTACCATCGAAACCAGCCAGGATATAGGCTAATCAATTTTGTACTTTTTACTAGTATATTGGCCACTTGAAGGACTGTTGTCGAACTTTAAAAAGCCAAATCTTGGACCTTATTGATTCCAAGCAAATTATAGACCTAGAGGATAAGATGAAGAGATAAGTTGAGCTGCCACTAATTTTGTGTTTGACTTAGGCTCACCAAAATTGTACATGCTTCGAGATGGATATGGCATGTGAATATTTAGCCATTACCCACTCAATTCCAATGATAAGCAATTTAAAGACTTGAGGGATGTAAATATTATCATCGATGGAGGCATTGTCCAGAAAAGGAAGAGCTTGAGATATTGGAATACTTTTTGCTGCCTGCACTTGTCATAGGAAAAGATGCAATATAGGCCACTTTTTGATAATGTAAAATTTTTCATATGTTTCTTTAGCTATGTTAACAATATGAACTTTTCTTATATATGCTATGTCCTATTTTATTGCATCATGCATGGAAATAATTATTGTTCAATTATATAAGACATTAATTCAATAAACACTAGTCCATTTAATCTGAAGGAAAAAAAATAACACCTTGATTGCATTCAATATGACTCCTATAGTGAGATAGGTTGAGAGAATAAAAAATAAGAAGAAAAATAAAAAGGAAAAGTCTTGTCCTAGACCTAATATGACATGACAAGAATTGAAGAAAACATTGCAACACATGTTGCCTATGCTCATCCTAATGACATATTATTTGAGCAGCAAATTCGAAGACTTAGACTAGAAGGCACAGAAAAAAAGATGAAAATTCCAAGTGACAAATGTTGAGAAGATTAATGGGAAACCATAGCCTCATTGCTTGAAAGAGCCAAAATTTCTTAAGGATGCCTTAAAAAGGATTAGAGAATAATCTACAAGCTATCACCTTGGCTCATTATCTTAAGTGGAGCATTGTGCGAGAAATTGGATACCAGGAATCAATTGAGATAAAGGGAGGAAAAGCAAAATGGAAAGCTCATACAAAAGCTTACATGGTCGCCATAAATGAAGAAACAAGATAGCAACCAAAGTTTAAAAAACCGCTCCTTTCTTTTTGGCATTTAATGACAAGCACAATGCAGACAATTAAGATTCAGCCTTAACCATTAAATGTTGTTTGAAAAGCTCAAATATCAAAGTTGGATGAGCAGAACAAGGCCTTCTACAATTCAAAAGAGAACACCCTGGTTGAGTTTGTAAAGAAGAGAAAGGTCTAATTCACTTTTGAAAAGTGGGTCGAAGGCTGTCATTCGAAAGAACAACCTAAACCAAGTGTTTTGGATTACACAAGCTAAAATCAAACATTTTCTACTGAAGAAGCTACAATTAGAAAGGGTAACCAGTTTTAACTAGCAATCGTTAAAAAGTGGTTAATAAGTTAAAAAAATGATAACGTAATTGAAGGGTTCCATGGAAAAGATGGAAAAATTATATTAATAAAAAAATAATAAATCAATACAACCTTATAGGTTGAAAGTCAAAAAAAGGCAGCCTTGCCAAACTTGGGGAACCCGTTAGTGCAAAAATAGAAAAAGGCATCCTAGGCAAAAATTAGGGGTTGAGAAAAAATATTCAATCAAGAAAAAGCGTAAAGGCTGATTGATGATTGGATTCGGATGCACACAAGGTGCCGCCTCCCTTGAGTTTGAAAGGAACGTGTGTTTTGTATTATATGCCTAAGTATGATTGTTGCTATTACTATATATGATGTATGTAAATAGGAACACATACATAAGTTAGGAATAAACATATGATTAGCATAAACAAATAAACTTATTGCATACATAAGGCCTGTATCGAGGCTAAACTCTTAAGTGGCACAAGTAGTGCCTCATGTTTTCGATGCTTTTTTTGATGTTCTTACCATGACATCCCCATCGAGACACTATACCAACAGTTATACACCATAGAGGAGAGCCACTTCTTGGTATCTAAAAGTTTATTCTTGATGAAAGTCGCAAATGGAATCTAGTGTGGATCTGTAATATCCTAAAATTTGCATTTGACATTTATGACATGTTCTAGAGCATAAATAGTAATCCTAGGACAGTTTTTGGGGTAATCGGAGTAGATTAAGAGAGAAAAATTTAAAAGTGTTTAAGGGTTAAACGTACTCAGGCTAGGAAAATCCAAGGATGGGTGACCTGGCAAACAATTTATTCTAACTCTGGAATATGAAAAATAGATGTTAAATGGAGCATAGTGGTACAATTTGAGGAGAAATTGAGCTTGAATAGGCCCTCAAATCAGATAGAGAAGTTTTTACCCAGTACCGTAAACTCAATTGACCAAAAGTTTAACCGAGCCATAAAATACTCTAAAGACTTCCAAAAATTATTCCAATAACATATAAATGTTAGATATGACTTATATTAACTATTGGAAGTGAGAAATAATTTTTTCGATAGTTTTGGAATTTTGGATTTTGGACCAACTGATTTTACCTCCAGAGCTAGAAGTATACTAAAATGATGCCAGAATGACTTGAAATTTAAATAACATATTTTTGAATATGTTAGTGCATGCGGGAGAAAATTTCATAGCATTCTAATGAGTGGAGCATTAAATTCAAAAAAATAGTGAAAAATAAAAATTAATTTAATTCGAGGGCTTAAAGAGCAAAATTAATTCATCTAAGGATATTATGGTCATTATAAATGAGCCACAATCAGAATAATGTATTAGTATAGCTTAAAGAGGAGTAGGGAGCAAGGAAATAGTGACAAGTGGCTTAAAAATAAGCAATTGGATCAAATAGTAAATGGAGAAATTTGGACCATTGATTTGGTGGACCAATGGACAACATGGAGAAGTCTAGAATACTCTATATTTTTGTCCAAAAAAGTCATGATCTTCTCCCTTTTCTCTATAAAAATCCGACCAGCCTTCTATCACTAGTCTTTCTACCATTTTATTTTTCAATTCTCCCTCCTCCTTACATATTTCATGCTCTAATTTGAACCAATTACACTACAAGCTATCCTCTTCAATCCAGAAGTTGAATTGTAGCAAGGAATAAACTTGGAAGTGGGGAAAATCTAGCGAGAGAGAAGTGCACAAATTAGGTAAAGTATGTGGTTTTTGCTAATTTTAATTAGAAATTTTTGTACAGCACTGTAGAGCATTTCAAGCATGGTTACTAGGTAGCATTTAGATGTAAAAATTCATCACATAAACTCACCAATTTCTCTCTCCCCAATTCGGCCAAAAGGGAAAAATCAAGAGAAAGAGAAGAACCAAGAGGAGGAAGGTAAAGGAAGGAAAGATTAAGTGAATTCAAGCTTGATTAAAGTTAGTGGATACATTCTCTACACTTAATTTCACTTAAACCTTGAATTTTTTATAAAAATTACATTATGTAACTATAGGAATTTAGGTAATAATGAGAAATAAATTAAGGTAACCTTATAAAATGATGTCTTAGCATGAAATAATCATGAAACAAGAAAGAAATCAAGCATAATATGAGTGATCATGATAAAGCCGAATCATGTACCTAGTAGTATGATATGAAATTGTGATGGTAATTGGCACATTAAGCATAAATTAAGTAATATAATGGTGAATAAGCACATTAGAACTGATTTGAGATAAAAATAATGTATGGATGTAGTTAGCATGCATAAATAATGGTGTTAAAATTGGTATTAAAGAAATATTAAGGTAAATTAAGTGTAACTTGATATAAACGCACATAATTTAATCTTAGAAACATGTATGACATACAATGGAGTAACGAAATCCATGGTAGGCATTATGTCATACTGAGGCCAAATTGTTCATCTAATGATAATGACATATTCTTACCATGTTTATATGTTATTTCTTATGTACATTATGGTTTTATATATATTGTGGATGAATGTATGAAAAATAAAGGTGCATGAGGTGTTACATAATGGGTGTACTCTGCTAAACATAATGGAAATAGAACATAAAGTACAATATTTGTTTGTGTCCTTTTCTTAATATTTGTTTTCTAAGTCATTTTGCACCTTTATAACTAGTACTCCTCAGGGATCTGGGGGATTTAACAACCTCGTTTGTAATCATTATGGGGGACTCACAGGAGCTTGTCTGAGGTGTGGATCAAAAGATCATATAAAGAAGGATTGTCCCTGAGCTCAAGCGACCACTTTTGTAAGGCCCCTAACATGACCCTAATTTAATTTGCATATTATTGTAATTAAGTAAAGGGGTAAATTAACATGTTATTATGTTAATTGCATGAAAATATAATAAAAGAGTATGGTTTAATGTTAATTAAGGATGCAATTGAGGATAAAGGTATTAATTTGGGGTTAATTGGTATTTTTGGCATTTTGGTGGCCAATTGTGTAGAGAAGCATTTAATTCAAGGTTAAATTGAAAGAATGCTTAAATGGTTAGGTTAATGTTTGAAAAAGAATTAGTGGAGGGGTTAAAGTCTAACATGCATAAAGGCTTGTGGCATTTGTGTGACATGCAAAATGATGAAGGACTAAAGAGGAGATTGTCATGTGGGTATAAAAGGCTTGGGTTAGAGAATTTGATTGTGAGAATCGGCATTTGTTGAGAGCAAAACCAGAAATTCATCTTCTTCTTCCTCTTTGATTTCCATAGATTTATCTCAAGCATTTAGATGTTAATGGTGCATGTTGGTTAATCAAGAGTTTAAGGCTCTAAGCTAAGGTAATTAAACTCTCATTTTAACACTTCATCATCACCATCTTCTTCTTCATTTTCTGTTGACTGAGAATATGTCGTTTGCTGGAAATGTATGTTCATGGTGATAGTATTTATGAAGGAGAAGAGGAAGGAAGAAGGATCAAAGGAAAGGGAATTGATAGAGGTTGAAGACATTGGGTTTATCAGCCAAGGTATGGGAATTTAGGCCATTCATATTGCATGTAAAAATGGATTACTGGAAGTGAATAGAATTTACAGAATTGAATTTACGTTTTTCTGGAAGTTTATCGTTGAAAGGTTGAAGAAGACAGACTTGCCGAGTCATGAATGACTTCACGAGTCGTGAACATCAGTCTGACTCGTGAAGCTCTTCACGAGTCGTGAAGTCGAGTCTTTCTTCTTCACTCGTGAGCTTCTTCACGAGTCGTGAAGTTCAGCTTTTCTTCCTCACTCGTGAGCCACTTCACGAGTCGTGAAGTATAGTTCCTTCTCCACTCGTGAACCCCTTCACGAGTCGTGAGAATCACCTTATTTGCTTCACTCGTGAATCCCTTCACGAGTCGAACTCCTCTTCACGACTGAATGACCTGTCTTGAATGTTTTGCTCATAAGTTGAGTTATAGAACAGCAAATTGAGTGATTCTTTTTGCATTGAAAAATAGACTTCCATACCTATATTTCACATGAAGAAACCTAAGCTTAAATCTGTCTCTATGTACATGTAATCTATAGTTGAATCCGGACTAGTTTTCTAGACTACTCTATGTAACAGAAATGGCTAGTATGAACAGATTGTTGCTACACTTGATAATATGATTCTTTAATTGATTGAGACAACTATTTGCTTATGTGATAGAAAGTTAAATGTATAATGCATGTAATATGACTGTCAATGAAGGAATTGTATGCATACACATGCGTTCATTTGTGAATATGAATAAAGACTAGAAAGGAATTGTCGAACCCATACATGTAAATCTTATGACATGTAAGTGCACCTTTTTATATGCACTTGTGATATGAAAAAGAGAATAATAGCATGACCTTGGCATGTGTATATGCCATATGAAAACATGTTGATATTTTGTATAGCACATGACTTGAATGATGATAAAGGTATATATATATGTGTTGGAAACATGCTCATGAGAATAAATCGACTATATGCGAATGTACCCACAGGTATGTGCATTTATGATTATGTATATGAGTATATGAGCATGTAATTGCCTATGAGATAGAAGATGAATTAGCATGACTATGAACATGTGAAATGCTTAATGAGGGCATGATCAAGTCTATGATATGATGATTATATGTCATGCTTATATGATATGATGCAAATGATATAGTCATACAGATATAGATGAGCCAGATATATATATCTTGGCATATGAAATGTGCATGTACCTGATTATGCACCAGAGAATTCACAGGTTGATAAGACTATGCATATGTGCAAACAGTATACTATGAATACAGTATTAAAATGTGAATTGAACACGAATATAGTTCCGCCTGCGATAGAGTTTTAGATGTGGATAGATAGGCGCCTATAGGGAAATTGCAGCTGCCATAGTTGGCCCATTTGGGTCCATAGTTTATGATCCCGTTTGGATCATGATCAGCCCCGTTTGGGTATGCTTGACCGGTCCATAGTACAGTTGGCCCCGTTTGGGTCTATAGATTCGATATCTTCGGATATCCCTCATTTGATACCATTGTGTATCCATAGTTCCCGCATCCACTGATAAAGCTAAGGCAGGCTAAACATTATTCATAGTAATGATCAAAAGTAAACAGTTAAAGTTATTTGACTAAAGATTGATATGTGGCTTATATTGTTGGTTTACCACAGGAATTATGCTTCAATTGAATATGTTCACTTGGAATATTGCCATCTATATGAATTATGGAAAAAGAAATATGTGTTTCTCTCTTGGGTACAATGCTTATGTACATGAGAATATGCTTATGCTTTAAAGTATATGTTATTGTTGCCATGTTATGTTGGACATGTTGATTATAGTATATGAACATATTGTATATGTGTTATGAACATATTGTATATGTGTATGTTTTGATGGCCTTGTGTATGGCCATCCATCTGTAGATATTCCCCACTAAGCTCTATAGCTTAGCACGGGTTATTTATCCGTGTAGGTACCTTCTAGAAAGACTTTTGCTCAGGGACGTTCTCTGCATCAGGAAGGGCCAACCATCGACTTATAACCTTGATGTAGGATGTTTTTTTTTGTAATACAGCTATCATATGTTTTGTATAATGGCCAGTCATATTTTGATATGTATATAACCTATGTGGGATAATGTAACTCACTAGTAGTAAAGCTACGAAATAACATATGTGCATGTGATATGCATGAAGAAATATCCACATAGTTAGTATGCATGATACTAAGCATGAAATGAAAAACAGGAACAGACAGGTGGCATAAATAATAGTATATGAAATCGTATGGCATGATTAATGGCTAAGTGATGGTTAATTGAACATGTAGTATGAGCATGATTAATAGTATTCATGATACATGTGATAATAGGGTATTTGCATAAGGGGTGCTACAGGAAAGGTAAAAAATTTAGGCTTCTTGAAGTGTGCCTCTCTTTCAGGAGTCTATAGGTGCAAACGGATTGAGAATCAGACATCGGACAAAGGAGAAAAGCTTGAAAAACTATTGAGAGGAAACATTCGCCAGAAGAAAATAGAGTTTAAATGGAAAAATGAAGGAAACGACCTTTATATGGTCAGAATTGAGTGAGAGATAGGAAGCCTCTCCTTTACTTGACAACAGATGGGATGTACAGGATGTCCCGTCCCTCAGGTCAAAAAAGACCATTTTGCCCTCCGTTTTTATTTTTCTCATATTTTTCACATTTAATTCCATTTTCTTCGATTTTTGGACCATTTTTTCTCTATTTATTATTCTTTATCTATCTAAAATTAATTTACAATATTATTAACATTCTTTTTATGGGTTCCAATATTATTTTTACAAGATTTACAAATTTTAATTACATTTGACTATTTACAAGTGCCCAAAAGTCTGAAATACCTCTTGAATTAATTTTTCTTCCGTGGAATATTAATTTTCATACTCTAAACACTCTAGATCCTCTAGGACAGAACATTTAGGTCGTTAATCTTTTTAAATCACCAGCAAAGTGTAAATAGAGGCAAATGCTCTAAGATGTTTGTGCAATGCATAACACATGCAAAAATGTGACTTTTAGCCTTCTAGAGGTAAGGGACGGGTAACCCATTGCATGCTCTAGGGTGAAGGACAGCTGTGGCTCACCACTTTCTATAAATAGTGCCCTTTATCTTGGATTTTGTGCCATTACTTTTCAACTTCCAGGTAGTTTTTGTCAGGTAATCTTCTCTCTCTTCTTTTTTCCATTCTTGCCTTTTCTTTCCTCTTTTCCTTCAGTTATTTATTTTCTTCCATCATTTTTTCATCTTAGATTATTCAAAAAACCTATAATCATAACTATTGGACTTATGAAATTTCATCAATTATTGGATGACTTAAAAACCTGGAAGGACCCTTTTTTAGTTCCTTATTCAAACCTAAGTTTCTGAGAAGAGTCTCTTCAGATAAACACCTTCTGTCTAATGTACTTCGATTTTGGGACCCTAGGTTTCATGTATTCCAGTTCATTAACTAGGAGCTATGTCCTTTACTTGAAGAATTTACTACCATGGTGAGTGTTAGGTTTGATCTCAATGTCCAATCATGCTTACCTTCTCCTGTGGTCACTTATACCAGAAAGGTAGTCCGTGATGGAATATGACATGGTATGATAATCATGATAGCACAGCGGAAAAATAAAAAAAATTTTATCATACATACCATACATATCCAAAACTAGGAACGAAAACATGCAATTTTAGGTTGTAGAACTTACAAGTTAAGATGCCTTTTAGATATTGATTTCGGTGATGGCCAGCAACTAAGATGACTTTGTCCGCCTTAGATCTCGATCACCAATGCCTAGGAACAGCCTTTTATGCCACTCCCTCTATTCTCACACACACACTTGCACCGACGGCTTAAAATCGAGATTGCTAGCTCTCTTTTTCGGTATTGTGTAATGGTTATAGTTTGAAGCTACAAAATTTGATTTTGTACTTCTCTTAGGTTGCTATTACTACCCAAGAACACAAGAGAATGAGGAACTATCCTTTCTCCTTGTGAAAAATTGGGCCAAAAGAATTGAGAGAGGAAGAGATGAAATTCACGCCAATTGCATAGAAGAACTAGGGTTTGCGCCAACTTCTTCTCCCTTTGCTCCTAGGGTTTTATTTCTTTATATATCATTATCTTTTATGCAAGTGTTTTCATCTGAATTTACTACCTTAAGATAATTAATTCAAACTCTATCACTTCCTAAAGATAAGTCATATATTTTGAATTAAACTCCTTTGAATTTAAAATTCAAATTTGAAATAAAACATAAGACATTTAATTAAATGAAATCACTTAATTAAATAAACAACATGTGCCGAAATTCCTTGATTTCCCTCTTGGAATTTCGGCCACTTCATTAATTATATAAGTGATTTGATTTAATTTAAATTCCTTTAGGCTTTAATACTCAATTAACTTAATTAACACAAGATAATTAATTAATTGAAATTAAATCTTATGGGCTGAATTTCTCTCTCTCATGGACCAAAGCCCAATAGCAATATTATAACCCATTACATACATTAATTTGACTTTAATTAAAAGCCCAAATTAATGCTCAATACTTAATTTAAATATTTTAAGCCCAATGCTTTGTGTGTGATCCTATAGGTCCATTTAATGTTGGCAATGAATTAATAAATTAATTCAAAGACTATATATATTCTCTAGCAAGATATTATAGCATTCCAAATTAAATGAAAATGCATATGGCATTTAGTAACCTAATGCAATTTTGCATAGTCCCTTACCCACAAATATCAGAATTAGTATAAGGCATGGAACTAGTTATCCTTATATATATTAATTCCTTTCTTGATATTCCAGTGACACTACATTCTCAGATAAATAATGATTACTCATTATTTCATCTCGGTATGGCCATACACTTCTCAGTTCACTGATTAAGTGGCCGATGATATTTTCTCTCTTATTGAGAGGGGTAATCCCTTCACTTCTCTCATGCTCTCTAACATGAATCAATGTATACCCAATCATACCCGTACTTGTCACTCTGTTACGAGCACGTTAGGTGTATGTCAAAGTACACAGTAATTCATAAAGAGTTTCATAGAGATTTCAGGTCTAAGAACTCCGATACAAAACTTGCATATGAGAAACACTTATGACTTGTACCATGTAGTGTTCTCATGAGCGGATCAAATCCAAATACCATGTTCTTTAACATGTATCTATGATCTCTGATTGACACTCTTGTCCTAATGATCCGTAAGATAGAACTCATAGTATCAGAGAGAGCATACTAGTCTTAATTCATTTGTTATTCCCATAACAATGACTGACTAGGGATATTTAGAATGAAGTCCCATTTGTTTCAAGGTCTTACAATCCATGTGCCTCACATATGATAACTTAAACCGAAACGACATTCTTGGATAGTTTTATCAATTGATATGCACAGGAATACAAAGGATAAAATAAATGCCTCATTTTATTAATTTCAAGTGTTTCGTTACAATGCATTGGGGCTAGGGCTTACACTAACAGTCCGTGACCTGGGTCTCCTTCCCTTCGAAGCTAGGGGTCTAGTGCCTTATAGGGAGAACTTTTCCATTGGAGTGTCTGATAGATGTGTTGACTGATTTCAATGATGTCCCTACCTTTTGTCTAGTGTGGTGTTACTTTGCTGCCTTTCTCAATGTCTATTGATACGTGCTGGTGATCCCATAATCACAAATTATGGATTATTTGATGTTGTTACTAGCATACGCCGGGGGTCTAATCCATTTCCCCTAATCGTGGCAGAAACCATCATAGGCTTAAATGACTTTCATCACAAGTTTTCTACTTAGCACAATTCCTCCTCATTCTTAACAGGTAGTCCTTTTGCTTCTCCAGGTGTGATGCATGCCGGAGCCCACCCTTCATTTTGAGTTTGCTCTCGGAGGCCAGCATTTAGGGCCTGAGATCGGAGGAGACTTGCTTTTGATCATATACTGGCCGTTTCGCAATAAGAAGGATTGAGTCCAAATTATTGCTGACGGTAAACCCATGAAGGCATCTATTAGTGGGCTCAAAGAGATAGATGTTATGGAGTCGCCACCCAAAAAAATGTTGGCAATTGAATCTTGACCTTATTTTGATGTCCAAATAGAGACTGGTGTTCCGAACATCTCTCTTATTAGGCACCTTGGTTAGGTGTTGTTTTATAATTGAGTTTTAGAATCAATCTCTTCTCCTCTCTCACATGATGAAAGCAACAGAATTTAAGTAAACATTCCATTCAAGCAAAAAGCAATAAATAAATACTTAAAATAAAATCCTACTTAAAATTATTACATAAGCAAATCGTCCCAAAGAAAATAATAATGTATTAAAGAAACATAAATAAATATCATACATAAAACGGGCCATTAATTGATTTGGGGATATTGGTTCCCTCATGAATTTATAAAAAGGTTTTTATTATATTGTGAATTTAGGCTAAAAAACTAGACATTGGTCCATACTTATTAAAGAAAATCCAATTAATTAGTAAAAATGATTTAAAGTGAAATTTTAGCATTAAGCATGCAAAAATCATTTATTACTATTTATTAAATCCCCAAAATAATACATCCAAAATAATAATAATAATAATAATAATAATAATAATAAAATAATAAGTAAATAAATAACCACATAATAACCATAATAAATAAAAGAAAAAATGAGGTAACCTGGATAAAGAGGTTAGCTAGGACGGGAGCACGACTTCCCATGCAAAGACTATATGTCTTCCACGATCATAAATATACTAATTATTCAAAAGGACAAATAAATAAATTAATTAGCATTAATAATAAAATATCTACATAATTTACAGCTATAAACAAGCTGATTATAGGTACAACAGTGCATATATAGTAACAAAAATACTTCAAACATTATATAAACAATCGATAAAACAAAGATTAAAATGAGAGGCATAAAAAGACCTAGTATACATGAAGAATTCTAAAGAAAATACTCCAAGGAAGGCCAAAGGGAAGCAAGGGATGGCCGAAGGGGATTAAGGGATGGCCAGGAAAGAGGTAAAAAGACATCACGTCCTTCAGGTGAGGGATGGTCCCTCACACCTTCTTCCCATCCCTCACTTACAGAACAAAGCAGAAATTGCAAAATAGAAGGAAAAAAGCAGGAAATTACACAAGTAGATATCTTAGCCTTAGATATACAATAGTTAATCACCAAATCATGCTAAAACACATCAAGACACTAAAAGTTACACCAAATTGAATTATAATTAAAGAAATGCATCACATTACATGTTAAAAATGAAGAACCTCAAAATAATAACAATGAAGGAATTCTTTGATATCTATACCTCTAATATGTCACTCAAATCAGAAATGAATCATATTCCAATAAGGTAAGCATGTTATTCAGTTCTCAACAGTTGAAATAAATCAATTTAACATCTAAATAATCATGCAATTGAGTGAATAAATGGTAGAGAGAGAAACAAATAAATAAGCCTAGAATATTACCCTTAGGAGATATTTTGACTCTATGATCTTTGAAGTCCAAATCATGTTCCTTGATCCTTAAAGAAAATATGAAATCCATTTTTTGTTTGTGTCAAAAGATTGTTAAGCATGAACTCTAGAGAGAGAAAATAAATTAACATTCTTCCTTCTCTAATGGCTTCCTTCAACAAAGAATGATGATTCCTCTCCCCCTCAAAACCCTAATTTGTTGTGCTTTTATACCTAAAAAGGAGTTTTAATTTGATTGTAACTCAAAAATCGCTAGATTAGGAGATAAAATCCCTAAAATATAGACCTCAACCTTTCCCAAACTCCTTCATTTTTTGAAATTCAAGGAAAACGTGGGAAAATGTAGGTTTCGACCCAGGGACAATGTCTGTGAGTGAGGGACAAATGTCCCTCATCATTAAACCCAAGATTTCTTAAAATGCCCCTATTTTACACTATCCTGAAGATGAAAACCCACAAACGGCTACCCCTCAAGTGACAGACAACCATTTATCACCACAGATAGTCCAAAATCAGGGTTTTTTACCTGTTTTGTTAAAATGCTTGTAAAAGTTTTAAGAGTTTTTAGAGAATCGTGAAAATCTTTAAGAGAGAGTGATATATCTATGATTAGAGCTTCGAGATCTGAACATATTGTTAGCAATACATTGTTCCCTCATCATCGAACAATCCTAATCTAGGCTGCCTCGGGTCACGGTATCTACAACTACCCCTAATTTTAGGGAACTAGTGCACTAGTGCCAAAGTGAGCGAAAATTCATAGTATAAGGAAAAGATGCATACTTGAGGCAGTGAATCTCTAATTGCAACATGAAAACTCAAATTCAGTATTTAGTTTTGGTCTGATTTTAGTCTAGTTTTCATTGTTTTCTAACATCTTTTGCTTTATTTTTGCTTGCATTTAATAATTTATCCGATTCTCAGTTGATTCTAGTTTTTGTGCGAATTTGGAAGATTTTAATAGAATTTTGTGATTTTTGTAGGTACCACACGGTTACCAGGAATTTCCTAGTAACCGTGACCCATGTATTCTGTCAAAATGCACCGTTTTGAAGCTTGTCACGGTCAGCATGGCAATTGTGCATGATAGGGTGGTAACCGTGACCAATGGAGTTTTCAGTGCAGTAGCTAAAGGAGAAGCACCTCACGGTTACTAAGAATTTCCTAGTAACCATGAGGGAGGCATATTTTCAGTCCAGAATGAAGAGGAGAGTTATCTCACGGTTACCAAGAATGTCATGGTAACCGTGACCAAATTTCAAATTACAGCTCTGAGCCATCTTACGGTTACTAAGAATTTCATAGTAACCGTGACCTATTTCAATCAAAAGATGGCTTCACATTAGAGATCATGTTTACCAGGGATTTGATAGTAACCATGACCCATGTTGGCCTATATCAGGTAGGTTATTCTGCAGAATCGGGAATTTTTAGGTTTTAGAGTTTCTTTCTTCCTTCTTTGAGTTCTTTGTTCATTTTACACACATAGATACACAAATTTACTTGAAAATAGTTGGATTTACACCAAAACACTTAGATTAAATATAGATTTAAAATTACAAGTATAGATCTACATATTTGGAGCTCATTTTTCCAATAAGCTTGGGAGAAAGAGATTGAAGAACTTGGATTCAACTGGGTTTTCTTCACCATGAATTGTAGGGGTTATTATATCCTTATCTCTTTTTATTTTGTGATGGATAGTGAGTAGTCATTTAGTTTTTTAAGGGATATTTGAATCCCCAACCCAAGAATGTGAACATTGAACATATTTTCAGTTATATATATATATGAATGAATGGTTTATCTCACTGTTGCTATTTTATTTCATTAGTTTTTAGCTCTTCAAGTGATTTTCCAGCTGTGTTGAATGCTTGTATCTTTTATCTGAGTTGGATGTTAATGCTTGTATGCGTTGAATGCTGTGAATGAATCTTTGGTCTGCTTATCTATCTAAAAATATTGTCTATTTTAGATTGCTTTGGAATGGGACTCTAGATGTACAGTAAATTTGGTTGTAGAGTTTGAGTGTCTAGTGAAATAGATGAGTTTTGGGTTGTTTGGCTCCGAAATGGGAAAGCAAACCAAACTTAGGATATTAGACCCGTGTTTAGGCTAGTTGTTGGGCTGGCTCCGGAATGGGATGTTTAGCAACTAGAATAGTTGGCTCCGGAATGGGATGCTCGGGTGAAGAGGATTATCCTGAATTCATTCATGTACACTTTTAGACAATTTTAATTCACATTGGATATGGAGTGGATGAGTGAACCCGAGCAACATTTTATTTATAGAGGTTTTCATACTTGTTAATTTTTTTGAATTTAATACATACTCAATTTACTGTTAGTAGAATTTAATGTCTTCTCATTGCATATTTTATTTTTTAAAGTTGCATTATATAAATTAAACAACTTATACACACAAATAATTGGGAATTCTTTAGTATACAATTAATTTCCATAGTTTTTACACACAATTTCCTTGGGTTCGATATTGAGGGTCTTAAATTTACCCCACTTTATTACTTGTCCATTTAGTGCACTTGCTAAGGTCGTAACAAGTTTTTGGCACCGTTGTCAGGGAGTTTGGCGTTGTTAGTAAGCTGTGATTATTATTTGTATGTGTTTTCTTTTCCTTATTTTATTTTATTTTTTTTGATTCTTTTCAGGTGAAATTGGTGCATGAATAGAACAAGACAAGAGTAATTAGTGCCCTTTGATCCTGAAATTGAGAGTACCCTACACCAAAGAAGGAGAGCCAATAGAGATAACGAGATGGAGCACAATCCTCCTCTTGATGAGTTTCCTCCCGAGAATGAACAAGTGTCGAGGGCACATGAACAAATGCCAGGGGCAAGAAAAGAAGAAGTGGCTAGGCAAAGGACCATAAAAGACTATGCTGTGCCAAGGTGGAATGAAGATCATCGAACAATTGTATTGCAAAGAGGGGTATAGTTTGAGCTCAAGCCAACCACCATCACTATGGTACAGAGGAATCAATTTTCTTGTTTGGAAGTAGAAGATCCAGCTCAACATATCGACATATTTCTGAAAGTTAGTGACACTGTTTAAATTTCGGGTGTTAGTATGGATGCAGTAAGGTTGAAGCTGTTTTCATTTACATTGATTGGAAAAGCAAGAAAGTGGCTACAAATGTTACCACGTCAGTCAATATGGTCATGGGATCAAATGCAAGAGAGGTTTCTAATGATATTTTTCCCTCCAACAAAGATTGCAAACATCCAAAATAGCATAATGAGTTTCCATCAAATGAATGAAGAGCCCTTTCACGAGGCTTGAGAGAGGTTTAGGAGATTATTGAGAAGCTATCTGCATCATGAAATACTTATCTATCAATTGATGGCCATCTTTTATGCTGGAGTTACACCTCAAACAAGGTCATTATTGGATGCAGCATCGGTAGGATCTTTCTTGAAGAAGTTACCTGAGGACGCTTTTCAGTTATTGGATGAGATGGTGGCAAATGACTCACAATGGGTTGCCCTTAGAGTAGTCCCAAGGAGGCAAGGTTTACACAATGTGGATGAAGTGGCATTGTTAAAAGCCCAACTAAAAATGGTAAAGAAAGAGTTGAGTGGCTTGAAAGTTCAAAATATGGCTGCAGTAAATCAAGGGAGTGGACCATGTGAAAGTGGGCAAGTTATCCAAGAAGGAGGAGTTGTAGGAGATGTAAATGCATTAGGCGATTTTAGAAGGAATGATCCCTACAACAATTCATATAATCCAGGATGGAGAAATCACCCTAACTTCTCATGGAAGGATGGGAATTAATAAGATTCATCTTCTCAACCACAACCAAGAGCCCCTTACCACACAAATGCTTATCATATTCATGTTCAGCCCCACCAACCATAAGCCACCAATCACTATTAAACACCTTATCCACCAAACCACCATCAAGGGCAAAGCTCTAATCATTCCTAACCTCAACCCTACCACCCACCGGGATTCTAATCAAGGCCACCTATTCTAGAAAAGAAGATAAATTTAGAAGACATGTTTGCTAGTTTCATGAATAGCCAACAAAAATTCATGGTGAGTCAAGATTCAAGGTGGAAATCTCAAGAGTAATGGAACTGAAACTAAGATGCTTCAATGAGAAATTTAGAGTCTCAATTGGGTTAACTTGCGACTTCAATGTCAAACAGACAACTAGGGACATTTCCTTCAAATGTGGATCGCAATCCCAAGGGGGAAGCCAAAGCAATCACTTTGAGAAGTGGTAAGGAGGCGGCACGAGAGGAAGAAAGAGGTAAATCACCAACTTCATCAATTGATTTGGAAGAACCAACGCGAAAGGTAAGTATTTCTAACTCTAGAGTAGAGGTAGATGTGGATGCTCCAAGGAATGACAAGGGAAAAAGTATAGTGAATCCGAACATAGAGGATCTTGACATTAATAGGCTGTCATTTCCTGTTGTAGCTAGGAAGGAGAAGAAAAATGAGCAATTGGCTAGGTTTTTAGAAATGTTTAAGAAATTACATATTAACTTGCCTTTTGCTGAAGCCCTAGAAACATGCCCAATTATGCTAAGTTTATGAAAGAACATTGTTCTAACAAAAAGAAATTAGAAGGGTATGGGACTATGCAACTCACAAAAAACTGTAGTACAATTATCATGAATAAAATTCCGAAAAAATTGGAAGATCCAAGTAGCTTTACTTTACCTTTTGAAATTGGTGAGACCTTTGTTGGAAACGCCTTATGTGATCTAGGAAACAGCATAAACTTAATGCCTTATTCTATGTGCATGAAACTCAACTTAGGGGATCTCAAAGAAACAAGAATGAGACTTCAACTTGCGGAAGATCAATGAGAAAGCTGAAGGGAGTTATTGAGGACTTACTGGTGAAAGTAGGAAAATTTATTTTCCCTGTAGATTTCATGGTCATGGAAACGGAAGAGGATAGGAAGATACCACTTATTTTGGGTAAGCCATTCTTGAACACTGCAAAGGCTCTAATTGATGTCCATGGGCAAAAGGTCACTCTTCGATTCAACAATGAAGAATTGGTGGTAGACATGAACAAGTCTCAGAAATACTCATCAAGTGATCTAAAAGAGTCGGTCTATTTCATGGATAAAATTGATGAATGTGTAGAGGAGATGCAAGAAAAAGTGTTGCTGAATGATCTTATGAATTCAAACTTGATGCATTCTTTGGAGAGTGAAGAGTTGGATGGAGTAGAAGAAAAATGGATAGCAGCTGTGGAAAAGGGATGCAAAGGGGAGAATCTGAAGCACGAGAGAACTACTTTACAAGAGGGGGAGTTGAAATCTGAACTTAAACCTCTTCCTCATTTAAAGTATGTATTTTTGGAGAATAAAGAAAAGCCAGTAATTATCTCTTCTTTATTGACAGGTGTTGAAGAGGAGACACTGCTTAAGGTGTTAAAAAAGCACAACGAGGCTATAGGATGGGAGACAGTGAACTTAAAGGGCTTTAATCGAAGCTATTGCACTCATCGGATTCCTATGGAGGAAGATTGCAAACCAGTAGCTCAACCCCAAAGAAGGCTCAATCCAGCTATGCAAGAGGTTGTAAAGAAAGAGGTACTCAAACTACTTGATTCAGGTATAATCTATCCAATCTCTGATAGTAAATGGGTTAGCCCAGTGCAATGTGTCCCTAAGAAAGGGGAAATGATAGCGGTAAAGAATGAAGTAGATGAACTTATTCCAACTCGGACAGTCACGGGTTGGAGGGTGTGTATAGACTATAGGAGATTGAACCATGCCACTAGGAAGGATGATTTTCCATTACCATTCATTGATAAGATGTTAGAGAGGTTAGCGAGGAATATGTTTTATTATTTTTTAGATGGGTATTCGGGATACCTGCAAATCCCCATAGCCCCTAAATATCAAGAGAAAATAACCTTTACCTACCCTTATGGCACATTCGCCTATAGGAGGATTCCTTTTGGCTTGTGTAATGCGTCGGCTACATTTCAGCAGTGCATGATGGCAATCTTTCATGATTTTATAGAAAAATTTATGGAGGTATTCATGGATGACTTTACCATTTATGGGCTAGACTTTGAGAGCTATTTAGAGCATCTTGATTTAGTATTGGGTAGGTGTAAGAAGACCAACTTAGTATTAAATTGGGAGAAATGCCATTTTATGGTAAGGGAAGGTATAGTTTTGGGACACAAAATTTCTGAGAAGGGGATTGAGGTAGACAAAGCAAAGATAGAGGTTATAGAGAAGCTTCCACCACCAACCAATGTCAAGGGAGTTAGGAGTTTCTTAGGCCATGCAGGTTTTTATCGTCGGTTCATAAAAGATTTTTCAAAAATTGCAAAGCCTTTATCTAATTTGTTAATGAAAGATGCTCCTTTTGAATTTAATGCTAAATGTTTATTGGCTTTTGAATTGTTGAAGCAAAGGCTTATTTTAGCTCCGGTGATCATATCTCCGGATTGGAATTTGCCCTTTGAGCTAATGTACGATGCAAGTGATTTTGTAGTGGAAGCAATACTCGAACAAAGGCAAGAGAAAGTATTTTGTGCAATTTATTATGCAAGTCATACTTTGACAGGAGCTCAAGTTAATTACACCAAAATTGAAAAGGAGCTTCTTGCTATTGTATTTTCCTTTGAGAAGTTTTTATCTTATCTACTTGGAGCAAAAATTATGGTGTGGTCTGACCATGCAACATTAAGGCATCTCTTTGCTAAGAAGGAATCCAAGCCACGATTGATAAGATGGGTACTCTTCTTGCAAGAATTCGATTTGGAGATAAAAGATAAAAGGAAGTAGAGAACCATGTGGTGGATCATTTGTCAAGATTGGAGCATGATCATGTTGAGAAAGGGAAATTATGGAATTATTGCCTGATGAGCGTATTTATGCATTATTTATTTGTGAAATCTCTGTACCTTGGTTCGCTAATGTTGCAAATTTTCTCACAAGAGGTTATATGCCAAGGAACTTCACATGGCAAAAAAGAAAGAAGCTATAAGTTAATGCAAAGCATTACATTTGGGATGATCCCTACCTTTTCCATCTTTGTGCTGATCAAGTTCTCAGAAGGTGTATATCCAAGGAAGAGCAAGTAGAAATTATGCAAGCCAGTCATAGTAGAGAAGCTGGTGGACATCACAGACCTAATAGAATGGTATCAAAAAATTCTCTCTTCTGGATTTTATTGGCCCACCTTATTTAATGATGTTAAATTATTCATTCAAACTTGTGATCAATGTCAAAGGGTGGGAAATATAACTAGGAGAGATGAGATACCACTGACCAATATGCTTGAGGTTGAATTGTTTGATTTATGGGGGATAGATTTCATGGGGCCTTTTCCAATTTCTTATGGGTTTGAATATATCTTAGTGGCAGTCGATTATGTGAGCAAGTGGGTAGAAGTTGTAGCCACTAGGACTTGTGATACAAATGTTGTCCTCGAATTATTAAGGAAGAATATATTCACCCGTTATGGAGCCCCGAGAGCTATCATTAGTGATGGTGGGAAACACTTTCTTAACCACCAATTTAAAGCTCTATTGAAAAAATTTGGAGTGAGGCATAAAATTACTATCCCATATCATGCCTAAGCTAATGTCCAATCGAGAGTTAAAAGCCATCTTGGAGAAAACTATCAATGCATCTAGGAAGGACTGGTACCTTAAACTAGATGAAGCTTTGTGGGCGTATAGGATAGCCTTTAAGACACTAATAGGAATGTCACCTTTTAGGTTAGTATTCGACAAGTCCTATCACTTACCAGTAGAATTAGAGCACAAGGTTTATTGGGCTACTAAGTGCTTAAATTTTAACCTTGAGAGTACAGGAAAATGTAGGTCCTTGCAGCTAAACGAGTTGGAGGAGCTCCGATTCTGGGCTTATGAACACGCCAAGAAGTACAAGGACAACACGAAGAAGTGGCATGATCAAAGAATAGCCAAGAAGGAACTTACACCTATAATGAAAGTGCTGCTCTATGATAGTAGATTGAGATTATTTCCGAGGAAATTGAAATCGAGGTGGAAAGGGCCTTATGTGCTAGAGAAAGCAGACAAATTTAGGGTGGTAACTCTCAAACACCCAAGAGATGAGAAAGAATTTAAGGTAAATGGACATCGCGTGAAGCCCTATTTCGAGTCAACATTTGAAGGTGCTTCAGTGATCATCACTCTTCAAGACCCTTAATGGTATTTGAAAGTCCAGCTATAGACTTGATAAATGCAGAACTACCTCTAACTGATACTTTTGAAAATGTTTTGTGTTATTTTCCTTTTAGTAGACTTGTTAAGGGTAGTGGTTCAAAGATTGCGAGTTTCATTTAATTTGTTTGTGTTTTCAATTAATTTAGTGGAGAAGAAGGGTTTATTTTTGGGTTAGAAGAGAGTGAGAGAAATAAAATTTTCTTGTGAATTTTAGTGGCTCACGATTACTAGATTTTTCTTGGTAACCGTGACATAGCTTAGTTTTAATGTTGCAGGTTAGGACACGGTTACTTGGTTTCAATTAGTAACCGTGAGGTCAGTTCAATTTAGTCCAGAATAGGAATTCATTTTATCTCACAGTTACTATCAAATTAGTAGTAACCATGACCTATGTTCATTTTTGTTCCAGAAGCAAATCTTGAGGTATCTCACAGTTACTATAATTTTCATAATGACCGTGAGGTACATTCCTTTTAGTACAGAAGCAAAAGTCATTTTATCTCACGGTTACTATTATTTTCATTATAACCATGACCTAGGCCTCATTTTAGTCTAGAAGCAAAATGCATTTTATCTCACGGTTACTATGAAATTGGTGGTAACCGTGACCTAGGTCTGTTTTTAGTTTAGAATCTTTTGTTGAGTTATCTCACGGTTACTAGTGTATTAATGGTAACCGTGTCATAAAAAATAAAAAATAAAATAAAATAAAATAAAAATTAAAAATTTGAAATTTGAAACCTTACTTTTCTGACGCTTTTTCATTTAAGGTTTTATTTTGGTTTGTCTTCAGTGTCCTCTCTCTTTCTCTCTCTCTCTCTCTCTCTCTCTCTCTCTCTCTCTCTCTCTCTTCTCTTTCACTTTCTTTCTTCTTCATTCCTTCCCTTCTTCTCCAATGTGTGCTACTCTCCACCATCTTCATCGGTAAGCTATCTTGTTTTTCGTATATGTTTTCTTTTTGTTTTGTTTTTCTTCTTTATTCCTTAGATCTAGTTGTTAGATCTTATTATTTGTTTTTTTTGGGTTGTTTGTGTTTCTTATTCTTGTTCTTCATCTTCTTCATCCTCTTCTTTCCCTAACATTTTCACTTTGTGTTATTGAGTTTTGTTTTCAGTATTTCTTCTTCTCCATCATTATCGACCAAGTAAGTCTCCTTTCCTTTCTAACTTAATTTTTTTATCTTATTGTTATTATTATTTTTTATTTCATCCTTATCCATTTTAGGGAAATCTCTTGTGGTTTCTTTTTACTTTGGTGATTTCTTCTTCTTGTTTTGTTTTTCTTTCGTGTTGATGTTTGTTCATTTATTATTATTTTCAATTATGACTTGTTTCTCATTTTCTCATTCTTTAATTTTTCCTTTACTTTTCTTTGATCTTTGTTTATATTTTTTTTTGTTTTGATTAGTTAAATTTTTCATTTACTTCTCTTTAGGGTTTATTCTTCCTTCACATTTTATGTAGTTATTTATTTTATTTTTCTTTTTCATGCACTTTCCATTATCTTTAGTTGTTGTTTTTGTTCTTCTTCTTCTTCTTCGCATTTTGAGTCTTGCCTTTGGCCTGTTATGGGTCGATTTTGTGAGGATGGTGTACAACTCACAGGTACGGTCTCTTAACTCCTTGTCATAATCTTTGCCATGGAATCCTGTTTCTTTCCTTTTAGTTGGTTCAAAATATGAAAGGACATTCTTCAATTTACAAATGCTTAGAAATGTTGTTTGGCTTGTGCACTGAATTTTAATCCTGATTGAGTATGATGAGAGAAATTTTGAACTTATGTTTACATCGATACATTGATGCATCGAACTATCATACCTTTAGACTTATAAATGTTTCTTAACTGCATTATGCTTTGCCGTAATTTATTTTGGGCACTGGTTTTGTGTTGTCTCAGTGGCTATTCCACTTGCTAAATGTGATTTGGAACTGTTGCAAGAAAGAACCTTTAGTTTGTCATTCCTTTTATCAAGCATATTTTATGATCAAATAAGCATGCCAAATCAATGATCTTTTATCTGAGTTAGCAATTGCATTCACCTATATGTGTATGCCCATTTCTGTCCTTGAGGTATATAGGCTGAAATGATTTGACCTGTGGGCTACTGGTTTCTAAAAGATGACTCGGTCATTGTGGTTAAGTGCCATGTACCTCAAGAAACTAGTGTGTGCGATGACCTTATACTGTGCATTCTCATCTATTCATACTTATGCTGTGTTTCCCTTGTCTTGTTCAATAATGTAAACTTCTAATTTTGTTTTTTTGGGCAGTGGCACCTAAACGCGCTCGTGCTTCCAGTTCTTCTCAATCCCAAAACATCCTTCCTCTTACCAGTCAACCCCTACTGCCCGACGAGTATGCAGAAGCCAATCAGCAACCACCTCTAGCCCCTATGCCACAGAAGCCACAAAGGAAAAAAGGGCTAAAAATACCCAGTTGGGTTCCAAAAAAGATGAGGACAAATTATGACATATTTTCCAACTGCGAGTACCTTCATCAGTTTATCTCAATATGAGTTTATTGGAAAAGCTAGGGATCAAGGGGGAGATTAATAGCCACATTACAGCCATTGGTTGGGAAAAAATTTTTGAATGCAGGGAATTAGTTTATCCAAACTTGAGCAGAGACTTCCTTTACATTGTGCAATTTCATTTCGGGCATGGTAACAGTCCAGATATGGTAAACTTCTTCTTGGAAGGAAAATTTTATGAAGTATCTTTGGCCGAGGTCACTGGAGCCCTGGGATTTCCACCAGATGGGCTATATGCTTATGAGGACCACTCCAAAGATAGAGTTTGGGAAGACATTAGAGATCCACTAATTGGAGGCCCTTATGTGGCCGGGACCACCAAATCTCATTTACTGCGGGACCATGCTTTGCAAATCTTACACCATTTTTTCTCTATCTTTCATGTCTCATGTGCAGAGTGCAAGGCAAATTAATCTCCCAAAGGCTCTCATTCTATCCTGTATGGAGAGACATTGCCGTATAAATGGTGTGTACCATTGGTGGAACAAACTAAAGGATATGTAGCAAAAGTGATATGCTTTTTTCTGAAAGCTTAAATACCGCAAGTATATGGTGTACCAATTATTGTACTTCAGATATCTATCCCATGAGGAAATGTTGATTGAAATTACCCACTATTACTATTCAATTTTAATCTTGTTTACGATGTTTATAAGTGGAAATTAATTCTAAACCACTCTACTGCATAAATTAATAAAATCTTTGTTAAATATAATCAAAGAAGACAATAAATATAATGAAATTAAATAATCATACACTTGATACCATTATTTTAATTAATATGTTTTAATCTTGTTAGTAAGCCAAGTTGGAATATATTTCTTATCCACTCTCTGGACATGAATTAGAATGCCTAAGACATGCAATTCGGATGGTTTCTCCAACCAGGATTATAGGTGTTTGAGTAGGGGTTTCCTCATCCTTGCCCTTGTAAAAAGCTCACTTGCTCATTTGTACTACTTATTCCCAAACTACAACCCTCATTACCATGACCTAGTTGGCCACAAATTGTACACTCATTTTGTGGATTCCCCCCCACACCTAGGCTATTAAGCTTTTGGGTTAAGGGAGCTACTTTGGCTTGCAATGCCACAACAAAATCAATTGAATGGACCCCTCTAGTATTAGCATTGGAATTAGCACTAGGTTCTCTTACTCTCTCGGTTGGCCACATGCAGTTGTTCATTGAAATTTCCTCCAATAACTCTAATGCAGCCTCCGTGGTGTTCCTCATAAGAGATCCCCCAGTTACAACATCAATTGTACCTCTCGTAGTTGGATTCACACCGTTATAAAACATTTGTATCAATAACTCCCTTGGTAGATTGTGGTGTGGACAACTTCTCTGCAATTCTTTGAATCTCTCCCATGCTTCATACAAAGATTCAGTATCATATTGAACAAATGTAGTGATGTCTTTTATAATTTTGGCAGTTTTGGCTAGGGGAAAATATTTTGATAAAAATGCTTGGGCTAATTGGTCCCAAGTTGTTATAGAACCCTTAGTTAGGGAATTTAACCAAGCTTTTGCTTTGTCCTTCAATGTAAAAGGAAAAAGCCTAAGCTTAATTGCATCCGCCAAAACCCCATTAATTTTAAAGGTATCGCATATTTCTAAGAAATTTGCCAAATGAGCATTGGGACCCTCATTTGCCAAACCATAAAATTGTATACTATTTTGAATCATTTGTAAAAGTGATGGTTTAATCTCAAATTGATTAGCGTTTACCATTGGTCTTACCACCCTTTGTTGAGCACCACTCAATGCCAGCATGGCAAAGTCCATCAATCACGGTGTATTCTCTTCATCAGCCATGATCAATCTTCTAGTCCAATTTTTCTTTTGATTGGACTTGCGATTACTCGAAATAAATCTCTCCATCTCTAGATTTAATGATTCAAGTTCTTCTTGCGAACTCCTTGTACGCGGCATGAACTATCAAATCCTAAAAATTCACAACAAAATAAAAACAAATTAAATATCGTAATCCAAAATCTTAAATCAAGATTCATAATGCAATAATTAAATCAAACATTTTCCTCAACAACGGTGCCAAAAACTTGATATGCTTTTTCTGAAAGCTTAAATACCGCAAGTATACAGTGTACCGGTTATAGTACTTCAGATATCGATCCCACGAGGAAATGTTGATTGAAATTACCCACTATTACTATTTAATTTTAATCTTGTTTACGATGTTTATAAGTGAAAATTAAGTCTAAACTACTTTACTGCATAAATTAATAAAATCTTAGTTAAATATAATCAAAGAAGACAATAAATATAATGAAATTAAATAATCATGCACTTGATGCCATTATTTTAATTAATATGTTTTAATCTTATTAGTAAGCCAAGTTGGAATATATTTCTAATCCACTCTCTCGACATGAATTAGAATGCCTAAGGCATGCAATTAAAGTACTAATTCTCAACTCTCGTTAATGAACTAGTTGATTTTAATTACACATTTTAAGATTAAACACCAACCTATAGCAATTATCTCCACATGTGATCTCTCAAACTATGCTTTGATAATGAATTTCCTATTAACTTTCAATAAGACGTTGCTTTCGCTAACTCCCTTATTTATGACCATTACGATGATTTTCAGAAAAGGAATTGCCATCTAAGGTCTTTTTCCTTAACCTATAATGACACTAATAAAATAATAATAGCAAATTCTACATTCAAAGATCAATTAAGTAAATGGAAAATAGTAATTGTTCATATATAATCAAATAACAAAAATACTATTCATAAAAAGTTTACAAGGAAGAAATAAAAAGTAAGAAATAGAAGAAGGGGATCTCTCAACCCTTTTCCCTTCACACAAGATATCTTCTCCTTTGCTTGTCTTCTTCTTCAAGTCATAAAAATTAAAACCAAAGTAATGAAGAAAACTATTGTTCTTAAGATCACAAAATTTAAATCCAAAGATTCCCCTTTCAAATTTTATTTAACTTGATATATATATATATATGCCTCTCTAAAAGATATGACCTTTCAAATATGACCCTTCACAAAAAGTTGCCATTGTTGATGAAAAATTGCATCTCTGCACAAATTCAACTCATTATCCGCCTTCCGTCACGCTCACGATGCTTGTCGCGCTCGCGATAAGACGCGCCTCTTTTGCTAGCCTGGATTTCTCCCCTACTTGTTGTCGTGATCTCCATGCCTTGTCGCCCTCACGACAATGCTCTTGTAGCTCTCATTCCTCTCCTCCTTCTTCCAATTAACTCCTTTGAGCCTCAAATAATTTCCCTTCTCCTACAAAACAAATAAAACAACCACAAACACACAAAACACATAAAAGCAACAAAATATAGATAAAATACCACAATAATAAACATAATACTAAACAAAAATACATATGAAAACACAATATTTATGAGCTTTTCAAGCTCATATCAAAAAGCCTAACAAAGTGAAGAATATTTCTTTTGGTGGCTGGGTGACAATGATTGCTCGATATTTCGGGCATCCATTAGATATAGACACGAGCTCCCTGCAGCAGCTTATATCGATGCCAAATGCTGAAGAATATGAAGATCTATGTAAATGATACTGCTACCGAGCATGGGTTTAGGCTGACCGAGAGAGAAGACTATTTGCATAAGATGGAGCGCAGCCTGTGTACTCCTCCACCTGCCCCGGATCAAAATTCTGTCACTTTGTCCTCTGCCCAATACACTGCCTTGATAGACCGTATGGAAAATTTAGCTACCAACCAGGAGGAATTCAAGCATCAACAGTAGCAAATCATTAAAGCCTTGGCTGCTTTAAATGCCGGCTTGATTCCCCAGTTCCCTCGCCCCCTGAATAGGAAGTTCCCTTTCCCCTCTTCCCTAGTTTGAGATTTATATTTGTACCTTGCTGCGGACAACAAGTTTTTAAGTGTAGGGTGAGCGAGAGAATATTTTAATTGTGTTGATATTGAATTTTAAACATGTGGGTTAAAAATTTGAACAATTTTTTGAAGTTAATTTTTTTTTTGTGAAGAAATTGTTTTGTGCAGATTATCTTTGCAAAGGAAGAAGTTGGGACTCAAATGGCTATAATTGTGAAACTCTTAAACCACAACTTTTTTTCAATTTTTTCAGTTGTTTAGTTCATCTCGATTTTTTCAATTTAATTGTGCATTATGAACGTTATTTAGTGTTGATTTAATAGAGTTTGTTTTAATTTAAGTTAATTTACTTTATGTTTTGCATTTCCTTTTGGTTTTAAATATTGTTATGTTCTAAAGTCTTTGTTTTCCCCTTTAATTTAAGTTAGAATAATTTTTTTTCCGTTGAGTTATTAATCACCTTACCCTTAGTTTGAGCTGCCAGTTAATCTTGAATTGAATTAGCTTAGACTCATTTTTGAACTGATAAGTTGGAAATACTGAGTAGCCAGAGAGCAGTAGTTTATTCAGGAAAGATTATTTTTAAATTGATTTCAATTAATCACATATCATTCAATTTATTATTTAATGAGCACATTAGGCTTACAAAAAATTATAGCAGTTAAGTGAAGGAATTCTGGAATATCTAGAATCTTCCTCATCACCCTTCGAAAAGAATATTCAACTCAGATGAGATTAGGATATGACCCAGGCAGCCTTCCTTTGGTAACCAATTTTTGAATGACTCTTGACCTACCCTTGCAAATTTTGCCATTATTAGCCCCTTTGAGCTTAATTGGTATGCTAAAAGCGTACTATAAAATTTTTTTATTACACTATTGTTTAACCATATAGCTTAAATGCCTTTGTCTCTCCCATTTTGAAATTGGACACTCTAGGTGGGGTAGTAAAAAGATTGCATGATAGGTTTGATGAAATTGTTGATTGTTAATCAAGAAAGGGAAGTTGAAAAGTTTTTAGGGAATTTTTTAGCTTACTGTTCTAAAATTTTTGGGACATGAATGGTAAGAATCAATGCTTTTGGCACTCCTATCACCTACGTAGTGTCCCACGGTTACCATAAATTCATTGTAAAAAAAAGAGAAAAAAAAGAAAAAAAATATATTTAGATCCTTTGCTGTAGAAATTTTGGTTGATTCAGCACTGTAGAAAATAAGTGTGGGGTACCTAACATTTATAGAAATTGTTAATTATTTTACTTCCTGCAATGTGAGAATTCGATTAATTTCCTAAGATTAGTTTTTCCTTTTAATAACAATAGACCATGCATGTTGATAGAGTTGTTTCTTGAGAAAGCTAAGTGGTAGGCATTTTTGGGTAGTGTGGCTAATTCTATCTTGTTAACCTTATCAATTCATTGGAACCTTTGCCTTAACCCCATTGGAACCTTAATGTAAGACCTGGTGATTCTATCTTGTTTTGAGTTGTATAGTGGAGATGACCCTTGTGGTTCAGGTGATAAAGGAGAAACTTATGGCTATTCTGAGTAGAATGCGCAAATGTGTCATAATTCTCTGATTGCTTAATTACTGGAATTCACTGGTGGTTTTGGTTTTGAAAGAAAATAAATCTGTTTTAGCCTCACTCACACACATGAGAAATTATTTGATATAGATCGATTTGAGTCATTTTGATAAAGTTCTTATTCTGAGTGTCTTCTGCTAAGTGTTGCTTTGACACTTTTGATTTTTCTTGTTTTAAATCGGAGTCTTGAGTTTTTCATGATTGTGGATAATTCATTTGCTTGAGAGCAAGCAAAGTTTAAGTGTGGGGTATTTTGATAACTCAAATTCATTATTTAGTTTTGGTCTGATTTTAGTCTAGTTTTCATTGTTTTCTAACATCTTTTGCTTTATTTTTTCTTGCATTTAATAATTTATCCGATTCTCATTTAATTCTAGTTTTTGTGCAAATTTGGAATCTTTTGATAGAATTTTGTGATTTTTGCTGGTACCTCACAGTTACCAGGAATTTCCTAGTAACCGTGACCCATGTACTCTGTCAAAACACACCGTTTTGAAGTTTGTCACGGTCAGCATGGCAATTGTGCATGATAGGGTGGTAACCGTGACCTATGGAGTTTTCAGTGCAGAAGCTAAAGGAGAAGCACCTGATGGTTACTAAGAATTTTCTATTAACCGTGAGGGAGACACATTTTTAGTCCAGAATGAAGAGGAGAGTTATCTCATGGTTACCAGGAATTTCATGGTAACCTTGACCAAATTTCATATTACAGCTCCAAGCCATCTCATGGTTACTAAGAATTTCATAGTAGCCGTGGCCTATTTCAATCAAAAGAGGGTTTTACATTAGAAGTCACGGTTACCAAGGATTTGATAGTAACTGTGACCCATGTTGATCTATATAAGGCAAGTTATTCTACAGAATCGGGAGTTTTTGAGTTTTTTAGGGAATTTTTAGGTTTTAGGGTTTCTTTATTACTTCTTTGAGTTCTTTGTTCATTTTACGCACATAGATACATATATTTACTTGAAAATAGTTGGATTTACACAAAAACACTTAGATTAAATATACATTTACAGTTACAAGTATAGATCTACGCATTTGAAGCTCATTTTTCCAGTAAGCTTGGGAGAAAGAGATTGAAGAACTTGGATTCAACTGGGTTTTCTTCACCATGAATTTCAGGGGTTATTCTATCCTTATCTCTTTTCATTTTGTGATGGATAGTGAGTAGTCATTTAGTTGTTTGGGGGATCTTTGAATCCCCTACCCAAGAATGTGAACATTTAACATATTTTCAGTTATATATATATATATATATATATATATATGAATGAATGGTTTATCTCACTGTTTCTTATTTTATTTCATTAGTTTTCAGCTCTTCAAGTGATTTTCCAGTTGTGTTGAATACTTGTATCTTTTATCTGAGGTGGATGTTAATCCTTGTATGAGTTGAATGCTGTGAATGAATCTTTGCTCTGCTTATCTATCTAAAAATACTATCTATTTTAGATTGCTCTGGAATGGGACTCTAGATGTGCATTAAATTTGGTTGTAGAGTTTGAGTGTGTAGTGAAATAGATGAGTTTTGGGTTGTTTGGCTCCGAAATGGGAAAACAAACCAAACCTAGGATATTAGACCCGTGCTTAGGCTAGTTGTTGGGCTGGCTCCGAAATGGGACGTTTAGCAACTAAAATAGCTGGCTCTGGAATGGGACGCTTGGGTTAAGATGGTTATCCTGAATTCATTCATGTACACTTTTAGGCAAATTTAATTCACATTAGGTATGGGATGGATGAGTGAACCCGAGCAATGTTTTATTTATAGAGGTTTTTCATACTTGTTAATTTTTCTGAATTTAATACATACTTAATTTACTGTTAGTAGAATTTAATTTCTTATCACTACATATTTTAGTTTTTAAAGTTACATTATATAAATTAAACAACTCATACACACAAACAATTGGAAATTCTTTAGCATACAATTAATTTCCACAGTTTTCACACACAATTCCCTTGGGTTCGATATTGAGGGTCTTAAATTTACCCCACTTTATTACTTGTCGATCTAGTGCACTTGCTAGGGTCACAACACAACACGTACCTTAGAGGCAGTGAGTCTCTTGGTTGGGTAGTTATTGTCCTTTTGTCGACACTTTAACCTTGAATTTGGATATTTAACATTAGCTTGTTAATGTGTTAACCCTGTGTTGGTTGTCCAATTAGCGCCTGAGGAATGCAGAATCAGGACAAATTAATTAACTCTGATTAGTGGCTAGGGCATACAAAATCAAGTTGTTTTTAGATATATCTAATTAACGCCTAGGGCATGCAAAATTGAGATGGCTTGAGACTAACTCCATTGAATATGGTAAGTCTTCATTTGTTCAATTAGCTCCTAGGGCATGTAGAATTGGGACAAGAATAAAAAGGGTCTTCCTTGATTAGTGCCTGGGGCATCCAAAATTAGGTTGACATGGTTGCATTGGATTAAAGCCTAGGGCATGTAGAATCAAATTGCAGAAAATATGCCATGACTAGCGCCTAAGGCATGTATAGTTGAGACAATACGTTGTACTTGAATACTAGAGTTATCTTGTTGGTTGCTCTATATGAGAGACTAGGTTATTCTATATGAGTTAATATTCCACTAGGGATATTCTTGGCATATAGGCATTTTTTCACTTGGGAATCATCTGAATATCTAGAGTTGAACCCACCGAGGATATTTTCGTGAGATACCTTTGGGGTGGTGAACCCATTGTGGTTGCCCTTTGCTCAACAATTTTTATATTGGAGTTTCTCTCATTATGAGAGATAATAATAATTGCTTTGGTTTTCTTATTGTTGCTAAAGCAAACATTTACCCCCTTGGTGGGGTTTTAGAGTATCTAATGTAAAGACACTAGATGTTAATATATTGCTTATTGAATTTGACTCTTTTTATAGTCGTTGTTATTGTCATTGTTATGTGATTGTTATCATTATTATTTGTTAACTTTATTTTATGATAATATAATTAATTACATGGCATTTACACTCATTCATCTTCTAAGCAAATGAAAGTATAAATAATATAAAACATATAAATAACACGTATAAAAACAAAATAAGTTATATACAATCCTATTTTATATACATCAAAATTTTTTATAGAGTATAACTCCCTAAATACAAAAATGATTAGTCATTACGAGGGCCTTAGCCTTGATGCTCGATGGTATGTCGATCTTGATAACAGTCTGAATGTCGGTGGCCTGGGAGATCAGGTTAGAGCCATAGCCTGAGGTACCGGAGGTAGCTGCTCACCTGCCTGCTTGAACACAAACCTAAAACCTTGCAGTACTGAAGTCAATGGCTATAGCATTTATGATATCACCTCATCCAGTCTCTCTTATCCCTGCCCCACCTATAAGACTTCCAAAGATTGACCCTCCAAATACCTTATCAAGTCATATATCAAGTACCCAATATATCTCCTCAGCTGCTCATCGATCTCATTCACTGTCTGTCTGGCCCTGGGAGCCTCTACCTTGATGCGAGTGCCCTAATCCTTAAGCTGGGTAAGGGAGTTATCCCCCACCTATAAAGACTCATCAAATTAGCACCTTACAGCTTGCTTATCTGCCCTAAGGCCCTATAACACTATCTGTAGTGCCTGCATGGCAATTAGTAGTGCTTGTAAAGGTTGTATAGTTGTAAGCATAGTCCTTTGTGTCTCCTCTATCATGGCCAATCTCCTAGATATATCGTTTAAAGTTGGAGGTGCTTGAGCAGAAGGTGATAGAGCCTGTATTAGGAGTTTCATCGATATAGATGCCCTTAGGTGTCCATAAGGTGGAGGAGTGGTAGAGGATGAAGCTCTAGGGTGCCTGTATAAAGAAAACCTTATGGCTGGGGAACTCTATTATCTAAGTAGAGATCTGGTGTGAGCTAGTGTCAGGGGAAGACTACTTAGGAGGTCATGCAAGTCGATTTGCATGTAAAAGGTGTAGTCAAAATTTAACTATGCTCCTTGGGAACTCTCTATCTCCGTAGGCTCATTTGCTCATATACCCTACTGTGGCAGTTGATCCTTGTGCTCTACTAGGACCCCCTAAACTAATGACCCTGAGCATCCTATCCTACCTCTTAATCTAGCATTATAGGATCAAGCCCATATCTATCCTGGGTCTCAGGCACTATCAACAATCTGTACTGGCCCTCCTAGCCCTATACAAGCTCTATCATGCTCACGGTGATGCTTGCCTGTAGGTCAATGTATATACCCTATTGAATATGGTCTTCAAAGTGATCCTCCTTTAACTCAAGTGATATGAGTAGTCTCATAATGACATCGCCTACACATACCTACATCTTTAGCATGGTGCTAACTTTGGTCAAAGTCGAGATGATCTCATGAGAGATGTTATGCGATGTTTCTCCTATATCCCCCAAAGGCTGGTAATGTCTGCTGAGTTGACATTACCCGAACTCATAGTACGTATAAGGTAAGAAAAAGATAGAAACTTCTTTAGGTACCTGTAAATCTAAAGAGCCAGCATCATACTTTTTGCCATGTCTGAATCATATATAGCTTCAGGCAGTGTGATGGCTCTCCATCTATCTCTATCCATCAGCCTAGGAGGTGTGACCGTGTCTGGTCTGGAAGGAAGTCCCATAGCTTATACAAATTGGTGTCCGGTGATACCAAATGACAAGCACAAAGCTCTGAATCGTACTGCCCCTTCGCATGTGTCGGACCACTAATATCCTCCGTACCATATGGTAGCTAGTACCTCCTAGGTTATTCTTGCATAAATCCTAAAGGTTAGAGCAAAGAAGTTGGTCCACCCGGCATTGGCTAACAGCCTGTCAGGCTCCTCTAGCAAACCAAACTCCTTTAGGAACTATCTAGACATATACTGGCTAGCTCTAAACTAAACATGCTCAAAGCTTTGTATCTAGTAGCCTGCTTATCTGTCATATAATCAGGTACCAATTGTAAAGGTTGTGGACGTGCTGTCCTATAAGGCATCTTACAAATATATGATGTGTTAGGTCATGTTCAATTTACACCACAAATAAAATAAGAATGGAATTTTAGCACACATACACAAAAAATTAGGTAAAATGCATTAGTTGCACATTTTTCTAGAAATAAATTTCGACAGCATTCCAAGTATGGATATGACTGCCCTTTGTACAAAAATATACATTTAAAGTACTGCATAAGCTGTCATGGCTACCAATAACATATTTCACATTGTTTGAGAATTTTTGACAAAATTTTAGTAGCATTCCGGCAAGGAATATAACTGCCCCCTGCATAAGAATATACATTTAAAGAAATAGCAACTTAACACAGACCCTCAGGGCCACCAAACAATTCAAATATTGACATTTTATGTTTATTAAAAAATGAGACAAAAATTTGGCAGCATTCCGGCTAAGAATGATACTACCTCCCTATACAAATATCAATTTAAAAGCTCACAATAAGCAACAAACCATCAAGGTCACCAAACAATACAAATTCCTTATATTTATGCTTGATGTAATGGCAAAGATAAGAGAAATGCCTCCAAGAGTCTAAAATATATGTACATTACTGCCTATATTATAGATTCCAAACACTCATACATAAGGTGGCATGCAAAAGGTTATATACATTAGGTTACTTATACTACAAGATATTATTCATTTCTAACTGACATCATATGTAACAACAAAAATATATTGAATACCAATGCAACAACAAGTGTTCAGGCCCATCATGCCTAGAACTAAGGTCTACTAGCCTAAATTTTACTCTAACTTAAGAAAAAAAAGTAACAAAATACAAAAATATTAAACTTCACTTACTTGAGAAAAACAGACATAAAAAATAAGAAAAGGTAGGAAATTTAGGCTTGCTAAAGTGCGTCTCGCTTCCAGGAGTTCATAGGCACAAATGGTTCACAAATCAGATGTCAGACAAAGAATAAATGCTTGAAAAATTGTTGAGAGGAAATGTTCGCCAAAAAAATAGAGTTTTGAACGAAAAATGAAAGAAAAACCCTTTTATAGTGCCAGAATCAAGTGAGGGATGGGTTGGCCATCCCTTACCTGGTGACAGACGGGACATACAGGCTATCTTGTCCCTCAAGTCAAAAAGACCATTTGCCCTTCGTTTTTATTTTTCTCATATTTTTCACATTCTAACTCCGTTTTCTTCAATTTTTAAGCTATTTTTCTTGATTTTTCATTCTCTATCCATCTAAAATTAATTTACAATATTATTGACTCTCTTTTTATAGGCTTTAACTTTATTTTTACAATATTTACGAATTTTATTATACATGGGTATCCGAGGTTCAAAATACTCCCTGAAATTAGTTATTTTTCTGTGGAATATTGATTTTTATGCTCCAGACATCATGAATCCTTAAAATTTGGATATTCATGTCATCATTATTTTTACCTCACCTGTAAAATGCAAACAAAGATGAAAAGCTCTTATATGTACTTGTAATGCATGAGACATGCAAACTGTGCCTTTTAGCCTTTTAGTGGTAAGGGATGGGCTGGCCGTGGCTCGCTCTAGGGTAAGGGATGGCCGTGGCTCACTACTTTCTATAAATAGTGCCCATTTTCTTGGATCTTGTGCTTTGACTTTTCAACTTTCAAGAAGCTTCCATCAGGTAAATTTCTCTCCTTTCCTTTCTCTTTCTTTTATTATCTTTTTTTTTTTCTTTTTCTTCATTTATTTATTTTCTCCCATCATATCTACATCTTTAGATTACTCAAAAATCTCATAATCATAACAACTGGACTTATGAAATTACATCGATTACTAGATGACTCAAAAAATTCGGAAAACTCCCTGTTAGCCCCTTATTTAAGTCTGAGATTTTTGAGAAGAGTCTTTGAAGATAAGCACCTCTTGTCTACTATGTTTTGATTTTGGGATCCTAGATTCCATGTGTTTCGATTCACTCACCAAGAGATATGCCCTTTACCTGAAGAGTTTGCTGCCATGGTGGGTGTTAGGTTCGATCTTGATATTCGACCTACTTACCTTATCTCGTGGTCACTTATCCCAGAGAGGTAGTTCATGCCCTAGGTGTCCTTCCCTTCGAAGTTAGGGGTCTGGTGCCTCAAAAAGAGACTTTTCCACTAGAGTGGCTGATAGATGTGTTGCTTGACTTCGATGATGTCCCCACTTTTCATTCTAGTGTGGTGCTACTCTGCTATCTTTCTCGCTATTTGTTGATGCATGTTGGCGATCTCATGACTGCAAACTACTAATTGTTCAACATTGTTGCTGGCATACAATGAGAGTATAATCCTTTTCCCCTAATTGAGACAGAGACCATCATAGGCTTAGATGACTTTCATCATAGGCTTTTTACTCAAAGTGGTTCTTCTTCATTTTTAACAGGCAGTCCTCTGCTTCTGTAGGTATGTTTTTATCTTTTAAAGGTAACATGCCCCATGTGGGTTTTCATGTTAGATTTATTTTTTTAAAATGCACATCCTTTTGGATTTTCACACATTTTTATGCCTTACTTTTGCTTAAGATAAACCCCACTCACCTCAGTGGCTTTTTTTTCTTTTTTTTTTTCTTTTTTTAGGTATGGCTTTGTGAGAAGTTACAGTTACTGACTGGGCCTTCTTCCCGAGTTAGAGCTACATGGATTTATCCTATGAGGCTTGTCACATCTCGATGCCTTTAGCATGAGTTTCAGTGAGTTCAGGATGCTATTAGCTGGCTTGGTCGTTCTATAGATGCGAATATTAGGTTTAGGTGTCCCCAACTACTTGTCATTTCTATGGTCATAGATGGTGAGTCAGGATGTGTACTTCTCTATGGACTCCGTCGGGCTACCTTTTATGTTTCTGCTTGATGTGTTCGCTAGTTTGGAGGTAAGGAGATCATTTTTTGGTGACCTTTGGGTTTCTATGGAGGCAACCTTACTGCTTTATTTTGTGAATGAATATTATCAAAGAATTTGGGCTCAACTTCTAGTGAGGACTGCCATTTTTAATGTAGGCACTTGGGATTTCACTTCCTCTGACTCTTACAAGTGGTGGGTCACAAGTCCAGCTATTGACAATAGACTTTCTCACTTGAGGCACCTAGATGGAGAGAGAGATATGATACTGATAGATTAGATCAGACACTTTCATAGATTTTGTTTTTATTTGAACATATGATAGAAAATGTTACTTTTATACATTTGGATGACATTTATGAATACATATATGAAATATCATTTTTGATTTTGGTACACATGATCAATATTTAACTTTATCACAATGACATAAATTATTCAATCATAAAATGAAACTTTACAAGCATCTTTTAACTCCTATCGCCAATCAATCCTCTCAAGTTTTCTTGATTGATTATTTTCTCTCAGCCTCTAATTTTTGCCCAAGATGCCTTTCTTCGGTTTTCATCATAGTAAGGCACCTAATTTTAGCAAGGCTGCCATTTTTTAATTTTCAACCTGAGGGGCATTTATTCTCTTCTTTTTCTATTTTAGTCTTTAGCAATAGAACCTTTTCAATCTGTCGACATTCACAGGTTCTCAAAATTCACTACCATCGCTATCTAACAAAATAGTAGCACCTTTGGATAAAAATTTCTTCAAAATAAAAGGTCCTTCCTATGTGGGCCTGAATTTTCCTTGGATGTCTGAAATCCCGAGCTTCATCTATTTAAACACTAAGTCTCCTTCCTTTAGAGGGTGTTTCCAGGCTTTCCTCCCAAATGAATGGGCAAACCTTTTTTGATACACTTGATTGTGATAATATGCCCTCATTCTTTCCCTATCAAGCAAGTTAAGCTATGATAGTCTCTGCTTAGCCCATTCCATTTCTGGTATCTTAGCTTTCATAACTACTCTTAAGGACTAATGCTCAATTTCTATTGGCAATACTACTTTTGTTCCATAAACTAGAGAAAATGGGGTTGCTCTTGTTGAAGTTCTGGTTGTGATCCTATAGCCCCATAGTGCAAAAGGTAGCTTATCATTAGGTTTGCACCATCTTGGCTAAAATTCTCTTTACATTCTTATTAGCTGCTTTGATTGCTCCGTTTGCTTGAGGTTTATAAAGAGAAGACTTGTAAAGTTGAACTCCATATCTAATAAGCATTTGTCTAGTTTCACCCGAGAACTGTAGCCCATTATCCAAGACCATGTGATGAGGCAAACCAAACCTATATATCAGGTTTCTCTCTATGAACATGGCCATATCCTATGCATCTACTTTTTTGAAGGATTTAGCTTCCACCCATTTAGTGAAGTAATCAATAGCTACTATGATGAATCTGTGTCCATGTGAGGCAAGTAGATGGATCATTCCCATAATGTCTATTCCCCATGGAGCAAATGGCCATTGTGATTTGAGATTACATAGTTCGCAAATGGGAAAATGTCTCAGATCTACATACTATTTGCATAGTTAACACTCCTTAACATACTTAGAGCAATCAGTATCCATTGTGAGCCAAAAGAAACCTTATCTCATGATCTTCTTTGCCAAAGCTAAATCGTTTATGTGACCCCACATACTCCCACATGTACCTCTTTTATTACCCTTTTTGCTTCCTTTTCGTCCAAGCATCTCAATTAAATTCCATGAAGCTGTCTTTTATAAAGCACTCCTCCTACAATGATGAATCGAGTATATAGTTTATGAATCAATCTTTGGTCCTTTTCAGTCACTTCCTCAGGAAATACTAACTTTTCTAGGTAATTCTGAATATTATAGTACTAAGGCTTTCCATTATCTACTTCGATGTCCATAACCTGTTCATTTTTAAAAAATAGCCTATCAGCACTCAAAATAATTACAGGTTTCATAATCACTCCCTTCGAATTATCTCACATAGACACCAGGGTAGCTAAAGCATCTGCTAATTGATTTTCCTCCCTAGGCACATATTTGAAATTGTAAATCTCGAACTAACCACTCAAAAATTTTAGGTATCTGAGATAAGGCAGTAAGTATTCTTCTTTCACTGACTATTCACCCTTTACTTGATAAACCATAAGAGATAAGTCTCCAAATACTTCCATAGAGTTTGCCCCCATAGCTAGTAGAGCCTCTAACCCAAAAATGCAAGCTTCATACTTCATTTTATTATTCATGACCTTGTATGTCATCTTTTTAGCTAATGGAATCCTTTTTCCCTCTAGGGTAACCAAGATCACTCCTACTTCTGCTCCTTTATTATTAACAGCTCCATCAAAGTACATCTACCACCCTTGCACTATTATGGCCATTATATTTTCATCGGGGAATTCATAGGTCATCTCTTTACCTTTCAAGGGATGATCAGCTAGGAAATCTGCTACTGCTCTTCCCTTAATGGTTTTCCTAATGATGTATTCTATGTTGAATTCTTGCAGAAGAATCAATCATCTTTCCATCTTTCCTAACAATGAAGGAGCTTTTTATAGGTATCTAAGGTGATTCTATTTAGCCACAACTTGTATTCTATTAGAATAGAAGTAGTGTCTTAACTTTTTAGATGCTCAAATGACTACCAAACAGATCTTTTTGACTTCTATATACTTTGCCTTATAAGGGAGGAATTTCTTACTGAGATAGTATACTATATACTCAATCCCGAAATTATCCTCTTGTGCCATCATAGCCCCTACCGAGCTGTCTTCTATTACTAGGTACAAAATTAAAGGTCTTCCATCCTGAGGTAGTCTCAATACTGGTAGATGTAACAAGTAATCCCTGATGGCATCAAATGTTTTCTGACAAACCTCATTCCAAACCGTGAGCTAATCTTTCCTAAGCAACTTGAAGATTGGTTTACAAATCGAAGTCTGTTTGGCAATGAACTTACTTATGTACTGAATTTTTCCTAAGAATTCCCTGACTTTCTTCTCTTACTAGGGCACTAACATTTCTCTAATGGCCTTTACCTTGTCAAGATATCCCTCTATACCTATTTGGCTCATGACATAGGCTAAAAGCTTTCTTGAAGTAACCCCAAATATGCACTTTGTCGGGTTGAGTCGGAGATTGTACTTACTGATCTTCTGAAAGAACCTCTATAATGCTTCGAAGTGACCTTCTCTAGTAACTGACTTGATCATCATATCATCCACATACACCTTTACTTCCTTGTGAATCAAATCGTCTAAAATCTTAGTGGCCATTCTTTGATAGGTAGCTCCTACATTTTTAAGTCCAAAAGGCATGACCCGATAAACATATGTCCCCTATTCGGTTATAAAAGCCATTTTAATCCTATCCATTATTTTGTTCAAGATTTGATTATACCCTACGTATCCATCCATAAAACTATACATAGCACAAGCAACAACACTATTAACTAGAACATCTATATAAAGCAAAGGAAAATCATCCTTGGGACTATTTAGGTCTCTATAATCCATACAGACTATTACTTTTCCATTCTTTTTTGCTATAAGAACTACATTTGCTAACCATGTGGGGTATTGAACTTCCATTAAGAACTTGGCCTCTATTTGCTTTTTAACTTCTTCCTTAACTTTCTCAGCCCATTATGACCTAAGTTTTCTAAGCTTCTATCTAATGGGCTTGTAACCTGGGTATGTTGGAATGGCATGTTCAACAACTTCTTGATCTATCCCTGATGTGTCTTCATAAGTCCAAATGAAGACTTTTTCATATTTTTTTAATATTCTTTCAAATTTTTCTCTCTCCTCAAAAGTTATATCTTATGCTAGTAAAATTTCTTTTGGGTTTTCTTTGGTTCCGAGACTGAATGAACATGTGTTTGTTGAGTTAATGTTAAATATAAATGCTTTATAATTAAGATCATGCATATTGAAATCAGGAGAAACATCACACAAGTACGCAAAATTTTTTATGTCATTAATGTAATCAAAAGAGCAAACATTGTTCTCATCAAATAATTCAGGAACATAAACAACATCAATAAAAGTGTCTTCTTCAATCTTGTCTTGTCAGCATCAGACATTTCTCCAATTTTAGGTTTCACTTTGGGTGGTTCTTTGGCTTGCATCTTCTATTTGCCTTTCAACTTAGTAGCAAGCAGCTTCTCTATCATAACTTCCTCTAGTATTTTTTTTATCCTAGGTTGAATGGTGTAATAGGATCTCCTCATCCCCGAAACCTTCAACTGGCTTGACGATTCCTTATTCCCAATTGAATACATCATTAAACAACTCAAACCCTGGTACTAACTCACTATCTATCATTTGACATTCATTCTCCACACAATAAAGGGACAAACCTGAAGCTGGTACAAAACTCTGAGAAATGTGAGGGATCACCTCTGCTTTCTTCTCATCATTTTTATTATTGGAACTTATGAAGCCTAACCTTTTCTTATCATTCTGACCCTTAGTAGTTATAATAGTCTGAGGTCTTTGGAAATTTTGGCCTAAACCAGCTCCAAGTAGGAAATTCATCCTCTTGAGCATATTAATTACTTAAGGACAGTCAGGAAAGTCATATTTACTTTCTTCATCTTTAATAATGGCCACATGAAACCCACTAAATGGCTATTTGCCTATTTCCAATACAAACACCTGGTTCTCCTTTGTTGCCTTAATGGTGACTACTTGACCATTATAAGGAATTTTAATCATCTGGTGCAACGTGAAGGGCACTCCTCCCAGCTTATGAAACCATGGTCTCCCAAAGAGTATAGAGAAGTTTGCTAAGATAGGCAAAACCATAAATTTAGCTTCAATCTTAATGGGTCCTGTCTTAACTATAGCCTTAAAGGTCCCAGCAGCTTGCTTTTTAGAGTTATCATATATAAAAATGGTAAATTTTGATTTACTTAGCATGTGTTCATTCAACCCAAAGGTGTAAATTACTACTAGGGGATAGATGTTAATAGAGGATACATCATCTATCATCACACAAGTCATGTGCTTCCCATTAACCTAAGGTTTTATGTAAAGAGGACGGTCATTGTGTCTTCCTTATGCAAGCAAATAAATGTCAGAGTACACTACCTATTCCCTGGTTCCTCCCCTAACCAGATCCAACAACTCGAAGGGCGATATGGTAGTAGCAACAGTAGCTTCACTCAAAGCCTCTACTAATTTATATCTATGTGAAGGAGATTGCCTCAACAAATCCCAAATACATATTTGAGCTTGTGTCTTCTTCAATTGCTTGATTATCTAATTATCCTCAACTTCCTTCTCTGTCAACACTGCAGTGGAAGATGGCTGCCTCTCGACTTTTGGGGCTACTCTCTCATTCCTAGTGACTGCCTTCACTCCTTTTTCCTTTGGTTCTTTTTCATCTTCACTGGCTGAACTCCATATGTCAATGGGTACCAAAACCCCCTCATCTTCACTCTTCGTAGGGGTGTCCCAATAATTAATCATAGAAACTAGTTGATTTTCATCAACTAACTTTGTTACTTTCGGAGTGGAGCGAGTGATGGCAAGTACTCATTCCCATACAGGTCTTTCATCACATACCATTAAGGCAAGCTGGACCCGATCATGTACACAAGCAGGGGCACGACATTGTACCCTCCATTCTTTTTCTTTTCCCTCTTTTTTAGGGTCTGAAATCTACTTGTTATATATCAAGTCTTGGATCTTGTTCTTTAGAGTATGGCAATAACCAGTTAAATGCCTAATGTGCTAGTGGTATGCACAGTATTGATCCTCCCTATGGTAGAGGAGGACCTAACTCTTTGCGGGCCTTGACGGTAGTGGCTAAAGCTTCCCTTCTTTGACTAGCCAATTTAACACCCAAGATAGTAATTTTCCCAAGTCAAAATAATGCCTTTTTTGGCTAGCTTATGTAACGGATACTTCTACCGTCTTTGAGCTCTATTCTACCCACTATTATTCCTAATAGCCTTGTTGCCACTGAAATTCCTTCTCACATTTTCACTACTTGCCCTTCTAGCTAAATACTCTCCTTCAGCTTCTATAGTTATATCCTTTAAAGATTCTAGTCTTTTAGAATCTTCATTTTCAAACCATCTCTCAAATATAGACTTGCATTCTTGATAAATAACCCGATCTGATCAACTGTGTTGGGTTTCCTCTTCATCTCCATCACCTTGTTTCTCTACCTAGTGAGGTACTTATGGAAAGACTCATCATGCTTTTGTTGGAGTAATTCAAGGTCCTTCAAAGTGACTTCTATCCTCGTATTGTAATCATATTGCTTTAGAAACTCCTCTGTCAATAGGTCCAAATTCTCTTTAGTTATTTTATCCAAACTGCGATACTAGTCTATTGCGATCCCAGTTAAGCTCAAGCAAAAGTATTCTACCTTCTGTTTCTTGGATAGAGTAGTCCCTTTTATGATTAGTGTGTACTACTTAATGTGAGCTAAAGGGTTTGAAATACCATCAAACTTAGGTAGGTCCAGCATTTTGAATCTTTGGGTCAGTGACTCGTCTCCATCCAAATCACTACAAGAAAATTGCAGAATAGCGACAAAATTTAGCGAGTAAAAGAAAAATCGTTGCTAAATCACTGATATAGCGACAGAATTGCGACGACAAATGAATTTTGTCACAAATGTTGGTTGGGATTCAAATGAACATATATTTTACAACAATTTAGCGAGAATATCAATCATTTGTCGCTAATATTGGCGCCTAAATTTTGGCGCAAACTTTAGCGACAATTTAGTGAGGATAAATTCCTCGCTAACATTTAGCGAGGACAAAAATCGTCGCAAATTTAACGAGGACAAATCTCTCGCTAACATTTAAATAAGATGCATATGATAGATGAAACATTTAGCGAGGACAAAAATCGTCGCAAATTTAGCGAGGACAAATCTCTCGCTAACATTTAAATAAGATGCATATGATAGATGAAGCATTTAGCGAGGACAAAAATCATCACTAATTTAGCGAGGAACAAAATCCTCGTAAATTTAGTGAGGACAAATCCCTCGCTAACGTTTAAATAAGATGTATATGATAGATAAAGCATTTAGCGAGGACAAAAATCATCGCTAATTTAGCGAGGAACATAATCCTTGCTAATTTAGTGAGGACAAATCCCTCGCTAATGTTTAAATAAGTTGGCATTTAATAGATAAACGATTTAGCGAGGACTTAATCCTCGCTAAATTAGCGAGGACAACTCCCTCGCTAACGGCTCAATAAGTTGGCATTTGATAGATGAATCATTTAGCGAGGAACAAAACCCTCGCTAATGGTTTAATAAGTTGGCATTTAATAGATGAACGATTTAGCGAGGACTTAATCCTCGCTATTTTTGCGAGAAAAAAATTCTCGCTAATTTAGCAAGTAAAAATCCCTCGCTAACGGATAAATCCCTCGCTAACAGTTAGATAATTATATTTTAACTATTTTTATATAATTTTAATTTTTAATATTTATATTTTATTTATATTTAATTTAGTAAATTTATTTAATATCTTTTTAGCAAAAATTAAATAAATTAAATTATTATTATTTAAATTAACTAAATTAAATTATTATTTTTATATTTAATAATTTTAATTATTATTAATTATAAAATAAAAAATTAAATTGTGAGGAAATGGATCCTAGCAAAAATAGCTAGGAATATGTTCTTGCAAAATTTGCGAGAGGTATTCCCTCGCTGATTTTCTTAAAATTTTAAGCGGGATAAAAGTAAAGTTAGCGGGATTTTTTCACTAGTTCTCTACAACCTGACCCTTTATGCCGCCCTTCTTTTTCACTCTCTTCTTTTTCTGGCCTACTAACAAAACCCTAATCTCTTCTCTATTTTCTCGTTTGTTCGAATCCCAATTCTCAATATGACTACTTCATTGAAGAACAACTTCTTGCCTTGTGTTACTAATGGCGAAGGAATCGATTCTCCTGGCCTTGTGTCCCTCGTCGAAGTTCTAGTTCGTGATGGCTTCATCTTCTTTTTTCTGTTGGTTATTAAGAAAATGCTGTAAATGATTTCAAAATTTAACAATTTGTGTGTGGTCGATGCAGGGATAGATCCATATCTGGTCATTCAGTGTCAGTCAAGGAGACGCTTGCTGCTGCTTCTGTTGAAATTGGGGTTGCCGCCGCTGCCTATGAAGTTTCCGATAATGCTGTAGTTTCTTTAGCGTTATCAGGAGCATTATTTTCTTGGTCTAAGCCTGTGTTGTTCATTGTGACATAAAGCCTGAGAATATCCTCCTCACAACATCTGGGAAAATGAAGCTTGCGGATTTTGGGGTAGCTGTGAGGATTTCAAATGGTAATAATATGCAGATTCAGTTTCATACCTGTTTCAATAGGAAATTGAAATTCATGTTACAGTTATTAAAAATGATTTAATTGGCATTACTAGATGAACTTTTCCTTTGAAAAGAATGCAGAAAGCAAATTTAAAAGAATAAAAAATAAATAAAAAGCTTGCCATGGATAGGGCTAGCTTTTTGACTTTGATGGATTTCACACGCTCATCTCTCGTTTCTCGTTTTCAAGGTTTGTTTCTCTCTCTCTTTCCCTCTTCCCTCTCCCTCTCTTTCCCTTTTTAATTCAATTCGGTTAGGGTTTTTGATTCTCCATTTCTTTTTTTTTCTTTTTCCCTTCCAATTTTGCTTTCTATCTGCTGTGGTGGCTCTGTTTCTTTGCGTTTCTCTTTTTCTCATTTCTCGAATGCTTTTGTATTGCATTTTCTATATTTGCAGGTTCTTCTCCTTGTAATCAGTGATGATATTTTGGGTCTATGTCAATGGCTGAGCCTAGAAGATGCCTTCCTAATCAACCACTTGGTTAGTCTCTTGCATTTTTTTTAATCTTGCCCCCCGTTTCATCTTTCTTTTATACATTTTGTATTTTCTTTTTGTTTCTTCATTTAAATATTTGAATATCTTCTTCTCCTTTCTCTTATATATGTTTGTCACAATGCGCGCTTTCCAGGTGTGCTAGCATGCAAAAAATCTTTCATAAATTCAAAACAGTTCATTTTCAAAAACAATAAGGATTTACCGAGCCTTGTTTCTTACTAAAGCAAGTGCTGTTTAAGGATTAGTAATTGATGATTCTAACTTCTACTTCATTGTATAGATAATCTGCTTCTTACTTTGTATTTATTACATATCATGCTGTGGATTCTTTTATGGCTGTTCCAGACTTTTGGATGTAAACATCGTTGGTTATCTATGAATTTTCTTTAACTTGCAGATTTAGATCAGATACTAGAGGAAGCTAAGCACCGTTGGCTTTGGCCTAATGAAATCTTAGAAATACTTGGCAACTACCAGAAGTTTAAGTTGGCTACAGAGCCACCCGTTAGCCCTTCAGGTTTTCAATTACTTCTTATGCAGTTTATTCATTTTTGGGGTTTTTTCCTTTAATACTTCGTGGGTTTTTATAAACCTAGTTGCAGTATTTGCATATGATAGCTCCTATAGGGCCAGTAGCACCTTTAACTATGAATGCTTTTGAACTTATCTCTACATCTCAAGGTCTCAACCTCAGTAGGCTTTTTGAGAAACAAATGGTATGCTTATGCTGATCATGGTCTTCTTTTCCTCCTTTTTGTTTTTATGTAGTTCAAATTAATAAGAGAAGCAGACTTGGAAATGTTTTATAGTTTGTTACAATTTCTGGATTATTCTGATTCTTTTGTTCAATAGATTTTGATATTCTGAAGCATGATTGATTTCTATTGGAACTTACTTTGTTTCTTCAATGTTAGATTTTTGGCAATATATTTGCTTAAAAATTATTTAAATCTGCAGATTTTTTCAGCAATTATTGTTATATTTCTGTCTGCACCAAATGTCTATTGCTCTATTCCGTGTCATTGGATCATTAGGCCGTAATATGATAGTTGCAAACACCTTTGATCTTTTGCTTTGTGGTTGTCATGGCTCTTGGAGGATACATCATTTCAAGAGGTAATTGAGTGTTTTTTTTGGGTGCAACTTCTATGTTCAATCTTTCATCTCAACCTTTTTTTTCATGAGTTGCCATGACAGAGCATATACCAAGCTGGTGGATTTGGGGTTTCTGGGCATCTCCGTTGGTGTATGCTCAAAATGCAGCTTCAGTAAATGAATTCCTTAGGAACTCTTGGAATAGGTTGTCAATCATCTGTCCATTTGCTTTTTAAAGTTTTTCAATTGCTAATGGTAATGGTAAAGCAAGGTAATCATATAAAAACTGATGTAAGCAATTATCTGTTTCCCCGTTAAATGATACTAGAGAGAGCTAAAAAGTATCTCTTATTGCCTGAATGAATTCATAAATACTAACCATTATATATATATATATATATATATATATATATATTAGTCGCTCAGATTATAAGTGAGCAAAACATATCGAATTAATACTGTGAGACAGCTTTATCTTTTGGCCAATAAAAATAAATATATTTAATTCTTTATAGACAAAAAATAAAAGGCCAACCATAATACTGCATGTATAATACTTACTGCGTGTGGCTCTCCTAATATTTGTTTTACTTTGAAAAGAAAATTTTTTTTGGATAATATTCAATCTGATCAGTGTTTTTCTTTTTGTTTCTTAGAAAATTTTGCATTTGCATGTTTATTTATTAAGCTAAAAATGTCATATTGTTTCTTCATTTTGCTTGAATTACTTGTTAACAATAATGGCATGGGTGTTAACTGCATGACTGCTGTCTGTATAAGAACTATTATCTTTTCTTTTGGTTTATGCTAGCTAACAGGCTTCTTAATCCAAGCACATTTGCAGGATGGTTTGGATGATCTCTGTTCCACGTGAGTACTGTCTTATGGCTTTTTTCTACTGATGCTTTTAAGTATTCTAACTGGCTATACATTTCCTATGATTTCATTGACAAAAATATATGATGATCAAGTTCTAATAATGACATTGGATGGAGTTCTTCGTTATCTGTAATCAATCATTACACAACTATAGGAACTAAAAGCAACGGGCATTTTATGAGCTATTTATGATTTTTAATTGTTACTGTTATATATGGATGTATTATTTTGGATATATTATTAGCAATGATATACACTTGTAAATAACAATTTATTCATTAATATATATATATGTTTTTATATTAAATATTGAGTGAATATAAATTTATTATTTTTCAGTTTATTATTTAAATAATAAAATTTTCATATTAAATTAAGAAAACAAAATTCATATGAACATTTAGCAAGGATAAATCTCATGCTAAATTTAGCAAGAACAATTTTTGTTACAAAATGCATGTTAAATTTTAGCAAGAAACTCGTCCTAGCTAAAATTTAGCGAGGACTTTAATCCTTGATAACTTTAGCAAGGACTAAATCCTCGCAAAACTTAGCGAGGACTAAATCCTCGCAAAAATTAGCGAGGACTAAATCCTCGCAAAACTTAGCGAGGACTTTAATCCTCGCTAAAATTAGCGAGGATTAAATCCTCGCAAAACTTAGCGAGGACGAAAATCCTCGCTAAAATCAACTAGGACGACTTCTGTTACAGAATTTTTGTCCTCGCTAAATCATCGCTAAACTAATTTAGCGACAAAAAATCATCATTTAGCGAGGAATTTTGTCCTCGCTATTTTGCGTTTTTCTTGTAGTGAATCCTTATCTTCGGGGTTCATTCCTTACAAGTGGATAATAACCTAGACATAGTTTTTATCTTCTCCTCAGCACTAGGGACCTCTTATCTTCATGTTCATCACCGGGGGAATATAATCTTTGTCTTTTTCCTCTATGAAATCATCTTCAGGATCATGCCTCCTTTTCCTCCTAACTTGAACTTGATGCACAATAGCATCGGCGATGACAACATTCCCAACATGAGGCAGCTTTGCTGTCTCGTAAACAGGTGCTACAGGCTAAGGCCTAGCATTAGGTGCTATAGGAGCCACTATTCTACCAACTATAGCTAACATTCTCTCTTCAAATTCCTATAAATGCCTATCTATCCTTCGGACTAAATCATCCCTTATTGTTGAAGGTCCAGTAGGAGTGACATTCACCTTTTCCCTCAAGAATAGAAACCTTACTGTAGTATCATCAGTAACTCTCCCAATCTCATTTTTGTTAGAGAGTATGCTCTAGAGCCCATGTAATAGGGATGTATTTCATATGTATGAACTCATATTCTTAATAAAAGGCATCATTCATTTATTAATGCTATGTTTAAATACATGAGTTTGTAAATCTTAAATTAATAAATGAATTCCTAGATATTATAAACACATTGCAAAGGCAATCATGAAAGTGTTCATGATATAAGATGTCTATTGCATGCAAATGTGTTAATATTTAAATATCCCTAGTCATAGAATTAACAAGATAGGATATTGTTAATTCGGACAGACTTGCACATATTATGCTTCTTAAATGGTTCAAGTAGTGGTTCTCATAACTGTGATTATGACAAATAATCAAAGCTAACATGTGGATGCTTGTTAGAAAAAAAAAGTTCATTGGAGACCTGCAAAAAAAATCCTCACATGGATATTAAATCTATGTCAGTAAGGAATCTCTTCATAGCGGTTGTGCAAGTATCCTTAGACTTGAGATCACCAAAGTTATCGTAAGTAGCAAGTGGTTTACTTTGACTCCATAACTTATTACTTCCAACTAGAGGTGAACATAGTTAGGAGGTTGGGTATATCATGACCTACTTGAAGATAGTTAAGTGATAAACAAAGGATTCACCATCCCAGATTTATTAAGGGAAGTTATCTCTCATGATTCTATAATTGCCTTGTTTAGAGAATCTCTGGCCAGAGTAATATGCCAAGATGGATAGAGATCCATGAAGGGCATTTTGGGAACAATGGTTAAATTAATAGAACATACATAATTAGATTTATATGAGTTGACATAAATCCATACTCAGAATCTAATTGAGATAAGAGTGGTGAAAGGAGAAATTACACGATAACTGTTTCTATGGAAGGGTATAGTCAAACCACTTGACTTTCCTGACATTTGGGTAGTCATGATACCTAGCTAAAGGCCAATCATGACTTGTATAATAGTGTATCATAAATATCAATAGGGATTGATAAAATGATTTAAAGAAGTTTAAATCATGTGAGTTTTGAATAGAACTCACAATTACATATTATACTGCCAATATGGATAGGAACCCAATAGGTCATACACATATAGAGAAAAGGATAAAATGGTAAAATGACAAGGATAATAATATTTGATATTATTATAGAAATAGAAAAGTGAATAATATAATAATTAATTAAAGAGTTTGATTAATTATGATCAAGTAAAATTGTTCGCAGAACTTTTTAGAAATGTTCTGTAAAATGGACATAATTGAAATAATGTATTTCATAATTAATTATTATTGAAATATAAGTATTATAGAGCTGATATAATAATTAATATATCCATTGGAGAAATTAAAAGGGGTCCAAAGAATTGAGGTTGGCGCAGAAACCCTCAAGAGGAAGGGTTTCATGCCACCTCCTAGTAGAAGGCCTTAGAGGCCTAATTCTTGGACCAAAATAAATTAAATATATTTCATAAGTGTTATGGAGCCCACATATTTAATTTGGATGGATTTGAAATTTATTTGGGTGATTAAATCCAAGTGTATGCACAAAGGGCCTAGTTTGTGGGTTTTGTGCATAGTCTTTTGTAAAAGGACTTAAATTGGATTTAATTGAGTCCAAATAAATTATTAATAATTCCAGAAGCCCATTTAATATTTGTCCAAAAATTTTAAAGAGCCCAATCCTATTATGAAGTTGGATTTTTAACCTAACTATAAAAATCCAAGTGATAGGGTATTAGGGTTAAGGTGAACAATTAAGAGAAAAGAGTTTCTCTCACTCTCTCAACCCTAGCCGCCACCCCTTGCTAGCATCAAGGGGATTTCGGCCAGCCCTTGTTCTCCTCATTTGTTGGTTCATTCAATCCTTCTCTAGTGTGGATTACTTATTAGAGGTGTTCAATTTTGGACACTGTGGTTTGCAACAACCCGATGAGAAGGAAAATCAATTGTTCAACAAAAATCAAAGGTAATTTTTCTTATTCTCATTAATATGTATATTGTAAATTTATGGCAAGATTAGATCTATTTATTTAAAAATTTAAATTTTGCTTATGTATGAGATGCATGTAACTGATAATTCCCTACAATTTCCTCTTCCATCCTAATTCGTTTCATTGTTTGCCATTTTTGAATTTATTTCCTAGCTGCTTTTCGATAACCAACTAAAACCCAACTCAAAACTAACCTCTGAACCTAAATCTAAATGAAAATCTAATCTTAGTAGACTGGATATAGACCTTCAAACTGGGTGCCTATCCAACCCTTTAGACAACCTAGACGAGTCTATAATGGTTACGAGAATCAGATGTGAAGGATGATGTATGATAAATGGTGCATGTATGAGGTATATACATGATACATGAATGCAATGCATAATTTTGTTAGACATCAATTACAAACACACACAAGCATATATAAAGCCTTCCAACCTTGTTACTCCCGCATAGGAGGTTATGCAGTCTCTTCCTTAGGTGGGCTTAACCCATTGGTCAACAGGGTACCTAATGGACACACATAAAGCACGGTGGAAAATTGGCAACATAACCTCTCTAATTTAAAGTGCAAGCATATGGGTTTTGACTTTTATGTATTTTGAATAACTCGTGTAGATCGGAGTGGCCCGTCGGGGCATGGTAGCCTTTGACTGGTACTCTCCTAATTTGTTTGAGTTTGGTCAATACATAAAGGTCTACATAGCAAGCAAAAGTTATTATGATTATACAACCTAGGAAAAATTGCTATTGTCATTACATAGGCTTGAGCCAAAGGTAATAAAACTTAGGGCTATCCAAGCATTATCCTTGCCAATAGGTCTAGCTAATCACAAAATATTATTAATGGTCAACCCATAAAGGCATCTATCCAAAATAATAATAATAAAACAAAAACTAAGAGAATAAGTAAATAAATAACCACATAATAACCATAATAAATAAGAGAAAAAATGAGGTAACCCGGATAAAGAGGTCAGCCATGGTGGGAGCATGACTTCCCATGTGAAGACTATACGTCTTCCACAACCGTAAATATACCAATTATTTAAAAGGACAAACAAACAAATTAATTAGCATTGATGAAAAAATATCTATATAATTTACACCTACAAACAAACTTATTTGAGGTACAAAAGTGCATATACAGTAACAAAAATACTTCAAACATTATATAAACAATGGATAAAGCAAAGATTAAAATGAGAGACATAAAAAGACCTAATATACATGAAAAATCTTAAAGAAAATACCCCAGAGACGGCCAAAGGGAAGCGAGGGATGGCCAAAAGGGAGCAAAGGATGGCCAAGAAGGAGGCAGAAGGACGTCACGTGCTTCGAGTGAGGGATAGCCATCCCTCACACCTTCTTTCCATCCCTTACTTATAAAATAGAGCAAAAATTACATAATGGAAGGAAAATAGCAGGAAATTACACAAGTAGATATCTTAGCCTTAGATATACAATAGTTAATCACCAAATCATGCTAAAACACATCGGGACACTAAAACTTACATCAAATTGAATTATAATTAAAGAAATACATCACATTACATGTTAAAAGAGAACTTCAAAGCAACAAAAATGGAGGAATTCTTTGACATACATGCCTCTAATATGTCACATAAACCAGAAACAAATCGTGTTCCAATAAGGTAAGCATGTTATTCAGTTCTCAATAGTTGAAATAGATCAATTTAATTTCCATATAATCATGCAATTGAGTAAATAAATGGTAGAGAGAGAAAGAAATAGGTGAGCCTAAAATATTACTATTAGGAGATATTCTGACTTTATGATCTTTAAAGTCCAGATCTCTACTCCAAATCATGTTCTTTGATCCTTAAAAAAATATGAAATCTATTTTTTGTTTGTGTCAAAAAATTGCTAAGCTTGAACCTCTAGAGAAAATAAATTAACTTTCTTCCTTCTCTAATGGCTGCGTTCATAAAAGAATAATGATTCCTCTCCCCTTTAAAACCCTAATTTTTTGTGCTTTTATACCTAAGAAAGAGTTTTAATTTGATTGTAACTCAAAAATCACCAAATTAGGAGATAAAATCCCAAAAATACGGACCTCAACCTTTCACAAACTCCTTCCTCTTTTGAAATTCTAGGAAAATGTGGAAAAATCTGGGTTTCGACCTAAAAATGGGCATTTACGAGTGAAGGATGGCCGTCCCTCATCACTAGACCCTAGATTTCCCAAAATGCCCCCGTTTTACACTATCGTGGAGATGAAGACCCACAGACGGCCACCCTTCAGGTGACAGACGGCTGTTTGTCACTACCGACAGTCTAAAATCAGGGTTTTTTGCCTATTTTGTTGAAACACAAAAAGTTTTGAGAGTTTTTAGAGAATAGTGAAAATCTTTAAGAGAAAGTGACAAATCCATTATCGAAGCTTTGAGATCCAAACCCGTTGTTAACAATACACTGTTCCCTCATTATCGGGTAACCCTAATCTAGGTTACCTCGGGTCACAGTGTCTACACCAGGTATGTCTTTATTTTTAAAGGTAGCATACCCCTTGTGGGTTTTCATGCTAGCTTTTCTTGTCGAAATACATGTACTTTCAGATTTTCACACACTTTTATGCCTTACTTTTGCCTGAGATGAATCTAACTCAGCTTAGTGGCTCTTTTTGTCTTTCTTTTTTCAGGTATGGCTTCGTGAGAAGCTACAGCTATTGTCTGAGCTTCCTCCTTAAGTTAGAGCTACATAGATCTACCCTATGAGGCTTGTCACTACTAAGCTTCTTCAATGTGAGTTCCAGTCAGTTCAGGATGTTGTTGATTGGCTCGATCACTCTATAAATTCTGATATCAGGTTTAGGTACCCTTGGTTGCCTATCACTTCTATGATTATAGATGGAGAGTCAGAATGTGTTCCTTTTTGTGGACTTCATTGAGCTACTTTTTATGTCTGTACTTGATGCATTCGCTAGTTCGGATGTAGGCAGGATATTGTTAGGCGACCCTTAGGTTTTCATAGAGGCATCCTTACTGCTTACTTTGTGATAGAATATTGTTAGAGGATTTGGACTCAACTTCCAGTAAAGACCACTATTTCTAATATGGGTGCCTATGATTTCACCACATTTGACTCTTACAAATGGTGGGTCACTAGTCCAACTGTTGACAACAAGCTTTCTTACTTAAGGCACTTGGATGGAGAGAGGGATATGATACTGATAGATTAGATTAGAAACTTTCATAGATGACGTTTTTTTTTATTGAACATGTGATAGAAAATGTTACTTTTAGATACTTAGATAACATATATGAAAACATGCATGACATTTCATTTTTTATTTCGGTACACATGATCAATATTTAACTTTACCACAATGACACATATTATTTAATCTCGAAATGAAACTTTACAAGCATCCTAATTCCTATCATCAATCAACCCTTTTGGGTTTTCTTAATTGATTATTTTCTTTCAGTCTCCAATTTTTGCCCAGGATGCTTTTTTTCAGTTTTCACCATGGCGGGGCGCCCAATTTTAGCAAGGCTGACATTTTTTAGATTTTCGACCCACAGGGCATTTATTCTCTTCTTTTTCTCTTTTAGTGTTTAGCCATGGAACCTTTTCAATCTGTCGACATTCACAAGTTCTCAAAATTCATTACCATCTCTCTCTGACAAAACAGCAGCACCTTTGGATAACATCTTCTTAAGCACAAAAGGTCCTTCCCACGTGGGCTTGAATTTTCCTCGGATGTCTGGAATCCCTGGTTTTATATGCTTGAACACTAGGTATCCTTCTTTTAAAGGGTGTTTCCTAATTTTTTTCCTAAATGAATAAGCCAACCCCTTTTGATAAACTTAATTATGATAATAGGCCTTCATTCTTTCCCTATTAAGCAAATTAAGTTGCGATAGTCTCTACCTAACCCATTTTATTTTCGGTATTTCAGCCTTTATAGCCACTCTTAAAAATCAATGATTAATTTCTACTGGTAATACTACTTCTATTCCATAAACTAGAGAAAATGGAGTTGCTTCTGTTGAAGTTCTAAGTGTAGTCCTATAACCTCAAATTGCAAAGGGTAGCTTATCGGCCTAATCCATGTTATTCCACACCATCTTGGCTAGAATCCTTTTTACATTCTTATTGGTTGCTTTAACTGCTTCATTTGCTTAAGGTCTATAAGGAGAAGACTTGTGATGTTAAACCCTATATCTAATAAGCATCTATCTAGTTTCACCCAAGAACTGTAGTCCATTGTCTGAGACCATATGATGAGGCAAACCACATCTACATATCAATTTTTTTTTATAAACTTGGCCATATCCCATGCATCTACCTTTTAGAAAGATTCAACTTATGCCTACTTAGTGAAGTCATCGATGGCTACTATGATGAATTTGTGTCCATTTGAGGTAGACAGATGGTGATGGGATATAAAATGGCATAACAATGATGATCACGTAGCAAAAAAATAAAAATATTGATCATACATACCATGCAATCCACAACAATAATTGAAAACATGCAATTTTAGGGTTTTGAAACTTACAATCTTACATGCACTTCAAATATTAATTTTGATGATGACCAGTAAATAGGATGAACTTATATGCTTTAGATCTTGATCACCAATGCCAAAGAATTAGCCTTTACGCCACTCCTCTCTATGCTTACACACATAATTGCAAGGAATGCTTAAAATTTAGAGTGCTAGCTCTAATCTTTGTGTATTTGGCAATGAGTATTAAACTAAAGACACAAGACCTGATCTTGTTCTTTCTAAGGTTCACCAATGGTTGCCTAAAATCCAAGAGAAGAAGGAAGAGTCCTTTCTCCTTGAGAGTGGCGGCTAAAGAGAGAAAAAACCTAATGTTGAAAGATCATCTCATTAATTTATATCACTTGGCTTAGGAAATATTGTGGATGCCGAAATCCCCTTGAATTAGATAGTATTTTCAGCCTCCATCAATTCCTAATTAAGTGATTCAAATTAATTCAAATTCCTTTAGGTTTTAAATTCAAATTAGTTTAAAATGGCATAATAAAGTTAATCAATATCCACCACTAATTTAGGAATTGTGCACATGCCGAAATCCACTAGGATTTTTCCTATAAATTTCGGCTACACTCTCTCCTAATTTAGTGTTTTATTTTGATTTAAATGCTATTAGGATTTAATACTCAATTAATTTAATTAATCCAAGATAATTAATTAATTGAAATTAAACCTTGTGGATTGAATTTCTCTTTCTCATGGACCAAGGTCCAATTAGCAATTTTAATACCCATTACATAAATTAATTTGACTTTAATTAAAAGCCCAAATTAATGCCCAATATACTATTTAAATATTTCAAGGCCAATATTTTATGTGCGATCCTATAGGTCCATTTAATATTGGCAATAAATTAATAAATTAATTCAAAGGCTATATATATTCTCTAGCAAGATATTATAACATTCCAAATCAAATGAAAATACAAATGGCATTTAGTGACCTAATGCAATTTTGTATAGTCCCTTACCCTTAAATATCAGAATTAATATAAGGCATGGAACTAGTCATCCTTATATATACTAATTCCTTTCTTGATATTCCAGTGACACTGAACTCTCAGATAAATAATGATTACTCATTATTTCATCTCAGTATGGCCATACACTTCTCAGTTCACTAATCAAGTGGTCGATCATATTTTCTCTCTTATTGAAAGGGGTAATCCCTTTACTTCTCTTATGCTCTCTAACATGAATTAGTGCATACCCAAGCATACCCATACTTGTCACTCTGTTACGAGTACATTAGGTGTATGTCAAAGTACACAATAATTCATAAAGAGTTTCATAGAGATTTTAGGTCTAAGAACTCTAATGCAAAACTTGCACATGAGAAGCACTTATGACTAGTACCATGCAGTGTTCTCATGAGCGGATCGAATCCAGATACCAAGTTCTAAACATGTATCTATGATCTCTGATTGACACTCTTGTCCATATGATCCGTAAGACAGAAGTAATCTTATTAGAGAGAGCATACTAATCTTAATTCATTTGTTATTCCCATAACAATGACTGATTAGGGATATTTAGAATGAAGTCTCTATTGTTTCAAGGTCTTACAACCATGTGCCTCACACATGATAACTTAAACTGAAAATACATTCTTGGATAGTTCTATCAATTGATATGCACAAGAATACAATAGATAAAACAAATGCCTCAATTATTAATATAAGAGTTTTATAATAATGTATTGGGGCTAGGGCTTACACTAACAGATAGATCATTCCCATGATGTCTATTCCCCATGTAGCAAATGGCCATGGTAATGTGAGATTGCACAGTTTAGAAATAGGCAGATGCCTTAGATCTACATATTATTGGCATAATTAACATTCCTTAACATACTTAGAGCAATCAGTATCCATTGTGTGCCAATAGAACCCTTGCCTCATAATCTTCTTTGCCAAGGCTAGCCCATTCATATGGGCTCCACATACTCCTACATATACTTCTTCCATTAACCTTTTCGCATTCTTTTCATCCAAGCATTTTAATTTAATTCCATCAGACTATCTTTTATAAAACACTCCCCCCTACAATGATGAACTAAGTTGACAGCTTACGAATTATTTTTTGGTTTTTTTCAATTGCTTCCTCAGGAAACACTGACTTCTCCAAGTAATTCTAAATATCGTAATACCAATGCTTTCCATCATCTACCTCAATATCTATGACATATTCCAATATGGCCTATTAGAGCTTGAAACTAACATAGGTTTCATAATCACTTCCTTTGGTTTGTCCAACATAGACACTAGGGTAGCTAAGGCATCTTCCAATTAATTTTATTCTTTAGCCAAACATCCAAAAGTGCAAACCTTGAATTGACTGCTTAAAACCTTTAAGTATCTAAGATAAGGCAGCAAATATTCTTATTTCACTGACCATTCACCCCTCACTTGGTAAACCACTAGAGATGAATCTCCAAACACTTCTACAAACTTTGCCCCTACATCCAGTAGAGCCTCTAACTCTAAAATGTAAGCTTCGTACTCTATTTTATTGTTTATGGCCTTGTATCTCAACTTTTTAGCAAATGTCATCCTTTCCTTTCTCCCTCTAGGATAACCAAGATCACTCTTACTCCTGCTCTTTTATTATTAACAACTCCATCAAAATACATCTGTCACCCTTATACTGTTATGGTCATTATGTTTTCATAGGGGAATTCATAGGTCATTTCTTTACCTTTTAGAGGCTGATCAGTTAGGAACTCTGCTACTGCTCTTCCTTTAATGGTTTTCCTAATGATGTATTCTATGTTGAATTCTTGTAAGAGAATGAACCACCTTCCCATCTTTCTTAACAGCGAAGGAGCTTCTTGTAGGTATGTAAGGGGATTCTACTTAGTTATGACTTGTATCTTATAAGAATGGAAGTAGTGTCTCAACTTCTTAGATGCCCATATGACCGCTAGAAAAATCTTTTCAACCTTCACATATTTTGCCTCATAAGGGAGCAATTTCTTACTGAGATAGTACATTGTGTACTCAATCCCAAAATCATCCTCTTATGCCATCATAACCCCTACTAAACAATCTTCTATTGCTAGATAAAAAATCAAAGGTTTTTCTATCTGAGGTGGTCTCAATATGCTAGATGTAATAGGTAATCCCTAATGGTATCGAATGCTTTCTATCAATCCTTATTCCAAACCACGAGCTGATCTTTCCTGAGTAATTTTAAGATCGGTTCACAAATCAAAGTTAACCTGGTGATAAACCTACTTATGTATTGAATTTTTCCCAAGAACTCCTTGACTTTTTTTTCCTTCTAGGGTATTGGCATCTCCCTGATAGCCTTTACCTTGTCAAGATATAGCTTTATACCTCTTTGGCTCACGACATGACCTAAAAGCTTACTTAAAGTAAACCTAAATATTCAATTCTTTGGATTGAGGCAAAGATTGTACTTGCTAATCTTCTGAAAGAACTTTTCTAATGCTTTAAAGTGACATTCTTTAGTTACTGACTTGATCATCATGTCATCCATATACACCTCTACTTCTTTATGAACTAGATTGTCTAAGATCTTAGTGGCCATTCTTTGATAGGTAGCTCTTGCATTTTTAAGTCCAAAAGGCATGACCCAATATACATATGTCCCCTATTCGATTATGAAAGCCATTTTGATCTTATCCACTATTTTGTTCAAAATTTGATTATACCCTGTATATCTATCCACGAAACTGTACATGGCACAGATGGCTATAATATCAACCAGAACATCTATGTGAGGCAAAGGAAAGTTATCCTTCAAATAGGCTTTATTCAGGTCTCTATAATCCACATAGACTTTTACCCTTCCATCTTTCTTTACTATAGGGACTACGTTTGCTAACCATGTGGGGTACTAAACTTTCACTAAAAAATTAGCCTCTATTTGCTTTCTGATTTCTTCCTTAACATTTTCAGCCTATTCCAGCCTAAGTCTTCTAAGCTTCTATTTAATTGGTTTGTTCCTTAGATATGTTAGAATGGCATGTTCTATGATTTCCTAATCTATACCTGGCATGTCTTCATAGGTCTAGGCAAAGACATTTTTATATTTTTTTCAATATTCTCTCAAATTTTTCTCTCTTTAGGAGTTATATTTGATGCTAGTAAAATTTCTTTTGGGTTTTATTTAGTTTTGAGATTGAATAAACATGTGTTTGTCGAGTTAATGTTAAATATAAATGCTTCATAATCATGATAATGTGTATTGAAATCAGAAGAAACATCACACAAGTAAGCAAAATTGTTCATGTCAATAATGTAATCAAAAGAGCAAAACATTGTTCTCATCAAATATTTCAAGAATATAAACAACATTAATAAAAGTGTCTTCTTTAATCTTGTTAGCTGATAACTCAAATTTAGCATTTAGTTTTAGTTTAATTTGAGTCTAGTTTTCATTGATTTTCTAGTATCTTTTGCTTTATTTTTACTTGCATTTAATAATTTATCCGATTCTTGGTTAATTCTAGCTTTTGTGTGAATTTGAGAGCTTTTGATATAATTTTGTGATTTTTGTAGGTACCTCACGGTTACTAGGAAATTCATGGTAACTGTGACCTATGTGTTCTATCAAAACGTACCATTTTAAAGCTTGTCATGGTCAGCATGACAATTGTGCATGATAGGGTGGTAACCGTGACTTATGGAGTCTTCAGTACAGAAGCTAAAAGAGAAGCACCTTACGGTTACTAAGAATTTGGTAGTAACCATGAGGCAGGCATGTTTTCAGTCCAGAATGAAGAAGAGAGCTATCTCACGGTTACCAGGATTTTCATGGTAATCGTGACCCCATTCCAAATTACATTTCGAACTGTCTCATGGTTACTTGGAATTTCCTAGTAACCGTGACCTATTTCAACCAAAAGAAGGTTTTTTATTAGAGGTCACGGTTACCATGAATTTCATAGTAACCGTGAACCATGTTGACCAATTTAAAATAGATTATCTTGTAGAATCGGGGAGTTGATTTTTGTAATAGGTTTTAGGGTTTTCTCTCTTCCTTCTTTGAGTTTTTTGTTCATTTTACACCTATAGATACATATAGTTACTTGAAAATAGTTAGATTTACACAAAAATACTTAGATTAAATATAGATTTATAGTTTACAAGTATAGATCTACACATTTAGAGCTCATTTTTTTCAGTTAAGCTTTGGGGAAAGAGATTGAAAAACTTGGAGTCAGCTAGATTTTCTTCTTCATGAATTTCAGAGGTTATTCTACCTTTTTCTCTTTTCATTTTGTGATGAATATTGAGTAGTCTTTCAGTTGCTTGGGGGATCTTTGAATCCACTACCCAAAGATGTGAATATTGAACATATTTTCAGTTATATATATGAATGAATGGTTTATTTCACTGTTGCTTATTTTGTTTCATTAGTTTTCAGCTCTTCAAGTGATTTCCAGCTTTGTTGGATGATTTTATCTTTTATCTTAACTGGATGTTGACGCTCGTGTGAGTTGAATGCTGTGAATGAATATTTGCTCATCTTTTCTTTCTAAGAGTACTGCCTATTTTAGATTGCTTCAGAATAGGACTCTATATGTGTAGTAAATTTGGTTGTAGAGTTTGAGTGTGTAGTGAAATATATGGATTTTGGGTTGTTTGGCTCTGAAATGGGAAAGCAAATCGAACTTAGGATGTTAGACCCGTGCTTAGGCTAGTTGTTGGACTGGCTCTGGAATAGGACGTTTAGCAACTAGAATAGCTCGCTCCGACATGGAACGCTTGGGTTAAGAGGGTTATCCCGAATTCATTCATGTATGCTTTTAGGTAAAATTAATTCACATTGGGTATGGGGTAGATGAGTGAACCTGAGCAATGTTTAATTTTTATAGATTTTCATACTCGTTAATCTTTCTAAATTTAATACATACTCAATTTACTATTAGTAGAATTTAATTTTTTTTTTTGCATATTTTAGTTTTTAAATTTTACTTTATACAAATTAGATAAATCTTACACACAAACAATCAAGAATTCTTTAGCATACAATTAATTTCCACAATTTCTACACACACAATTCCCTTTGGTTCGATATTAAGGATCCTAACTATACCCCACTTTATTACTTGTTGATCTAGTGCACTTGCTAGGGTCGCAGCAAGTTTTTGGCGCTGTTGTCAGGGAATTGGCATTGTTAGTAAGCTGTGATTATTGTTTGTATGTGTTTTCTTTTCCTTATTTTATTTTTTTATTCTTTTTAGGTGAAATTGGTGTATGAACAGAACAAGATAAGAGCAATTAGTGCCTTTTGATCTTGAAATCGAGAGGACCCTACATCATAAAAGGAGAGCTAATAGAGACGACGAGATGGAGCCCGATCCTCCTCTTGATGAGTTTCCTCCTAAGAACGAACAAGAACCGAGGGCACATAAACAGATGCCAGGGGCAAGAGGAGAAGAAATGCCTAGGCAAAGGACCATAAGAGACTACACTATGCCAAGGTGGAACGAAGATCATCAAACAATCGTATTACCGAGAGGGGTATAGTTTGAGCTCAAACCAGCCACCATTACTATGGTACAGAGGAATCAGTTGTCTGGTTCAAAAGTAGAAGATCCAGCTCAGCATATCGATATATTTCTAGAAGTTAGTGACACAATCCAAATTTTAGGTGTTAGTACGAATGTAGTAAGGTTAAAGCTGTTTCCATTCACTTTGATTGGCAAAGCAAGAGAGTGGCTATAAATGTTACCATGCCAGTCAATATGGTCATGGGATCAGATGCAAGAGAATTTTCGAATGAGATTTTTCCTTCCAACAAAGACTATAAGCATTCGAAATAGCATAATGAATTTCCATCAAATGAATAAGGAGCCTTTTCACGAAGCTTGGGAGAGGTTCAGGAGATTATTAAGAAGTTGTTCGTATCATGAGATAGTTGTTTACCAACTGATGATCATATTTTATCCTAGAGTTACACCTCAAACAAGGTCATTGTTGGATACAATATCAGTAGGATCTTTCTTGAACAAGTTATCTGAGGATTCTTTTCAATTGTTAGATGAGATGGAGGCAAATGACTCTCAATGGACTGCCCCTAGATCAGTCCCAAGGAGGTAAGGTTTACATAATATGGATGAAGTGGCATTGTTAAAAGCTCAGTTAGAATTGATAAAGAAAGAGTTGAGCGGCTTGAAAGTTTAAAATGTAGCTACTGTAAATCAAGGGAGTGGGCCGTGTGAAAGTTGGCAAGTTGTCCAAGAGGGAGGAATTGTAGGAGATGTAAACACATTAGGAGATTTTAGAAGGAACTATTCCTAGAGCAATTCATATAATCTGGGATGGAGAAATAACCCCAATTTCTCTTGGAAAGATGGGAATCAACATGCTTCCTCTTTTCAGCCACAAGCATAAGCCCCTTACAACTCAAATGCCTACCATAATCATACTTAGCCTCACCAACCTCAAGCCACCAATCACTACCAAACCCCCTGTCCACTTAACCACCATTAAGGGCAAAATTTGAATCAACCCCAACCTCAACCATACCATCCATCGGGATTTCAATCAAGGCCACCATTCAAGAAAATAAGCCAAATTTAGAAGATATATTTGCTAGTTTCATGAATAGCCAACAACAATTCATGACGAGTTAAGAAACAAGATGGAAATCTCAATAACAATGAAATCGAAACCAAGATGCTTCAATGAGAAATTTTGAGACACAATTGGGTCAACTTGCAACTTCAATGTCAAACAAACAACCAGGGACATTTTCTTCAAATGTGGACCGCAATCCCAAGGAGGAGGCCAAAGCAACCACCTTGAAAAGTGGCAAGGAAGCAGCCCGAGAGGATGAGAGAGGTAAATCACCAATTTCATCAACTGATTTAGAGGAACCAATGCGGAAGGTAAGTATTTCTAACTCTAGAGTAGAGATAGATGTGGATGCTCCAAAGAATGACAAGGGAAAGAGTATAGTAAACCCAACCATAAAGGATCTTGATATTAATAGGTTGTCATTTCCTACTATAGCTAGAAAAGAGAAAAAATGACCAATTGGCTAGATTTTTAGAAATGTTTAAGAAATTACATATTAACTTGTCTTTTGCTGAAGCCCTAGCACATATGCCTAATTATGCTAAGTTTATGAAGGAATTTTATTCTAACAAAAAGAAATTAGAAGGGTATGGAACTGTGCAACTCACAAAAAACTATAGTGCAATTATCATGAATAAGATCCCGAAAAAATTAGAAGATCTAGGTAGCTTTACTCTACCTTGTGAAATTGGTGAGACCTTTGTTGGAAACACTTTGTGTGATTTAGGAGCCAGCATTAACTTAATGCCTTATTCCATGTGTAGGAAACTCAACTTAGGTAATCTCAAAGAAACAGGAATGAGACTTCAACTTGCGGATAAATCAATGAGAAAGCCGAAAGGAGTTATTGAGGATTTATTGGTGAAAGTGGGAAAATTCATTTTCCCTGTAGATTTTGTGATCATGGAAATGGAGGAGGATAGGAAGGTATCACTTATTATGGGAAGACAATTCTTGAATATTGCAAAGGCTCTAATTGATGTCCATGGGCAAAAGGTCACTCTTCGATTCAATAATGAAGAATTGGTGGTAGACATGAACAAGGCTCAAAAATATCCATCAAGTGATCTAGAAGGGTTGGTCTATTTTATGGATAACATTGATGAATGTGTAGAGGAAATGTAAGAAAAAGTGTTGCTAAATGATCCAGTGAATTCAAGCTTGATGCATTCTCTGAGAGTGAAGAGTTGGATGGAGTAAAAGAAAAATTGATAGCAGCTGTGGAGAAGGGTTGTGAAGAGGAGAATTTAAAGCAAGAGAGAACTACTCTACAAGAGGGGGATTTGAAATATGAACTTAAACCCCTTCCTCCTCATCTAAAGTATGTATTTTTGGAGAAAGAAGAAAAGCCAGTAATTATTTCTTCTTTGTTGATAGGTGTTGAAGAGGAGAAGCTACTCAAGGTGTTGAAAAAGCACAAAGAGGCGATAGGATAGGAGACAACGGACTTAAAGGGCATTAATCTAAGCTATTGCACACATCAAATTCCTATGGAGGAAGATTGCAAACCAGTAGCTCAACCCCAAAGAAGGCTCAATCTAGCTATGCAAGAGGTTGTAAAGAAAGAGGTACTCAAACTGCTTGATTCAGGTGTAATCTATCCAATCTCTGATAGTAAATGGGTTAGCCCAGTGCAATGTGTCCCTAAGAAAGGGGGAATAATAGTGGTAAAGAATGAACTAGATGAACTCATCCCAACTCGGATAGTCACCGGGTTGGAGGGTGTGTATAGATTATAGGAGATTGAACTATGCCACTAGAAAATATCATTTTCCATTGCCATTCATTGACCAAATGTTAGAGAGGTTAGCGGGAAATAGGTTTTATTGTTTCTTAGATAGGTATTCAGGATATTTGCAAATTCCCATAGCCCTTGAAGACCAAGAGAAAATATCCTTTACCTGTCCTTATGGCATATTTGCCTATAATAGGATGCCTTTTGGAATGTGTAATACGCTGGCTACGTTTCAGTGGTGCATGATGGTAATTTTCCATGATTTTATAAAAAATATTATGGAGGTGTTCGTGGATGACTTTACCATTTATAGGCTATATTTTGAGAGCTATTTAAAGCATCTTGATTTAGTATTAGGTAGGTGTAAGAAGACCAACTTAATACTAAATTGGGAAAAAAGCCACTTTATGGTAAGGGAAGGCATAGTTTTAGGACATAAAATTTCTGAGAAGGGGATTGAGGTAGACAAAGCAAAGATAGAAGTTATAGAGAAGCTTCCACCGCCAACCAATGTCAAGGGAGTTAGAAGTTTTCTAGGTCATGCAGGCTTCTGCTGTCGGTTCATAAAAGATTTTTCAAAAATTGCAAAGCCTGTATCTAATTTGTTAATGAAAGATGCTCCTTTTGAATTTAATGATGAGTGTTTATTGGTTTTTTAATTGTTGAAGCTAAGGCTTATTTCAGCTCCAGTAATCATATCTCCGGATTGGAATTTGCCTTTTGAGCTAATGTGCGATGCGAGTGATTTTGCAGTGGGAGTAGTACTCGGACAAAGGCAATAGAAAGTGTTTTGTGCAATTTATTATGCAAGCCACACTTTGATAGGAGCTCAAGTCAATTACACAACAACTAAAAATGAGCTTTTTGCCATCATATTTGCCTTTGAGAAGTTTCGATCATATCTACTTGGAGCAAAAATTATGATGTGGTCTGACCATACAACACTAAGTCATCTCTTCACCAAGAAGGAATCCAAGCCGAGATTGATAAGATGGGTACTACTCTTTTAAGAATTCCATTTGGAGATCAAAGATAAGAAGGGAGTAAAAAACTATGTGGCGGATCATTTTTCAAGATTGGAGCATGATCATGTTGAGAAAGGGAGATTTTGGACTTATTTCCTGATGAGCGTATTTTTGCATTATTTGTTTGTGAAATCTTCATACCTTGGTTTGCTAATGTTGAAAATTTTCTCATAGGTGGTTATATGCCAAGGGAATTCACATGGCAACAAAAGAAGAAGCTGCAAGCTGATGCAAACCATTACATTTGGGATGATCCCTACCTTTTTTGCCTTTGTACTGACCAAGTGTTAAGAAGTTGTATCCCCAATGAAGAGCAAGCAGAGATTATACAAGCCTGTTATGGTGGAGAAGCTGGTGGACACCACAAACTCAACAGAACGGTATCAAAAATTCTCTCTTCTGGATTTTATTGGCCTACCTTATTTAATGATGTTAAATTATTCATTCAAGCTTGTGATCGATGTCAAAGGGTGGGAAATATAACTAGGAGAGATGAGATGCCACTAACAAATATGCTGGAGGTCGAATTGTTTGATTTATGGGGGATAGATTTCATGAGGCCTTTTTCGGTTTCTTATGGGTTTGAATATATCCTGGTGACAGTGGATTATGTGAGTAAGTGGGTAGAAGCTGTAGCCACTAGAACTTGTGATGTACCCCACACTTAGACTTTGCTCGCCCTCGAGCAAATTAGAACAATCCAACTTCTCAAAATAATCAAACTCCAATATGCATTTCAAAATCAAGTTTAACAATTAACAAGAGCACTTAATAAAATTTTCAACTAGAATAAATTCAACCAAGACAATATAAGTTAGTTTTATTGTGTGGGTCCAAGACCAAAACATTTTAAGTATTTTCAAAATCCAAAACACCAATGTAAATTCATAGTCAAGTTTAGAATGAATGTATACATGAGTATACACATGGTTTCGCTGTTTGAAACTCTAAAAACACCATAGGCCTCTCCTTTAGCACCGAAACCCGGAGATCATCTCCACTAAACAACTCAAAAACAAAACTTAGAATCACTTAGGTCTTTTAAAGGTTGTAATGAGGCTAAGGTATTGGTTATCAAAGAATGGATAAAAGATCAACAATAAGAATAGCCACTCTAAGATAAAATAGACTAATAATTCACAAATTTCATCCCATTAACTTAATCAATAAAGAACTTAGCCAAATTTTACCAATCCTTCACAATTCAAAGTACAATCTTCAATTTCACCATTCATACCCTTTTAGAAGTCATATCTATTTCTTCTTGTAACTACCCCACACTTAAGATTTTGCCATACATGCTAGCTTTATTTTAATATTTCTTTCCTTTTCTTTTCCTTTTCTTTCTTTTTTTTTCCTTTTTTGTTTCTTTCTTTTTTTTTTCTTTTTCTACTAGCTTTGATGTGGGCAGTACAATAATATAACATGGGTAATCACAAAATCACAATTCAGTATTCACTTGACTTCAACAATAGCCCTTGATAATAAAATCAAAAATTATCTTACTACACTCATCAAGATACTCAATTTCCATTAATCCATTCAATCCTAGAGTGGCCAATTCTAGAAGGGAAGATAAAAGCTTTTTAGGCTATATGGTAAAATAAATGAGTGTAACAAGAAAAATAAATATGGCACGCATTAAGCATACCTCATTAGGCTCAAAACGGCTAACAAAGGATAAATATGCATATAGGGTAGGAAAATAAGTTAAAATATGGCTTAACAAAAAAAACATTACCTAGATCACTTTCCAAGTTGTTTTGAGTTGCTTTTATGCTTTGAAGGGTGATGAAGAAGGTTTTAGTGTTCTAAAATTCATCACTTAACTATTTCAATGCATTGTTTTTCTTTAAGTATAAAAACTGGTCTTAATTGCTAAAAAATATAGAAACTAACAAATATAAGTCAAGTTGAATGTTAAACTAGCTAGAAATTCATTAAACAACATTCTTGTTCTAATGCTAAACAAGAATTTTAAACATAGCACATTCTAAATTCAAGTTCAAAATGTTCAATTTTTGAGAATAACTAGGGCGAACTAAGCTAAATGTAAAATAAATGATAAATGAATTAACTAAACTAACATACAAAATAAAAACTAAACATGCAAAATAAAAACAACACTAGACAACTAAAACAAACCGACTAAAACAACATAATTCATGAGTAAGAAAATTAGTAAGGTAAGAAAAACTCCCTTAGTTGGATCTTCAAAATCTAGCTCAGCTGAGCTCTATCCCCCTCTTTAAAATCTTGTTGTCCTCAGCAAAGTATGAAAATGTCAGCACACTTTATCACTTTTGAGAAACAAGTTAGTGACCAAAAATGTAAGCTCACCATACTTAGAACCATAATCAAGTCAAAAAGAAGGCAAGAGGTCAATGAAATTAAGTTAACAAGCAAACATGTCTCTAAACCAAATGCAGTGCAATGAATAAGACTTAATAAACATGATAACTAAGTGAATAAATGTAACTAGGCCAAACTTGCTTAAGTGCTCAATGCATACTATCCATAGGTGACAAGGTGAACAATGCATAATCTCAAGTGAAATATAATTTGGTGATGGTTAGGCTTAAATAAAAGGAAGAGAAATATGTTAATTGGTCATGGTAAGCATAAAAGAAAATAAGCCAATTCAAATATAAACTCAACCTATATGAAGCCACAATGAAGTTCAATGTTAAACAATAAGTAGCTAAGAGTAAATGCAATGCATAACTGAAAATCAATCTCTAAGCAAACTTATATTCAACATTAATGAAACCTATGCCAATTTATGTGAATTAAGTACATCATGCAAATGAAAAACTAAGTGTGTGTGCCTTAGTGGTAAGGTGTGTGCTCGAAGTGTAATATGCTTTATTATAAAAGTCTCAACTAGCCATGCCATGTATTATAAAGATATTAATGAAAATCAAGTCATCCATAATATGCTCAACTAAATGTATTATAAACATTGATGTATCAAAATTGCAGATAATAACTTGAATAAAATTTAAGGGGCTAGGATTAGATAACACGGCAGTCCTACACAAAACCTTATTTTAAAGTAGTTAAGGAATGAACTACTGCATAAGTATATTTAAACTTTGATTCCTTAATGTAAAGTGTGTGCTTGAGTGCATGTGTGAGTGAGTGTGTGAGGGTTGGTGGATTGATCAAGTGAGTGAGTGTAGTGGTGTAATGTGAGTGTGTGAAGGTGTGGTAGGTGATGTATGAGTGAGGAGAGTGGTAAGAGCAAAGAAAATGCAAGTGTAAGGGAAGAAAGAAAACAAAATCGTGGTCATTTGGCAGTGCCCTTACACGTGGTCACGCATGGTTGTAGGTGGATTCACATGTGGGCATGCAAAGAACTATGGCCAGGCAGACATTCATTCACGTGGGCATGCAAAATCCTTTGCAAATTTGTCACGTGAGCACGCAAGGAACTATGGCCAGGCAGACACTCCAACTCGTGGCCACGCATGAACAACAAAGAGCTAGACACGTGACCACGTGTTTATTTGTACTGAGGGAGGTGTGGCCACGCATTTGTCTTTCTCCTGCATTCTCGGGCTTTATTTTTCTGCATGCACAAAAATTAAATTTCAATTACCATATGAATAAAACATTCCTCATACTCATTTAATCACTTAATTATGCCTTTTCTTTTCTCTTTAAGCTTCAAATAATATGCAAATCTTGAAACTAGTTGAATTACAAATCAAGTCCATTCTTTTCTTTAGCAAACTGAATAATTCTCTCTTAAGCTCATGAAGCATCAAGCAACTAAGAGCAAATTCTTATTCAAACAATGAAAATAACTCAAGACTCATGAATCCATATTAAGTTCAACTAATTTGCAATTCACTTCAAAAATTATTGTAGCTCTTAGAAACCCTTACTTAAATATGACAATTAAGCACAAAATCACTAGGAGTAACTTATTTCCAACTCCTAATCTTAAACTCATGAATTAAAAGACACGAACTAATAACAAACATGCATTAAACTTTAAACTAAGACAAATCACAACGGTAAAACAAATTATTAAAAAATAACATGCAAAACATAAATCATAACATAAATTGATGAATATTTAAAGATAAGAGTTAGAGAAGAAGTTCTAGTTTATTGAGTCCCAACTCGACTCTTGTTACTCTCAGGAGGTCGAGCTTGTGATCCAAATGTAGGTCTTTCCGGACTTTGCTCCTCATTTTCTCCCATTAGTAGAAGAAACTTGTCATAGTTTATCAAAGCTGAAAACTCCATATCTTCAATAAAATATGACTCATCCTTTGGCTCATTTATCACGAACTCTACCGGCTCTTCTAGCCTAAATAAATCCTTCAAGCGGACTGAATTCGGTATCTCCACTTGAGAATCCTTTCCTTCTTGCTCCTTTGGTGATAAATTCTCTACAAAAGATCCTACACCTTCTAAATAAACACACAACTTATCCTCAAATATGAATTGTTCCTCTTGTTCCTTATCCTCCATAAATGAATGATTTTGTTCCTTTTCCTTACCATCATCACCTTGAGTGCTCAAAAGTTCTAGCTTAGATTCCAACTTTTCAATTCCATGCTCTTTATCCCTTAATAAATGTTCTTGACTTTTAATTATTTCCTTTTGAGTCCTTATTTTCTCTTCTTGAATTCTAAACTTTTCCTCTTGAGTCCTTAATGTAGCCTCCAACTCCTCCTTTTCAGCATAATATTCCCTTTCCTTTCTTATAAGCAAGTCACAAACATTTTCGGTTTTGGAGAGAATAGCTTCTTGTGTGGCCCTCCATCTTTCTTTTCCAGTCCTAAATTGCTCGTCCTTACATATAAGCTGGTTATGAAGACGTTGATTCTCGAAGATACAGGCCTCTTTTGAGTATCATAGTTCTTGATTCTCTCTTTTCAATTCTTCCATTTGTGCTCTCAAAGTCCAAAGAGAATAAGAATCTTCAACCATGGATGGTGATGAATACGGATCTTGTGATTGTGCATGAAATTGTTCTATCTCCTCTCTTTCTCTTAGTAGATCATTCATTTGTTGTTTCAAAAGATACAATTCATAATCTTGGACCTTATCTTGCATCATTTTGAAAAATGTTTAGAATTGTTCCTGCAAAGAACAATCACCAAATTAAAACAAAATAAAAATAAAAATCTCGGACTAACTCAATCAAAGATATTAAACAAACAACACCGCTGATCCCCGGCAACGGCGCCAAAAACTTGACCGATGTCTAGCAAGTGTACTAGATCGGCTAGTAATATAGGGAAATATAGATTAAGACCCCAAATATCGTACCCAAGGGAATATAGATTGCTAAGAATAATATCTATGTATGAATTAAATTAATCTGAGATTGTTTCCCAAATGTTTTTGATTCAAAAGCAAAAATTAAACAAAACAAAAGCTAAAACATGAATTAAAAACAAAGTAAATCTAGTTTTAACTTCCTAAATATTCATTGAAGCCTTTCTCAAGTGATTCAATTCCAATTCATTCTTGGCTCCTCCTCTCTTAGTATTAACCAATAAAATTCACACATAATCATCTCATATTTCGGATAATAATCATGCATAAACATTAAAGAGTTAACCTAAGAACATGCAAATCATTAACTATGTCAAAACCAATTTTTAGTTATTTATTCAATAAACTAACAATTAATCTCAACTTAATCAAAGATAAGAATATGGTTAAAACTAAGAAATAATCAACCGATATTGAAATTAAGCTCAAAATAAAGTCATAACAATGAAAATATAAGATTTCAAAGTTCCATTAGCAAAAGAAGAAAAACTATTTACTAAACATAATTAAAAACTAAAGACAAAGTTGAAAAGAAAAACCGAAAAATAATGTAAAATAAACTAAGCCTAATTCTAAGATTAATTCCTAATTCCTTAATTGATCTCCATTAATTCTAAGATTGGATTCTTTCTTTGGTGTTTAAGCCTTCTATTTGTAGGCAAAAAAAGTTGTAGATTTCTTCCAAAACTGCAGAAACCAAATAGGAAGTGAATTCTGCTCAAAATAGGAAGTCAAAAATCCTTCGCGCAATTGGAGAATTAATCACATGGCCACGTCCTTCAGTATGCCTTCAATACACGTGGTCACGTCCCTTTTTGTTCTTCTTCCACACGTGGCCACGTGTGGTCCTTGTCTTGGGTCACACGTGGTCACGTGTCTTCATTCCTTTCTCTTTTAATTCTTCACGTGGCCACGGCTCAACTTCTTCAATGCTTCACGTGGTCACGCATCAAACCTCTGGACTGAAACACTCATTTTCTCGCCTAAACTTCTAATATTTGTACTTTTGGCCCAAAACTCTGCCCTTTTTACAATTAAGTCCTTTTTCTTGCAAAATAACCCTAAAAAACACAATCGGGAGTTAAAGGCCATATTGGAGAAAATGGTCAATGCATTAAGAAAGGACTGGTACCTTAAGTTAGATGAAGCTTTATAGGCATATAGGACATCCTTTAAGACACCAATTGGAATGTAACCTTTTAGGTTAGTGTTTAGTAAGTCCTGTCACCTACCGGTGGAATTAGAGCACAAAGCTTATTGGGCTACTAAGTTCTTAAACTTTAACCTTGAGAGTGCAAGAAATGCAGGTCCTTGCAGCTAAACGAGTTGGAGGAGATCTAATTCTGGGCCTATGAACATGCCAAGAAGTACAAGGAAAACACAAAGAAGTGGCTTGATCGAAGAATTGCCAAGAAAGAACTTACACCTGGAATGAAAGTGTTGCTTTATGATAGTAGATTGAGATTATTTCTGGGGAAACTAAAATCGAGGTGGAAAGGGCCCTATGTGCTAGTGAGAGCAGACAAATTTGGGGTGGTGACTCTCAAACACCCAAGAGATGAGAAAGAATTCAAGGTAAATGGACATCATGTGAAGCCCTATTTCGAGTCAATATTTGAAGGTGCTTCAGTGATCATCACTCTTCAAAACCCTTGACGGTATTTGAAAGTCCAGTTGCGGACTTGATAAATGCAGAACAACCTCTAACTCATACTTTTAAGAATGTTTTGTGTTATTTTCTTTTTTTTAGTAGTCTTGTTAAGGGTAGTGGTTCAAGGATTGTGAGAGTCATTCAATCTGTTGGTGTTTTTTGTCTATTAAGTGGAGAAGAAGGTTTTGTTTTATAGTTAAAAGAGAGTGAGAGAAATAAAATTTTTGGTAAATTTTAGTGGCTCACGGTTACTAGGTTTTTCTTAGTAATCATGACATCGGTTAATTTTCTTTCTACATGTTAGGCCATGGTTACTGGGTTTTACTTGGTAATCGTGAGGTCAATTCAATTTAGTCTAGAACCGACAGTCATTTTATCTCACGGTTACCATGAAATTCATAGTAACCGTGACCTATGTCCATTTTTATTCCAAAAGCAAAACTTGAGATATCTCACGGTTACTATAATTTTCATAATGACCATGAGCTACATCCCTTTGTATTACAGAGGCAAAAGTCACTTTACCTTACAGTTACTATGATTTTCATAATAACCGTGACCTAGGCTTCATTTTAGCCCATTAGCGAAATGCATTTTATCTCACGGTTACTTTGAAATTGATAGTAACCATGACCTAGGTCTATTTTTAGTTCAGAATCTTTTGTTGGGATATCTCACGGTTACCATGAGATTCATAGTAACCGTGTCCTAGTAAAAAAAATTTAAAATTTGAAACCGTAAAATTTCTGATGCCTTTTTCAGTTTTTTTAGTTTAGGGTTTCTTATCTTTTCATTTCATTTCACTTTTTATTGTTGTTCTCTCTCTCTCTCTCTTTCTTTTTCTCTTATTCTCCTTATCTCTCCCCCGTCGTCCTCCACCATTTTCACTGGTAAGTCTTCTCTTCTTCTTCTTTATTTTCTTTTTGTTTAGTTTTCGTTCTTGTTATTTAGATCTAGTTTCGGTTTTTCATAGTTTGTCGTTTAGATCTAGTTTGCTTTTACTCCTTCCCTCTTCTTCATCTTCCCTAACATCTTCTTTTTCCTTATTGTTCTTAGCTTTTTTCTTCTTCTCCACCTTCACCGACCAAGTAAGTCTTCTTTCCTCTTTAATTTATTTATTTTTTTTATTTTTTTATTTTATCTTTGTCCATTTTTGGAAAATCTTTCGTGTGGTTTATTTTTACTCATATTTCTCTCTCTAGTGATTTCTTGTTGTTGTTGTTGTGTTTTGTCTTTCGTTTTGATGTTTGTTCATTTATTCTTCTTTTCAACTGTGGTTTTGTTTCTCATTTTCTCCTTCCCTAAATTTTCCTTTTACTTATTAAAAAAATTTTCTTTTTTTAATTTTTCCTCTTTGATTTTTGTTTGTATGTTTTTGTTTTGTTTAGTTAAATTTTTCATTTACTTATCTCCAGGTTTTATTCTTCTTTCATATTTTATGTAGTTATTTATTTATTTTATTTTTCTTTTCCATGAACTTTCCTTTGTCTTTAGTCTTTGTTTTTCATTGATTTTTTTCTATGAATTTTGAGTTTTGCCTTTGGTTTGTTATGGATCAATTTTGTATGTATGGTGTACAACCCATAGGTATGGCCTCTTAACCCCTTTATTCCCTTCATCTTTTGTTATTTCTTTTATTTTTTGTGTTTGGTTGTTAAATTAGAGGAATTGATGGAATTGCCTGGTCAAGTCTGTCTAGTTGTCTTCTTGTGTTGGGTGTTGTTTTAGCCAGTTTTGTTTGTACTTCTTCTTGTAATAATCTTCGCCATTGAGTCCTATTTCTTTCCTTTTAGTTGGTTCAAAATATGTCAGGACAGTCTTCAATTTACAAATGCTTAGAATGTTGTTTGGATTGTGTAGTGAATTTTAACCTTGATTGAGTATGATGAGAGAAAATTTTGAATTCTTTCCTACATTGATACATTGATGCATCGAAATTGTCATGCCTTTAGATTTATAAATGTTTGTTAAATGCATTATGCTTTGCCGTAATTTAATTTGGCATTCCACTTGTTGTTTTGTGCTGTCTCGGTAAATATCCCACTTGTTATTTGTGATTTGGAACTGTTGCAAGAATGAACCTTTAGTTTGGCATTCCTTTTTATCAAGCATACCCTATGATCAAATAAGCATGCCAAATCAATGATCTTTTGTCTGAGTTAGCAATTGCATTCATATGCACGTGTATGTCCATTTCTGTCCTCGAGGTATATAGGCTAAAATGATTCAACCTGTAGGCTACTGGTTTCCAAAAGATGACTCGGTCATCGTTGTTGAGTGCCACGTACCTCAAGGAACTTGTGTGTGCCATGAACTTATATTGTGCATTCTCATCTACTCATACTACTTTTTTGTTCTGTTATCTTGCTTAGATTGTAAACTTCCAATTTTGTTATTTTTGGGCAGTGGCACCTAAACGAGATCGTGCTTCCAGTTCTTCTCAACCTCAAGAAATTCTCCCTCTTGCTAGCCAACCCCTACCTTCCGAAGAATGTGCAAAGGCTAGTCAGCCACCACCTCCAGCCCCTATACAACAAAAGCTAAGGAAGAAGAAAGGGCCAAAGATACCCAACTGGGTTCCTAAAAAGTTAAAGACCAATTATGAGATATTTTCCAGCTATAAATACCTTCAGTTTATCTAAATATGGGTTTATTGGAAAAGTTGGGGATCAAGGAGGAGGTTAATAGCCACATTGCAGCTATTGGTTGGGAAAAGTTCTTTGAATGTAAGGAACTGGTTTATCTGAACTTGACTAGAGATTTCCTTTGCACTGTGCAATTTCATTTCGGGCATGGTGATAGTTCAGATATGGTAACTTTCTTTTTGGAAGGCAAATTTTATGAAGGATCTTTGGCCGATGTCACTGAAGCACTAGGATTTCCATCGGATGGGATATACACCTATGAAGAATACTCAAAAGACATAGCTTGGGAAGACATCTGAGATCCGTTGATTGGAGGCCCTTATGTGGCTAGGACCACCAAATCCCATTTACTATGGGACCATGTTTTAAGAATCTTACACTGCTTCTTTTCTATGTCTTTCATGTCTCATGTGCAAAGTGCAGGGTAGATCAATCTTCCAGAGGCTCTCATACTTTCCTATATGGTGAGACATTGCCGCATAAAATGGCGTATACCATTGGTGGAGCAAACTCGAAAAATGCAGGAAAAGCCTACTAAAGTGAAGAAAATCTCTTTTGGTGGCTGGGTGACAATGATTGCCAAGCATTTTAGGCGTCCATTGGATATAGAAAAGAGCCTCTCTATAGCTGCTTATATTAATGCCAAAATGCTGAAGAATATAAAGATTATTGTAAATGATGCTACTACGGAGCATGGTTTTAGGCTAACCGACAGAGAAGAGTATTTGCACAAGATGGAGCGCAGCCTATGTAATCCTCCACCTACCCCAGATCAAGATGTTGTCACCTTATTCTCTGCCCAATACATTGCTCTGATGGAACACATGGACATTCTAACTACAAACAAGGATGAATTCAAGCATCAACAGCAACAGATAATCGAAGCCTTGGCTACTTTAAATGCCAGGCTTGATTCCCCAGCTCCCCCACATCCTTGAGTAGGAAGTCCCTTCTCCCTTCCTCCCTATTTTGAGAATTATATTTGTACCTTGCTGAGGACAACAGGTTTTTAAGTTGGGGTGGGAGAATATTTTTGTTGATATTGAAAGTTTGAACACGTTGGTTGAAATTTGAACAATTTTTGGAAGTTAATTTTGTTGTGAAGAAATTGTTTTATGCATATTATCTTTTCAAAGGAAGAAGTTGGGATTCAAATGGATGAAAGTGTGAAACTCTTGAACCACAACTCTTTTTAGTTTTTTTTAGTTGTTTAGTTCATCTCTATGTTCAATTTTATTTTGCATTATGAATGTTCTTTAGTATTGATTTAATGGAGTTCGTTTTGCTTTAAGTTAATTTACTTTATATTTTGCATTTCTTTTTGTTTTAAGTAGGTTGTTATGTTTTAAAGTCTTAGTTTTTGCCTTTAATTTAAGTTAGAATAAATTTTTCTGTTGAGATATTAATCACCATACCATTAGTTTGAGCTGCCAGTTGATCTTGAATTGAATTAGCTTAGACTTATTTTTGAACTGATAAGTTGGAAAGACTGAGTAGCTAGAGAGCAATAGTTTGTTCAGGAAAGATTGTTATTTAAATTAATATCAATTAATCACATATCATTCAATTTCTTATTTAATGAGCACAATAGGCTAATTTAAAAAACAAAACAGTGAGTGAAAGCAATTGAATGAAGGAATTTTGAAATAGCTAGAACCTTCCTCATCACCCTTCGAAACAAATATTCAACTTAGGCAGGTTTAGGATTTGATCCAGGCAGCCTTTCTTTGATAACCAAATTTTTAAATGACTATTGACCTACCCTTGGAAATTTTGCCATTGTTAGCCCCATTGAGCTTAAGTTGTATGCTAAAAGCGTACTGCTTATTTTTTATTTTTTTAGATTGCACTATTGCTTAACCATATAGCCTAAATGCCTTTGTCTTTCCCATTTTGGAATTGGCCACTCTAAGTTGGATAGTGAAAATTGCATGTTAGGTTCAATGGAATTTTTTATTGTCAATCAAGAAGGGAAAGTTGAAAAGTTTTTACGAATTTTTGAGCTTAATGTGCTAAAAAAATTTAAGACAAGGATGATTAGAATCAATGCTTTTGATACTTCTGTCACCTAAGTAGTATCCCACGATTACCATGAATTCATAGTTGATATTATGATATTATGCTGCATAAATTTTGGTTGATTTAGCACTGTAGAAAATAAGTGTGGGGTACCTAGCATTTATAGGAAGTGTTAATTATTCTGCTTCCTATAATTTTGAGAATCCAATTAATGTCCTAAGATTAGTTTTTCCTTTTGATAACAATAGAGAATGGATTTTGAAAGAGTTGTTTCTTGAGAAAGCTAGGTGGTATTTATTTCTGAGTAGTGTGGCTAATTCTATCTTGCTAACCTTATCAATTCGTTGGAACCCTTGCCTTAGCCCCATTACAACCTTAATGTAAGACCTGATGATTTTATCTTGTTCTAAGTTATTTAGTAGAGATGACCCTTGTGGTTCAAGTGCTAAAAGAGAGGCTTATGGCTGTTCTGAGTTGCAAGCGTAAAATTGTCATAATTCTCTATTTGCTTGATTGCTGGAATTCACTGGTAGTTTTGGTTTTGAAAGAAAATAAATCTATTTTAGCCTCGTACACACAAACGAGAAATTGTTTGATATAAATTAGTTTGAGTCTTTTCTTCTTCTGGGTGTCTTCTGCTAAGTGTTGCTCTGGCATTTCTGATTTTTCTTATTCTGAATTGGAGTCTTGAGTTTTCAAGATTATGGATAATTCATTTTCTTGAGGGCAAGCAAAGTCTAAGTGAAGGGTATTTTGATAACTCAAATTTAGTATTTAGTTTTAGTTTAATTTGAGTTCAGTTTTCATTGATTTTCTAGTATCTTTTGCTTTATTTTTGCTTGCATTTAATAATTTATTCGATTCTCAGTTAATTCTAGCTTTTGTGCGAATTTGAGAGCTTTTAATAGAATTTTGTGATTTTTGTAGGTACCTTATGGTTACTAGGAAATTCATGGTAACTGTGACCTATGTGTTCTATCAAAACACACCGTTTTGAAGCTTGTCACGGTCAACATGGTAATTGTGCATGATAGGGTGGTAACTGTGACCTGTGGAGTCTTCAGTACATAAGCTAAAAGAGAAGCACCTCACGGTTACTAAGAATTTGGTAGTAACCATGAGGCATACATTTTTTCAGCCCAGAATGAAGAAGAGAGCTATCTCACGGTTACCAGGATTTTCATGGTAACCGTGATCCCATTCTAGATTACATTTCTGAGCTGTCTCACGGTTACTTGGAATTTCCTAGTAACCATTACCTATTTCAACCAAAAGAGGGTTTTTTATTAGAGTTCATGGTTACCATGAATTTCATAGTAACCGTGACCCATGTTGACCTATTTAAAGCAGATTATCTCGTAGAATCGGGGAGTTGATTTTTTATTAGGTTTTAGGGTTTTCTCTCTTCCTTCTTTTAGTTCATTGTTCATTTTACACCTATAGATACATATAGTTACTTGAAAATAGTTAGATTTACACAAAAATACTTAGATTAAATATAGATTTACAGTTTACAAGTATAGATCTACACATTTAGAGCTCATTTTTTTCAGTTAAGCTTTGGGGAATCTTTGAATCCCATACCCAAAAATGTAAATATTAAACATATTTTCAGTTAGATATATATATATATATATATATATATATATATATATATATATATATATATATATATATATATATATATATATATATATATATATATATATATATATATATATATATGAATGAATGGTTTATTTCACTGTTTCTTATTTTGTTTCATTAGTTTTCAGCTCTTCAAGTAATTTCCAGCTTTGTTGAATGATTTTATCTTTTATCTTATCTGGATGTTGATGCTTGTGTGAATTTAATGCTATGAATGAATCTTTGCTCAGCTTTTCTATCTAAAAGTACTGTCTATTTTAGATTGCTTCGAAATGGGACTCTAGATGTGCAGTAAATTTGGTTGTAGAGTTTGAGTGTGTAGTGAAATAGATGGGTTTTGGGTTATTTGGCTTCGGAATGGGAAAGCAAACTGAACTTAGGATGTTAGATCCGTGCTTAGGCTAGTTGTTGGACCGACTCCGGAATGGGAAGTTTAGCAACTAGAATAGCTGGCTCCAGAATGGGATGCTTGGGTTAAGAGGGTTATCCTGAATTTATTCATGTATACTTTTAGGTAAAATTAATTCACATTGGGTATGGGGTGGATGAGTGAACCTGAGCAACGTTTAATTTCTATAGATTCTCATACTTGTCAATCTTTTTGAATTTAATACATGCTCAATTTACTGTCAGTAGAATTTAATTTCTCTTCATTGCATATTTTATTTTATAAAGTTTACTTTATACAAATTAGATAACTCTTACACATAAACAATCGGGAATTTTGTAGCATACAATTAATTTTCATAGTTTTCACACACACAATTCCCTTGGGTTCGATATTGAGGGTCCTAATTATATCCCACTTTATTACTTGTCAATCTAGTGCACTTGCTAGGGTCGCAACATTAGCATCAGGTGTCTCTCTAGTCTCTAGTTCAGCTTTGGGTGGCTCTTCAACCTGCATTTTCTCTTTGCCTTTTAGTTTTGTAGCAAGTAGCTTTTCTATCATAACTTCTTTTGGTGTTTCTTTATCCTAGGCTGAATGGTGTAACAAAATTTCCTCATCCCTAAAACCTTCAACTAGTTTGATGATTCCTTGTTCATAATTAAAGACATCATAAATCTCGGTATTAGCTTACCACTTATCATCTGAGGTTCATTCTCTCCATAATAAAGGCATAGGCCGGAGGCTAGTATAAAACTCTAAGAAATGTAAGGAATTCCTTCCACTGCCTTATTTTCCTTCCTTTTCTTACTGGAACCTATGCAGCCTAACCCCTTCTTGTCCTTTTGACCCTTAGCAGTCTTAGCAATTTGAGGTCCTTGAGAATTCGTTCCTAAACCAACTCCAGGCAGGAAATTCATCCTTTTAAGCATACTGATCACTTAAGGGTTGTCAAGAAAGTCATCCTTATTTTCTTCTTCTTCAATGACTGCCACATGAAACCAACTAAATGGCTATTTGGCTTTTTCGTGCACAGACACATGGTTCTCCTTTGTTGCTTTGATAGTGACTACTTGACCATTATAGGAAATCTTAATCATTTAGTGCAATGTGGAGGCTATTTCTCCTAGCTTATGAAACCATGGTCTCCCGAGAAGCACAGAGAAATTTACTGGGATAAGCAAAACCACAAACTCAGCTTTAGTCTCAATGGGTCCTATCTTTACCACAGCCTTAAAGGTCCCAATAGCTTGCCTTTTAGAGTTATCATATGCAAAAATGATCAGATCAAACTTGCTTAGCATGTGCTCATTCAATTCGAAAGTTGAAATTGCTACCAAAAGGCAAACATTAATAGAAGACCTATCATTTATCATTACACAAGCTATGTGCTTCTTGTTAACCTAAGCTTTGATGTAAAGAGGATGATTATGATTTCTTCCTTCTACAGGTAAGTTAGCATCATAGTACACTACATTCTCCTCGGTTTCTCCCCTAACCAGATCTGATAACTCAAAGGGCAAGATGGTGGTAGTGACAATAACTTCATTGAGATCCTCCAACAGTTGCCCTCTATGTGAAGGAGATTGCCTCAAAAAATCCCAAAATACATATATAAGCTTGTGTCTTCTTCAATTGCTTGATTATCTAATCATCCTCAATTTCCTTCTCTATTGGAACTGCAGTAGAAGCCAGCTCCTCTCAATCTCTGGGGGTTGTTCTCCCACTTCTTGTGACTGTCTTTACTCCCTTTTCTTCCTCTGATTCTTTTTCATCCTCACTGGTTAGACTTTATATGTCAATAGGCACCAAAGTCCTTCATCTTCACTCTTCATAGGGGTATCCTAATAGTTAATCATAGAAACTGGCCAATTTTCCTCAACTGGCTTTGTTACTTTTGGGGTGAAGCGAGCAATGACCAAGTACTCATTTCCATTTAGATACTTTATCACATACCACTTAGGCAAGCTAGACTCGATTATGTACACAGGTGGAGGCATGGCATTGTATCCTCCTTTTTTATCCCTATTTTCAGGGTTTGAAACCTGCTTGCTATATGTCAAGTCTTGAATCTTGTTCCTCGAAGTGTGATAATAATCAATGAAATGCCCTGTGTGCTAGTGGTTGCATAGTATTTATACTCCCTATGGTAAGGCAATCCCTAACTCTTTGTAGGCCTTGACGGTAAAGGCTGAAGCTTCCCTTCTCTAACCAACCTATTCAACACCCAAGTCAACAATTTTCTTCCAAGTAAGAATAATGCCTCTACTGGGTAGCCTTTGTAGCGGATACCTCTGCAGTCTTTCCATTTTTGTTTTGTCCACTACTATTCTTGACAGATTTGTTACCACCAAAATTCCTTCTTTCATTTTCACTACTCGCCCTTCTGGCTAAATACTTCCCTTCAGCTTTTATAGTTAATCTTTCAAGGACTCCTAGTCTTTTAGACCCTTCATTTTCAAACCATCTCTTAAGTATGGAGTCACATTTCAGACAAACAACCTGATCGGATCAACCGTGTCAGATTTCCTTTTAATCTCATTACCCTATTCCTCTACCTAGTGAGATATTCATGAAAAGACTCATTATGCTTCTGTTGGAGTAACCCAAGGTCCTTCAGGTTGACTTTTATTCTTGTACTGCAGTCATATTGCTTGAGAAATTTCTCTGTCAATAGGTCCAATCCTCTTCAGTCCGCCTATCTAAATTGTGATACCAATCTATCGTAGTTCCAGTCAAACTCAGGTAAAAGTATTTCACTTTTTGTTTCTTGGATAGAGTAGTACCCTTCATGATCAGTGTGCACTACTTAATATGGGCTGAAAGGTCTAAAGTACCATCAAACCTGGGTAGATCTAGCATCTTAAACCTTTAGGGTAGTGGCTCATCTATTAGTGGTTGTGCCCTAGGCCAAACATTAGGCCCTTTATGTAATGTCACATTTCATTTTATAAAATTAGGTTTTCTTTATGTTATTATATTGTTGGCATGTTACTTTATAATAATGTTTGTAAATAACAATCTAATGTTATTTTGACTATCCCTAGTAATTTATCATTAAATGAATAATGATAAATAAATACTAGTATAAGTTTGATTGATAATCATGGGATGATTATGTATATGGTGATATGAATTAAACTTATAAGTACTTGTTAGAGAACATAGTATTGGATAGACCCACAATGAGATACTATATGGGTTAATGTCATTAGTGATCTCATAATAGTTATATTATCAATTCTTAAACCTGAGATTATCACAATATCCTACATGATGAACATTATGTTTTGACATAATCAAACATTATCTTTAATCAGATAATTATAAAGATTATGATTGGACATAATGAGAATCATGCAGAGGATAGTGAATAATCAAGAAGGAATTTGTCTCTCTCTTATGAGAGAGATATCTATTGGGCCCCTCGATAAGTAAGATTGATAAATGCATGGTTGTGCTCAAATGAATTGATGAAGCGATCAATATCATTTGATATTATCCGTTTACTTAGTGATCGAGAAATTATATGTTTGGATTATATAAGTTTGACATGGACCATGAATTTTGTTCAAACAATATATCATGTCACAAAGGGATTATAACATGTTCTATTAGGTTAAAATCAAATTATCGATATTCATATTATTTGGGTAGTCATAATTTCTAGCTAAAGGTTGTTTATGACTTTTAGATTTGTGATGGGATTGGGGCCCACTGTCAATATAATATGAACCTATTGGGTCGTACACATAAAATGTGATGAATAGACTAAAGGTTAATTTGACCATTTTGAATTTTATTTTGTGATAAATTAAAATTTAAAATAAAAATAATAATAATAATAATAATATTTAAGATTAATATTAATATTATTATTATTATTATTTTAAATAAGAAATAAGGTATTTTTTATTTTAATAAGAAAACTGGGCTCGAAGTTTTCTCTCACTTAATTAGGGTTAGGTCAACTATATATATATATAACCCTAATTAAGCATAAAGAGTGAGTTGTAGCCATCACTAAGAGAAAAAGAAAAAAAAATCGTTTTCTTCTGTAATCTCAAAAGAGAGAAAACAAACCCTAGCCGCCAAGAAAGGGAGCTAACACCCCGGTGATTCTCTTTATTACATTTGCATGTGCATACCAGTAGAGGATATCATTTCACGTGAGGTCGCACCTACAATTTGATTTATCTGCACTTCGAGAGGTTGGTAATCATTATACTTCTCTTCCTATTGAATCAATTGGAATGCTTGGATCTGTGGTGGGTTTCTATTGTTCCACTGTGAATTTCAATTTTAATATTGTTAAACCCAACATCATCTCCATCCAGATTCTTATCTTTGGATTTCATCCCCTACCAATAGATAATAACCTAGACATTGTTTCTATTTTCTCCTCCATCTTTTTAAAAGCTAGATCATCTACACTATGACCCCTTATTCTTATATTCATCATCGGAGGGACATAATCTTCATCCATTTCCTCTATGAAATCATCCTCAGGATCATGCCTCCTCTCCCTCTTAGATGGATCTCAAAACACAATAGTATCAGCTGCGGTAGTGTTTCCAACATGAGTTAGCTTTATTATCTCGCGAGCAAATACTACAGACTGAGTTTTAGCATTAGGTTGTACAGAAGCCACCATTCCACTAATCATAGCCAACATCATTTCTTCAAATTCCTGCAAGCATTATCCAACCTTCGGTCCAAGTCATCCCTCACCGTTGAAGGCCTAGTAGGAGTGATGTTTGCCCTTTCCCTAAAATTGAAAACCTTGTTGTGGTATCATAAAAAACTCTCCCAGTCTCATTTCCCTTTTTAGTCTCATTCATTTCATCATTTACCATTTCTAAACTTATTTCTTGGCTACTTTCCAATAAATAACTAAAACCCAACTCAAAACTGAACTCTGAACCTAAATTTGAACTTGAATCTGACCTTAGTAGACTAGATATGGACCTTCGATCCAGGTGCCCATCCAACCCTGTAGACCACCTAGATGAGTTTATGATGGCTGAAAGAATCAAATGTTAAGGATGATGCATGATAAATGATACATGTACAAGATATGTACATGATGCATAGATGCAATACATGGTTTCATTAGACGCCAATCATAAACACACATAAGAATAGATAAAGCCTTCTAACCTTATTACTCTCACACATGAGGTCGTGCGGTCTCTTTCCTAGGTAGGCTTAGCCCATGGGTTAACAAGGTATCTAATGGACGTGTATGCTATACGGTGGAAAACAGACAGTATAACCTCTCTAATTAAAAGTGCAGGCATACGGGTTTTGACCATAATGTATTCTAACTAACTCACACAGATCGGGTTTGGTCTGCCGGGATATGGCAACCTTTGACTGGTACCCTTCTAATTTTTTTGAATTTGTTCAATACATAAAGGTCCATATAGCAAGCAAAAGTTATTATGGTTATACAACCTAGGGGAAATTGCTATTATCATTACATGGGCTTGAGTCAAGGATGATAGAACTTTAGGGCTACCCAAGCATGGTCCCTACCAATAGGTCTAGCTTATCACGAGTATAACGATCGATAGGTCACCATTTTATACACCATTCGGTACTAGACTTGGGCTGGTGGGTCTTTTTAGCACCTTCCTACACTGAGTAAATGTAGGGTATGCTTCAGGATAGCACCGGGATTAAAAAAGGATGCCTAACTTAATTATAGGGCTCTAAGATGTATGAAAGAAATGCAGTTTAGCAAAGAGATAGGATTAATAACAAAACCTAATTAAAAAACTTAACCAAGATGCTTTTCAAAGCAAGATCTCTTCATTCCCTAGTGGAGTCACCACTGTGACATGCATCGGAGCTCACCCTTCAATTCTATTTTGGTTCTCAGAGGCTCGCTTTTAGTGCCCGAGATCGGAGGAGGCTCGCTTTTAATCATAAACTAGTTGTTTCTCAATGAAAAGGATTGAGTCCAAATTATTGCTGATGGTCAATCCATGAAGGCATCTACTAGTGGGATCAAAGTGGTAGGTGTCATAGAGTTGCCACCCAACAGAACATTGGGAATTAAATCTCAACCGTATTTTGATGCCCAAATAGAGACTAGTGTTTGGGACATCCCTCTTATTAGGCATCATAGTTAGGTGTTGTTTTATAATTGACTTTTTTAATTAATCTCCTCACCTCTCTCATGCTATACAAGCAATAGAAATTAAACAAACATCCTATTCAACCAAAAAGCAATAAATCAATACTTACAATAAAATCGTACTTAAAATTATTACATAAGAAAATTATCCCAGCAAAGAAAATAAATTACATACATAAATCGAGGCATTCATTTAGGTTGGGAACATTGATTTCTTCATGTATATTTACAAAAAGGCTTTTATTATATTGTGCGAATTTTGGGTGGAAAATTGGACATTGGTCCATGTTTTATGAAAAAGATCCCAATTCATTTGCTAGAACACACTTTATATGCTTTTTAGTTTATTGTGCTTGAAAAATCCTTTTTTTACTAATTATTACAACCCCCAAAAAAATACATCCAAATAAACAATCTAATAATGAAAAAAATAAATATAAAATAACAAACAACATCATAATAAGCAAAAAAAATTAAAGTAATGATGTAATTAGGATAGAGATGGTGACCAGCGCGGGAGTACAACTTCCCATGCAAATATTATATGTCCTTCATGACCATAAATTTACCAATTGCTCAAAAAATATCAAACAAGCAAATTAATTAGCATTGATAGCAAAACATTTATACAATTTGCTCACAGAAATAGACTGATTACAGGTACAGTAGCATATATATAGTAATAAAAGCACACTAAATATTGCATAAATATTGTATGCATAAAAAACATAAAAGCCCTAAATGCATAAAAAAAACACCATAAAAAGCCTCAAGGATTGCCAAAAGAAGCGAGGGAAGGCCATTTGTGGAGTGAGGGACAGCCAGGAAGAAGAAAAGGAGACGTACCATCCTTTGGATAAGGGATGATTGTCTCTTAACCCTTCTTCCCATCCATCACCTCTGAAATAGAACAGAATTTGTAGAATGGAAGAAAAAAAAGCAAAAAAATTACTCGAACAAATTCCTTAGCCCTAGATGTACAATAACTAAACACTAAATCATGCCAGAATGCATTAAATCACTAAAACATGCATCATATTACACTAAAATTGGGGAATTACAGATATATACACATGAAAAGAAGAAAAACTTTATAACAACAATGGAGGAACCTTTATAGTCCATCATACTTCTAGTACATTACAAAAACCAAAAATGATTTTTTCTTTGATAAAACATGTATGTTACTCAGTTTTAACAATCAAAATGAATCAAATAAGCATTCAAATAATCATAAAATTAAGTGAAGGAATTGTAGAGAGAAAAATGAGAATAAGCCTAGAATATTACCCTCAGGAGATATTCTGACTCTATGATCTCTATAGTCTAGATCTCTGCTCCCAATCATGCTCTTTGATTTTAAAAGAAAGTATGAAATTCATTGTGTGTTTTTAATAAAATTGCAAGTATCAAAACCTTTTTAAAGAGAGAAAGAAATTAGTTTTTCTTCGTTCCCTAATGGTTTCTCTCAAAAGAATAATGATCCCTTTCCCTAAGAAAACTCTAGATTTTTGTTTTTATACCTTAAGAAGAGTTTTCAATCTAATTAAAACTCAAAATTGCTAGAGTAAGTGATAAAAACCCTTAAAATTTGAAACTTATCTTTTCAGATAACTTCCCCTTTTTGAAAATTTAGGAAAACATGGAAAATCTAGGTTTTGACCTATAGACGGGCGTCTGTGAGTGAGGGAAGGCCGTCCCTCATTAGTAGACCTCAGGTTTCCTTAAAATGCCCCTGATTTACACTGTTCCGGAGGTAAAGACCCATAGATGGCTGCCCTTTAGGTGACAATGACCATCTGTCACCACTACCGGTCTAGCTTTAGGGTTTTTTTTGCTTATGTTGTTAAAATACTCAAAAATATTTTGCAGACATTTAGAAAATCATTAAAATCTTTTAAGAAAAAGTAACAAATCTATGACCGAAACTTTAAGATCTAAACCTACTGTCAGCAATATATTATTTCCTCATAATTGGGTAACCTTAATTTAGGCTATCTCGGGTCACGGTGTCTACACTTGCCAATAGGTCTAACTCACCATAAGAATAATGATCGGTAGGTCACCATTTTATATACTATTTGGTACTGGACTTGGCCTGGTGGGTCTTCTTGGCACCTCTTTACATTGAGTGAACGTAAGGCATGCTTCAGGATAGCATCGAGGCTAAAAAGGGATGCCTAACTTAATTCTAAGGCTCTAAGATGAATGCAAGAAATACAGTTTAGAAAACAGACGGAATTAATTCACAAAATTCAATTATAAAGAACTTAAATAAGATGTTTTATGGAGCGAGGTCTTTTTTCTCCCTAGTAGAGTCGCCACTATGATGAGCGCAAGAGCCTGTGCTCATTTTTTGGATTTGCTCTTGGAGGCCCACTTTTAGGGCACAAGATGGGATGAGGCTTACTTAACTCATAAATTAGCTACTTCGTAATAAAAAGGGATAAAGCCCAAATTATTATTGATAGTCAACCAATGAAAGTATCTACTAATGGGCCTAAAAGAGGTAGGTGTCACGGAATTGCCACCTAAAAAATGTTCAAAAATGATTCTTGATCTTTTGATGCCCAAATAGAGACTGTTGTTCGGGACATCACTCTTATTAGGCATCTTGGTTAGGTGTTGTTTTATAATTGAGTTTTATAATTTATCCCTCTCCTCTCTCACACAATGCAAAACAACTAAAATTAAGTAAACATCTCATTCACATAAATAAAGTGATAAAAAGCAGCAAAATAAACTTGTTTAATTATTACATAAGCAAATCATCCTCATAACCACAACGAAACAATATGCATACATAAATCGGGGCATTCATTTAGATTTGGAAATATTGATTCTCTCATGCATATTTTACACAAAAAACTCTTTTTATCTCATGTGGATTTAGGTTAAGAATTGGACATGAGTCCATGCTTTGAAGAAAAACCTAATTGATTTCGTAAAATACATTTTGAATGCCTTTTTATTTTATCATGTACAAAAGCCTTTTTTACTAATTATTACATCTCAGAAATAGTAATACATCCAAAACAAAATATCAAATAAACAAATAATAATGGAAATTAGATAATAAATAAATTCAATAAATAAATAATAAAAGAATAGTTAACCGAGATAATTAGGGGGTGAAGATGGTGACTAACTTGAGAGCATGAATTCCCATGCAAAAACTCACATAAAAAACCCTCTATAGCAAAGATATTAAATACTCGAAAATCACACTAACAGATAAATTAATTAGTTTTCTCAAATAGTACAATAAAAATAATTACAGATTTATTTTACACAAACAAAATGAACTTAAATACAGAACCTCATCATAAAGAATCCAAATCACATCAAATAGTGCACAAAATAATAGAAATTGAATAAAAGACACATAAATGCATGAAAATACTTCCAAAAAAATGCCCAAAATACACCCACGGATGCCCAAAACCAGGCGAGGGACGACCACACATGAGTGAGGGATAGGGCGAGGAGACAAGCTTGTAATGTCTTGTTTGTCGGATGACAGACGGCCATCCATCGAGTTGTCTTCCTATCCGTCACCTCTGGATAGAACCAAAGTGTAGAGATTCATGGCAAAAAATGTAAGAAATCATGCAAAATGAATTTCTATCCTTAAACATGCATTTATAGGGTCCTAAATCAAGTCAAAACCAAATTATAACAAAAACATTATGCATAAAATACATTAAAATCATATATTTACAAAATTAAAAAAAAAAAGAAAGAAAGCTTCAAAATAACACAACAATAAAAGAATCCAAGGATTAATCATGCCTCAAACATGTTTTGATACCCAAATTCTAATCATATCTCAATTAAACATGCATATCACTCAAATATAGTAATTAAAATACATTAACTCACATCAAACAACCATATGACAACATAAAATAAATTGTAGAGAGAGAAAGCGAGAATGAGCCTAGAATATTACCCTCAGGATATATTCTGACTCTGCAACTCTTGTAGTCCATATCTCTATTCCGATTCATAATTATTGTTTTCAAGAAAACTAATGAAATTTGTTGTGTGTGTGTGTCTGTGTGTGTTTCAAGCAAGGATTGCTAGAGTAGAAGTTTAAAGAGAGAAAGAAATTGAGTCTTCTTCTTCTCTAAAATGGCTCTCCAAAAAAATTGATTCCATTTTAAAAACCCTAAATTTAGATTTTATACTTAAGCAAAAGTTTGAGTTGGATTCCAACTCAAAACTAGGGGTGTTCAATTTTGATGTAACATGTTTAACACATTTAACCTATTTTTCTTACAATTATAGTAGGTTACTATAACTAATACAACCCATTATAATATTGTAAAAATATACATGTAGTTTATGGATTATTATATAACCCAACCAATTAATCCATATTACACTTTTCTTTAAACACGCTCTCACTCACACTTTCTTCTTTTGCTCTAATATGTGATTTTAATGATAAATCAATAAAAAATTAAATTACGATTAATTCAATTGAACTAATCAGATCGGACCATTTTATAATTAAATGTGAAACTCTAACTTTTATCATTTTTTTATTTTTCTCAGGATCAATTTTTATGTTAAATAATTGCTATAATTCATTAATTTTATTTCCTTTTATTATTATTATTGTTATACAATTTTTCTGTATGATTATATTTACAGAAGCATGCCACGATATCCATGCATATATACCATTTAATTGGATTAAAAGTAAAAAATCCAAAATTTTTTTTTATGTTCTTGCATACCTTTATAAAATTTATATTCATAGAAAAATAAGAAATCTAAAACGCAGAAAAAATAAATCCCTTATTAAATTAAAAAGTTGGCCATTTTTTCTGTTGATTAGATATTGGTTTACAGCTTTGGCAAACTTCAAAGTGGATGACTTCATTTCCAAATAAATTCCTCAAATTTACTTACAATATATTTTTTCTTCATGTGACAGATTATATATTTGACCTAGAATAAATCTCCAAATAAATTTCTCAAATTTACTTCGATTCTCAAATAATTATTTCATATTTATTTAATTTCATCTTTAAAAAAATTAAAATTGACTCTAACAAGTTCTAATGTAACTATCACATCAGTTCGATCAATTTTTAATGATTATTTAACTTAATTTTTTATTTTTGAAAAATGAAATTGGTACAATAAAAACATAAAATGCTTAATTTACTGAAGGCATGAAAATGCTGTTTTTAACTATGATGCTTGCGATGTTAGGGTATTCATACCAAACCAGCAATTGGCTGTAGGAGGCTATTATGCTATTTTAGATCGGTCCAAATATTTATCAATAAATAGATTAAAAATAACACATTGTCTTTTATGCAATAACAATAAATTATTATATTAAAAATAAATTTTATTTTAAATAATTATTATGATTTAATAATAAAAAAATACACATAAACTCCCATATTAGAAAAAATCTACTAAGTTAGTTTATGAAACTTTAATTGTCAAAAATTTAAAAGTAAATGATATTGTAACTTATTTTGCTCTGTTTAACTGCAAGGAAATGTTGATATTTTACTAATTTTGCATATCCAATTGATGAGTAATTTTAAATTATAGGGCACTATTAATTTTTTTTATGAAATTTATATATAATTTTAAATTTTATATGCACTATAAATTTATATACATGCGGTATTTAAAAAATATTTATAAAAATAAAATTAATGCTTTATATTTAAAAATATATAAATATGAATAATTTATGATTTATATGTTTATAATATAATATAAAAATTAACATAACTCATATAACCCGCATAAACCAACCAGCCCGATATAAAAAAATTTAGTTCATAACCTAACTGGTTTGGATTGGGTTCAATCCATTTAAAAATTTAAATGGATTGGACGAAAAACTAATTATAACCCACCCAACTTACATTTGAATACCCCTACTCAAAACCTGCCAAATCTAGAGATAAAACTCCTACAAAACCAGAAGAAAATCCTTTTGAAATCAATCTGCCTAATTTGAATTTCAAAAACATGAAAATTCTGGATTTCGAGCCATTGAGGGATGCATGTCCCTTAGCACTAAACCTAAAATTTCCCAAAATATCTCTTGTTTGGCCTGTGTAGGAGAGAGGAGCCTACAGATAAGTGCTCCTCAGGTGATAGACTGTCGTTTGCCACCACTAAAGGTCCAAAACAAGGTTTTTATTTACATTTTGTTAAAACACTTGAAAATATCTGGAAAATCATGAAAATCATTGAGAAAATATGAGAAATTCACGATCGGAGCTTCGAGATCCAAATCTGTTGCTAGCAATATGCTATTTTCTCATCATCAGGTAACCCTATTCTAAAATATCTCGAGTCACGATGTCTATATATAAATTAAATTATTTTTACAATATTATGCTTTAATCAATTCCTAAAAATTAATATTAGCTATGTCAAGTCTTTATTTTGACACAAAAAGCACATCTAATTTCTTATATAATTTCTTGAAATATAAAGAATAGCTATACAGGTTGGATATGTAGCTGTCAAAGAAGCATTTGGTATCCATATCCAACTTGTATAATGGGATAAAATAATCTAATTATATGATTTCTGTATTTTCTATCGATACTGGAAGTTAATTAATTCCTTGATAAGCGCATATTTCAGAACTTAAAAGAAACCAATTATTCAAGTGTTAACCACAACTTTGTTGGGCTTTCACCTTTTTTTTTTTTTTTTTTGTGTGTGTGTGTGTGTGTAAAACTAGTGTACGTGAGTTAGAAACAAATCAATTGTTAACTGACAATAAAGAAACGCCCAAGTACGAAGAAGCAAAGCAATAATATTTGAAAACAAAAGGAAGTTGGGTTAAATGCACCAAAAATTACTAGACTTGAATATATTTTAATTACCAAAAATGATAAAAAAAAAAGTTTTTATAATATAAAAATATATAAACTCTGTAATATTTGAATGAAAAAAATATTTTAAATAAAAACTAATTCAAACCTTATTGTAAATTTAACATGGCTCAGCAACTGGGTTTCAGACCTTTTTAGTGACGCGTGACATATACATTAACGGGCACCCATGTAATTAATGAAACTGATGGGATAATAAACTGCTTTTATCATTAATATTTAATTTTTTTTAATAATTAAAAAGTATATTAATCTTCTATTTAAAGATAATTTATATTAATACCTGCAAAAATGGACTGTCACAACTTTTGGAAGTTATCGGCATGCCATTTTGGATTTTCTATAGAATTTTTAAAGTGATCCAACTAAAATGATTTTTCATGCAAATGTTATATAGTTTAGGTTTTCTTTTTTTTTTTTGGTTATTTTCTGTTAATTAAAACGTAAATCCAGTGTCATTCAATGTAATTAATGAAAAAAGAAAACTCAAATAAATATTCCATGTTATCATTAAAAAATTTTCTCCAAAAGTGATTGCAACTTTAACTAACTTTTGACATAAAAAATAAAATAAAATAAAATAATCATATAAAAAAGTTAATTGATAATTATAAATATACTTACATCTGTAATTATACATGTATATAATTCAACCAAATATAAAATATATTAATATTAACATTACATTGCTAATTCAACTAATATAATAATATAATTATAATTCCGTAATATTTTTTAATTCATTACATTTCTTATTCTATTACACTATATTACATCCTAGCAAATATAGCTTTATAGCTAAAAGATACAGCAAATATTTTTTGAATTAATATCCTTGATCATATTGCTGGATTTAAGCCTAATGAAAGCGATTACAGCTTCACTAAATTTTTACCTGTATAATAACAAGAAGCACTTAATTAGGAAGCCAGACAATGGTGTCACTGGTTAAGAAGTGACAAATTGGAGGTCCTCCAGGCTTAACTTTGAGGACTTGGAAAGCAAAATGCAGTGGATTCCAAGCTGATGTATCTAAATGACAAGCAACAACTGCTTTAGCTTTAGACCCATCAACACCTATCATTGGAACCACATAAATATTTGTATGACTGATTGTATGACAATAATACACAGCATATGCATATATCTCTTTGTGGCACACTATACTATTGTCTCCCATGTTTTGTATGCCTTTCTGGATCACATACTCTTGTTTCTTATTCTCTTGCTCTGCTTCATTAGATAGCGTTTTGACTTTCTTTCCGAACTTTGCTACAACAAAATCAACTAAGGATTCTAAAGAAGTAGCACAATGTTTATGTTCTCCCTTAATGTCAGGTGCCTCACATTCTTCAATGGTTTGTTTCATAATTTGAGCTTCCTTTGATTGAGATTTTATTGAAGTATAGTTTAATATTTCTGGTAATTTAGAGCTTGAAAAGGGTATGAATTGGGCAACTTTAAGTGGCAAGAAGTTGGAGCCATTAGTGGATTTAGTGAAGATGAGAGTCATCCTTTTAAAAGGACGAAGATTGTCTAGTAAGAAAACTATAGGGGTTGTATTAAATAAATGGTCCTTATCAAATGTTTTGGATTCTGGCCAGTACCCTAATAGAGGCGGTACGTAGGGTCTTCCTTCTCATACCACATTTTCCTGCATCTGATTAATTGCAAATCAAGAAAAAAAAAATACTTTTAGAAAATTTATGTGACCCATATTTAAGATTTAGTCACATCTCTTTTAACGTTAAGTGGTTTAATGTTATATAAGTACATTAAATTTGATAGTAAGGTATTTTAGAATTTTCTTTGAGCAAAGACCAAAGTAATTTCAAGAAGCTAAAAAGAAAATAAATTCCATTCTAGAACTCTTAAAATGAGAAGAATAGAGAATTAACTGACCAGTGGTTATAAGTTCTTTCAAAGCTTTAGGCAATGGAGTGTTTGGTAACATGGATTTCCAATATACTTCAGCAGGCAGTACGGAAGCATTAGTTTCTCCTAGTTTAAGCTGCAACAATATGTCGAAAAACAATATTAATGAATAATATAATTAAGTTCACAATAAAAATGTTATTAAAGCAAAGAAAATTAATTCTCACACATAGTAAAGCGATTAGGAGTCGAAGGAAATAAAACTTCATTTTGAACACAGACTGCAAATCTCTTAAAATGTCTGCATCAGACCAAACATTTAAACTCATAAAAACAATAAACTATGCATTATTATATTGTATAAAATCACAAAATTCAAAGGGGATTAATTGTCAAGGAAATCGGCTTAGGTTTTCCAAATAATATGATAAAGAATGAGTTGACCGGTGACTTATTTTTAAGAATGAGTTGACCCTTGACTTACTTTTAATAATATATACTATAGTATTCAGAAAAAGACTATTGTTAAAATTAGTGTTATTAAAATTGGACTGGCTGGTTAAACCGATTTAATAACAAATAATTAGCTTATTCGGTTGGTTCAATATATACATATCAAATTGACCAAAAATTGTAAAGAGCCGAAAATCGGTCTAAAGCTGGATAAAACTAGAAAAAATTATTTTTTATCCAAAATATCTATATAACATTATTTTTTGCTGGAAAAAAATAAAATATAAATACAAAATAATTTAAATTTAAGCAATTTTAATGAATTTATTATGAATAAAATAAAAATTATAATTTATAATTGATAAATATTTTCAAATATTTGTAATTTTTTACCAATATCTATCTTAAATATTTGTTATAAATATTGAATAACTTCAAAATATTGCTTTATGATTAATGTTTGATGATATATGTGTTTTTTAAAGTATTTTTTATTGTTTTATATAGTTATATTCTCATAATATTTATAGAAAATTTCAAAAATAATATTATATTTTGAAAAAAAGTAAAAAATTCGATTGAACCCTATCGAACCGGTTGAATAAAAAATCCTTTGCTTCTCCAGTTCTTTATCTGGTTCAGTTTTAATAACATTGGTTAAAACGTCAATTTACTCATTATTTAATTTTCCAAAAATTATCAATGCTGATGGCTTTGAATTTTTTTTCAAACAAATAAATATATTAATAGAATAATAAATTATAATGAAGATAGTCTATGAGTATGCTCATTTACATTAATAAAAAATTATTTACTAGAGTTTTCTTAACTTGTGAGTAGTTGTATTACAGTTTCTATTCACTAAAAAAAAAGAAGGGAAATTAGGGACGGCAATTTCCATTGCTAATGGGGCAAAACTGTTGCACCTAGCTCTATCGCTAGGAGTTTTGCGACTAAAACATAAAACAGTCACTAAAAGTAGCGACAAGAAAGCCATTGCTAAGAACAAAATTTTCGTCATTAAATAACCCCTAAATTGTTCGCCTTGAATGTTAAAAAATTATAAGCGACAGATCTTGTGTCGCTATATTCCGTCACAATACAAATAATTTCAATTGGGTTGATGCCCATTACTATAGGCAAACTCCATCAACGATAGATATTTATCCCAACTTCTAGGAAGTTTCAATACACAACCCCAAAGCATTCCTCTAAAACTTGGATTACTCTCTCAGATTGATCATTTGTCTAAGGGTGGAAAGCAATACTGAAATTAAGTTGAGTACCCAATGCTACTTGCAAAATCTTCCAAAACCTCAAGGTAAATTAGGGATTACAATCAGAAATGATAAAGGGTGGCACTTTATGTAATCTCACTATCTCTTTTCACGCACAATTCTGCTAACCAATCCATCGAGTAATCAAGCTTGACAGACAGAAAATCGACAGATTTATTAAACCTATCCACAATTACTCAAACAACATCATACTTCTTTTGAGTTAAAGGAAGTCCTGTTACAAAATCCATAATGATATTTTCCTATTTCTACTATGAGATTGAGACATAATTCAATAAGCTAAGTGGAACTTGGTGTTTTGCATCAACTTATTAACATGTTAAGCATTTTGATACATAGTCCACCACATCACGTTTCATACCTGGCCACTAGTAATATTGCTTTAAATCCGTATACATTTTTTTCCATCTAAATGTATAGTAAAAATTGAATTGTTGGCTTCCAACAACAACCTCCCCTTCAAATCACTATCACCTAGAACACATAATTGGCCTTTAAAGTATAAATTTCCATCATCCCTTACTGAAAGATCAGAGTGTTTACCATCTTGTACTTGTAATACTAACTACTGCATCTTTTCATGCTATTTATAAGAATTGAAAATCTCTTGTCTTATATGGGGTTTAGCTTTTATTTTGGTTATCAACGCTCTATCAGAAACTATTCTCCAACTACTTTGACACAAGTCTAAAGCTGCCATTGTCTTTCTGCTTAAAGTATCTGCTACTACATTAGCATTACTCAGACAGTAATCTACAATGCAATCATAATTTTTAAAAAGCTCTAACCACCATTGTTGTCTCATATTTAATTCTTTCTGAGTAAGCAGATACTTCAGGCTCTTATGGTTTGTAAATATCTTGTATCTTTCACCATATAAGTAATGTCGCCAAATTTTTAAAGCGAATGCTACGGCAACCAATTCCAAATCATGTGTAGGATAATTCTGTTCATACAGTTTTAGCTATCTAGAAGCATATGCAACTACTTTTCCTTCTTGCATCAAAAAACATCCTAATCCACTCCTAGATACATCACTAAACATGACATATTCTTTACCAGAGGTGGGTTGCACTAACATAGGAGCTTCTGTAAGCATTCACTTTAACTAATCGAAACTAGCCTAACATCTCACAAGCATGTCAAATAAATAATGAAAAGAGTGACTAATGCCAAATTGTCAAGATGTCGAATCACAATGATTGATGCCCACTTGTCAGCATGTCAAATCAAGATAAATGGAGTGATTGATGCCAGTTTGTTGACATATCGAATCATAATGGTTGACGCCAACTTGTTGGCATGTCAAATCACAAATACACTAGTTGATTGATGCTAGCTTGTCAGCATGTTAAACCATGGTGAATGAATTGATTGATGCCAACTTTTTAGCATGTTAAATCACAGTGATTGATGCTAGCTTGTCAAGATGTTGAATCATGATAGATGGAGTGACTGACACCAGCTTATCGGCATGTCGAATCACAATGGTCGATGCTGATTTGTCTGTATTGCAAGCCGCAATAGATGCAAAATTTTTTGTAAGGAATTTCTTATGCCTTGGGGTTGCTTACTTCTAAAGATAAATTGTGTGGCTGGCTACTCCTTATTGAATAGTTATGAGGTTGCACCTATCTTGTGAACCTGTAATATGAATGAGTGGGATAAGCTTTTTGCTCCTGCATTTGGCAAGGCTTTGAGAAAATTTGGCAATAGTTTGGCAAACACATATTATTTGTGCTGCCCCTTTACATGACAATATTGTTAGCGGTCAGTATCATATTTGATTTTAAATAGTATTGTATGTTATGAATATCTAAAGTGATATGTTTTTTTGCCTATTTACATCACGTGAGTTATATTTTGCTTTTTATTGTTATCATTATTATTATCAAGGGATTGTTGTCTTTTATTGTATTTCACTTTGTCATCATTATTTATTAATATTATTTTTTCCTATATGCATGTGTATATATCTTTTTCCTTCTTTTCTCTTGTTTTCACTATAAGAAAATTATTAAATAGCAATTGAAAATTAGCAACAGAATTTATTTTCTTGGTAATTAGCAACGAAAATAAAATTCCGTTGCTAATTTTGGTGGGGATTTTTTGCTTTAGCAACAGAAATGGAAAATCTTTGTCTTACGTTGCTAAAAATGGAGGGAACTATTAGCGCCAAAATTTTACGACGGAATTTAGCAACGAAATTTTTTTCCGTTGTTAAGTTAGCAACGGAAATAGAATTTCATTGCTAAATTTGTATTAGCAACGAAAATCAAATTCCATTGCTAAAGCAGGGGCATTTAAGTAGTTTCCAAACTTGTTATCCTAGGTATAAACTAGTCTCCCTCTCTCTCTTAGCTACCGTCACTTCTCCTCCATACTTTGTTTTCTTTCCTTTCTTAGTTAACATAGTGGCTCCAAATAAGGTGATCTTTAAGTTTCTCCTATAATCTATTTAACTTCTTGTTTGTATGCCTAGAATTTTTATTCTTTCTAGAAAATTGTTTACCTCATTCAAGATCTATTAATTTGGTCAGAGGTATTGGTTGTTCTTTCTTCTTTAGTTAATTTCATCTTTTCATGGGATAGGTTGATGCTAATTACAAGTTATAAGATCTGAAAAAGGCTTACAAGTAGTTGGATTTGAAGGGGAAGGGTTACAAAAAAGAAGCTTGATGACCCCTGGCCTTTGATTGATGGCAGCAAACCTCATCTCCAAGCCACGAAGGAAGGCTAGAGGGCATGGAGAAGGGTGAAACCCGGGCTTTCACTTTTAAAAAATACTTAAATTTGTTTATAAATTTATAAATCATAAACCCTAACTCCATTCTCCTCCTTTCTCTATATTTGTGTTTCTTTAATAATTCTCTCTCTAGGTTTCCTAGCAATTTGCTCTTCATTGGGCACCACCTGGTCACTCTGTTTGTTTTCATTACTTGTCGCTACTTGGTGGCCCACAATGCCTACGCTATACTCTCGCTTTTAGTCCAGGCTAAAAAATATTTCCCCTCTGTTTTTTTCTTAACACAACCATTGCACTAACTTCACAAAGGTTTCTTGTCAGTTATCTCGCTCTCTATTCCTATAGCTCGTTCTTATTTTTTCTATTTTCTTTTGTTGATGGTTTTAATGCTCTAAATTGTCCTTGAATTTCACTGTTTGATTTTTCTTTGATATTCATCGTCTGATGTTGAAGTGTTTCTCCTATTGATGATTTTTTATACTGAATTTGCTCAAAATTCCATAGACCTTGAGAATTTAACCGTCCAATCAGGCATCATTTTGCTGTTTCTTTTTTTTCCCTTTTTCTATGTAGTCCTTTTAAGGGTTTTAATGTCTGCAAACTGAGAGAAATGGAGAAGAGAGGTCCTTCTAACTTCCTGCTCCAAAGATGTACACGTTTTGCTGTTTGAAATTTGACTAAGCTTATGATGCTATCGTTCTTTATTTTGATACATAAGCGTTTGAGTATTGTGTTTAGATAGTTGACAATATTGATGGTCAATTGTTATTGCGAAAATGCTTTATTTGACTCCATTTTATGTGATTTGGAATTCATCGAATGCATTTTGCATTTGTTGTCTGTGTTTGTGGTAAGCATGACTAGCATTTTCTAATATTTATTTTCTTTTCCAGTTTTAATATGCCTCATGGATTTTATATTTATTTTTTATTTCTATTATTTGGTATATTGTGTGAAGGACTTTTCCAAAGCATTTTCAAAATTTAACGCTGCTGAGCAGGAAAGCCTGCATCGCCTATTTATTCAGGTATTTGTTACTTTGATGTAATGTTGTGCATACGAAAATTTCGTATCCGGATTACACACTTGAGTTTTAAAATAGCTGTCATGTATCGCTGTAGTTTATTGGAAATATTCTTATAATGCATAGGTTTTTCAGCTTTTGGGAGTAAAACTTGTGGATAAGCTATTATGCATAAATTGCAGAACCTTTAAGCAAATCCCAACTTATAACAAATGAATAATGAAAAGCAATTATTCTAATAAAAAAATCAAGAATCTTATATTTATCTTGAGAAATTCGTTGTCTGCAAAGCAAATTGTTTCTCAAAATAGACTTCAATTTATGTTCATAAACCTGTTCCCGGATTAGTGAACATAATGCTAATATAGAGAGATAACACAAGGTTTTTTTGCATATTTATGCACATTTTGTTTTACAATTGACATTTTAAGAATCTAACAGGATCCTTTTCTTTTTACTTTTTATATGTAGTTAGCTTTTTAAGACCATCAAAATTTGACCTCTTTGTAAAATTTATTTTGTGTCTGCTGTACGAGAAAAGAATTAGCCAAAGTTTTTAATATGAAACAATTTTCCTAGAATCATTTGGGTAATTGAAATATGTTTAGTAACACTTCATTCTAATAATTTGTTTCATAGTTATGTTGTAGTTCAATCATTTTTCTCTTCTATTAGTGAGTATTATTCAAATCAATGGCTTTTATTTTCATTTGTGTACTTGTTTTGTAAATCTATTATGATCATTTTGCTTTTGCTAAATTCTTTGGGAGTCAAAACTAATTCTCTTTACCATGATACAAATTTTAGGTTATCATCTCTATGCATAACATGATGGAGGTGTGCATCTTATGTTACCATCTTAAATTTCACAGTATTCATGTTCATCTTCTTGCTTTCACTTTGAAACATAGCGTTAGCCTTACTGGTGTTGTCAATGTTTACAGTTTTCTATATTTCCAATGTTCTTTTATATCTTGTTCCTATGCTGCAGGTGGCTCAAGAGATTGAGTCAGAAGCAAAGTTCCAGAAAGATTTCTTGGATTAGCTAGTAGGTTTCTAACTTTCATAAATATCTATAACATTGATACACACACACACACACACACACACACATATATATATATATATATATATATATATATATATATATTAAACAATTATAATATTTTCTCAAAATAAAATGCAAATATGCAGTATTTGATGCTAAGATTAATAGATTATAAATTTATAATTATCTAATTTATAGATAAATTTAACCAAATGATTTTTTAATTATTTTAATGTTAAGATTGTAATTATTAGATTATTTTAATCATTTAATATACAAATAAATTTAGCCATATATAATCATCATGTAGGATGTTGTAACTCCATTTTCAAAAGTAGAAGCTGTTGATTTGGTCAAACCTATTTTTGCATTTGCAACAAAGAGGGACATATATAAAGATGCTTCAAATCGTATCTTCATTGTATTAGATATAGGGTTATATATAAGAGGTGATTGACTCCAACTACAAGATAATAACACCAACAAGATTACAACGTGAGAATTCTAGATATACGAGGAACTATAGCATAGTACAGTAAATTATAAATAACAGAGGTCTAGAAGATTATTTACAAGTGTGACTTCCCTTACACTCCCCCTCAAGTTGTACTGGATGAGGAACAACAGTCAACTTGTCCCTGAGCCATAAAAAATGTTGCTTAGATAGGCTTTTGGTTAAAGCATCAACTATTTGATCTGTAGAGCAGAGATACTGAACTTGAAGAATCCCTTGAGCAACTCAATCCCGAACAAAATGGAAATCAACTTCCAAGTATTTGCTCTTATTATGGAAAATGGGATTGAGAGTAAGATAGGTAGCTCCAAGATTATCACAGAATAATTTAAGAGGAGGAACATGAAGGAAACCAAGTTCCTGAAGAAAAATTTGAAGCCATTGTAACTCAGAGGTAGCAGATGCAAGGGTTCGATATTCTACCTCAGTAGATGAGCGGGAGATTGTCTGTTGCTTGCGAGAAGACCAGGAAATAAGATTATCACCAAGAAAGATGTAGAACCAGTAGTTGATTTTTGGTCATCAAGATAATTAGCCCAGTCTAAGTCAGCAAACCCAGTAAGGACAATCTGAGATTTTCGAAGGAAAAGTCCATGAGATTTAGTGCCTTAAAGATATCCAATGATGCATTTTACTGCACTCCAGTGATGAACCGTAAGAGCATGCATATATTGAGATACGCGATTAACGGCAAATGAGATATCATATCAGTTAAATGTGAGATATTGCATGCCACCCACAATTAACCGAAATAATGTAGGATCCTTAAAGGGTTCACCACCTGTGAGAGTTAACTTCTCACTGAAATTGACAAGTGTAGAGATTGGAGTACAAGATGGCATGTGAGCTCGAAGTAGTAAGTCATGGATGTATTTCTTTTGATGTAGAAGAAGACCTGTAGGCAACCAATCAGTTTCAATGCCTAAGAAATAATGGAGCTGACCTGAGTTCTTAACAGCAAATTGTGTTTGAAGAAATTGTATAACAAGAGAGATATATGTGGAATTATCACCCATCAAGAGAATGTCATTAACATAGATGAGGCAAAAAAAAATTTACCATGGCAATAGAGACAAAATACAAAGAGGAGCCAGACTTGGAGCCTTTAAAAAAAATTTGAGTAAAGCACTTATCAAAAACAATGCCACTGGCAGGGAGCCTGTTTCAAGCCATAAAAAAAACTTGTGCAATTTGCAAACATAGGTGGGAAATTTAGCATCAACAAAATCGGGTGGATGTTGCATAAAGACATCCTCATCAATGGTGCCATGAAGAAATACATTGGACACATCCAGTTGAGTGACAGACCACCCAAGTGAGACAACCAAGGATAGGAATATATGAATGGTGGTTGGTTTGACAACAGGACTGTAGGTGTCCTTGAAATCAATGCTAGGGCGTTGATGGAATCCTTTGGCAACTAGACGCACCTTATAGCATTCAATAGTTCCATTTGATGTGTGTTTGACCCGAAATACCCATTTGCAGTAATTATGTTTTGTGTGGAAAAAGGTGGAACCAGTTCCCAGGTCCCATTAAAAAGCAGAGCATTGAACTCTTCAGCCATTCATTACGCCATTCAGCCTTCTTCAATGCTTTGCGTGGAAAAAGGTGAGTTCAAGAGAAAGAGCATCAGCAAGTAGAGAAAAGAATCGAGTTGTTTTCAAAGTGCTAGTTTTGCTTCTAGTAACCATGGAATGTTGAGGAGCATGAGATATATGATGAGGATCAACAACATATTTTTCCAAATCAACTACTAATGAAAGCCCAGGAGATATAGAGGGATCATGGCCAATAGTCCTTAAGGCAGACCGAGAGGGAACTAAAGAAACATATGAGCTTTGGTCAAGGAGATTATGGGAAGAATAAAGTGGTCAGGGTGTAGATGTAATGGGTGACTATTGGACAGGAGATAAAAGGCAATGGTGGCGAGTTAGCGGGTGGGGTCGATGGTGGATTAGTGGAGGGGGCAGGTGTCATATGAGAAGGCATAATGGGTAATATAATGGGAATGTTGGGTAATAAGGAAGAAGCTGGAGTTGTTGAACTCGATGCCACATTAGGAGTCACCTTAGCAAATGGAAACACCTGTTCATCAAAAAGAACATGCCATGAGATAAAAATTTTGCTAGAGGAGACATCAAGACATTTATATCCCTTATGAATTTTACTATATCCAAGAAAGACACAAGGACGAAAACGTAAGTCAAGTTTATGGTTAGAGTAGGGACGCAACCAAGGGTAGCAAAGACACCCAAAAACTTTAAGAAATGAGTAATCAGGATGGACACCAAATAATTTATGAAAAAGGGTGTCATATGCAAGAGTAGGAATAGGCAGACTATTGATACTATAAGTAGCACAGTCGAAAGCAGCAGTCCAATAAGAATTGGGTAAATGACTATGGTGAAGCAATGATAAACCCATTTCAACAATGTGGCGGTGTTTTCTTTTCGCTCAACCATTTTGTTTAGGTGTATAGGGACATGAAACTTGATGTGAAATACCATGAGTACATAAATAATTAGTAAGAGCCTGAAACTCCCCACCCCAGTCGGATTGAAATACTTTATTGGAACGATTAAAATTTTTTTCTACTAGTGAAGATATGCATTTCATAGTTATAGATGTTCAATTACGATGCAATTTATGTATTTGGATATATGCATTTGATATTTGAATTAGCAATACTGTGAATGAAAAAACTTGTAATAACTTGTTTTTGTATATTTGTACATTATTATTATCATCTTAAATTTTAAGCATCACTCACTTTTAACTTATTTTTGTTAATTGTTATTTGTTAAGCATTGCCCACTTTTAACTTAATTGAATTGCAAGCCTCCCTGCAGATAAGTGCCAATATGCTTGATTAGTTTAACCTTATTATTTTATTTATAATCTACTACTGATAAACTGCACATGCACTAAATTTAGTTCAACACCTAATGTTCTTTTGGCCCTGGTTTTATGGTAATACTTGCTTAACTAGATTATATTATTAGCTTGCTGACAAGGTACTTTGTGATGACAAACTAAAAAATGTAGATAGAGTGGATAATTAAGAATTAAGTTGGCAATCCTTAAGGGTTTGCCTTAGGCTCAAGGCTCATTAGGCATTAGCCTCCTCCTTAGCTTATGAAAGGTGTGCTCTCTTTTTGAGTGTGCCTAGGCACTAAATATTCATTTCCAAAGTACAGAGAAGGTGAAAATTAAGAACATGAAAGTGATAAACTTTGATATGATAGTTATGATAATGAAAATGTTTATTTTCAATTTGATGATGAGTAAGTGCTATGGATGCTCTAGTGACCATTGTTATTTAATTGCAAGAGTGTTCTTCATCTAAGATTGTTCAGCATCTTAATTCAATATTTAGTTTGGTCCTAGACAACATTAGTGCATCAGAGTTTGTATCCATGTAGGTTTTAAGTATTAGCTTTGTCTGAACTGTTCCTTTTGATTTAATTAGATTTCAAAATTTATTTTCCTTCAAGTAACTAGAATCTCTTATTTTTGTATTTAATTAGTGTTGTTATATCTGGTTTTGGAAATGTTTGATTACTGATGTTTCTTTCACTTGCTTTGTATGAAAATAGGATGGATCCAATGTGGTAACTGAAACTTGCCAGGTTTGTAGCTATCTGAATTTATTAGAGTTTGTGTTTCATTTTCTTAATGGGAATATACAAGGTTTTAACTTTTTAAACAATCTAACTTGCTTGAATGAGGGTTCTGCTTATTTCTGAGGTTCATTATATAATTTACAAAATATGTTGTATTTAACTTATGACATTGATTTACATAGGAAGCTACCTGAGGGATATACTTTTGAAACTGCTATTGTAGATTTAATTGTAAGTTCTTGATAATATATTAAACTTAAGTTTGCTTATGAGTTATTTGTAAATATTTAGTCCCTATTCACTTTCCAAGATAATTCCTTGCAAACGGTTTGGTCTAATTGTTTTCATATGTTTCTGTTCTGCTTGATTTTTTCAGTGACCAATGTTACCTTTAAGAGAGAGCATAGAGTATGAGTACAATTCTCTTTCATAACGAAAGAGAATCAATAACATACAGGACAAGTCCATTTTGTCCCACTGATGGTTATTATTCTTTTCAGCGGTGAAGGCTTTGTTTTATTTATTTATTTATTTTCCTTCTCAGGCAGCAGCTTTTTTTTTACTTTGTTCTAATGGCAACATGCTCTTTTTGTACAAAAACAACTATTTTTGTTTTCTTGGCAGCAAACTTTTTTTAGTAGATTCTTTCATCTTTTAGTGGCAATTTTTTTTGTCAATCAAATCTCTAAGTTATTAAAAGCAACCGCCAATAGTTAGGATGTCATAAGTTGGCTTTTGTACTATACCTTAGAGATGGCTTAATTTCATCTGTGGTCACTCATGTTTGGCGATTGTAACGTTATCGTCACTATACTATGATTTGTAACAAAAAAAAAATCACTCAACTTTTATTTTGTAACAAAAAAGTCACAATGATCGAAAAATCAAGAATTCGGCTACCGAAAAATAAAAAATATGAGGATAAATATAAACTTTACTTGTCGAATATGTAACAAATTTTGATACTATCAATGATTTTAAGATTATAAGATAGTATATTTTTTACTATTGTCAACAAATCTTGCTGCTATCAATGATTTTAGTGGCCGAATTCTTAATTTTTCAACCATTGTGACTTTTTTGTTACAAAATAAAAGTTTAGTAATTTTTTTTGTTATAAATCGCAGTATAGTGGTTATAACATTACAATTGCCAAACATGAGTAACCACGAATGAAATTAACCCCATTAGAGATGACCTCTAGCAGAACTAGCAATTATTTTTCGGATGTTCGATCAGTTATGACTAACTAATGCTCACTTGTTGCTACTTTGTATTTGAGTTTGGATAGCTATCATTTTTTAAAATTTCTATTGGTTTTATTATGCAGCATATTGAAGACTTAACACAAGAAAAATTCCCATTGCAAAGAGCTCTTGAAGATTCTTGTGCTTTGGCAGAGTCATTAGTCTCTATTGTGCTCGGTGGCTTTTTTTATCCAATTTGTATTGTTCATTGAAATTTTAGTTTTTGAGTTTGATTTAAGTTTTCATAAAGCATAATCTCTCTAATGAGGTGATGACATGATTGTTATGGGCAAAATATTTTTTTTTGTTTTTTGCTTTTATCTATCACCCATTTGTTCTCATAATCAAAAGTAAATAGAATTTTTTGCTACTTCAGTCTTAGTGTTGTGCCCTAATGCATCCTCCTTTTTTTACTATCTAAATAACAGGATTATATGCCTTCACTAAATTGAAATTTATTATTTTAGCCTATCAAATCACTGCCTATTGTTTAGATAGACACTGAACACATCCTTGTGTTTCCATTTTAAGTTTTTTATATAGTGTACATATCTTGGAGTATATTTCACCCCTCTTATCTAACTGTTGTACAAATATCTTTTGAAATGGAAGATTTTACTGGCATATGTTGGCAGTAGGGGTGAGTATGGACTGATTAACCAATCCATTAACAAATTTATTAAATCAGTCCATTAATTTTGGTTAACAGCTTTATCGATTTCGATTTTTAACTTGGTTTTTTGGATCAGTTTAGTGGTTAACCACTAAAAAATTTTAATATATAAATTTAATAAATTATACAAATTTTAATATTATTTTTAATAGTTAAAAATGCTTTAAAAATAAAAATATACAAATTAAATACAATATTCATTAAAAGAATTAAAATAAAAATAAAATGTTCATAATTAATTATAAAAATTAAATATATTTAATATGAAACTAACAATGCAGTGTTAATTATAATAATAATAATAATAATAATAAATATTTTTAATGTTTATTTATTAAAAATATGTTAATTAATAATATTTTAGAAAGTTATATATCATAATATTTATAAATTACATAAATATTGAAAAATATAAGTGTAAAATTTAAAATATAATTTATAAAATGTATATATATTGGTTAACGGTTCGGTTTGGATAATCATCGGTTTTTTAAAGTAAAAATCGTAAATCTAAATTTTTGATTTGGTTAACCTAAAAATCAGGTTGGTTTGGGATTGATTTTTCGGTTAACCTAAATTTGAGTTTTTTTTGCTCACCCCTAGTTAGCAGCATTGCTTATTGTCAATTTTTATGAAAATGGAAGAAGAAAGAAGCAATAATGAAATGTTGACATTGAAAATTAATAGTAGTTTTCTGTAAAAAATCAACAATATTTTACTGACAAAATAGCGACGAAAAATTCATCACAAATTTTTTTTATAATTGTGCCTAAATTTACCAATAGAATTACTAATTTCGTTGGTAATTTTAACCAATTCACAAAATCTTGCATGGTTGGATTTTATAATGGATTTTGAATTTCGTTGCTAAATTTAGCAACAGAAATCAATTTAATTGCCAAAAAATAGCAACTGTCAAATTTGCAACCACTTTTTATGTTGCTAATTTTGATTAGCAATGAAAAATCAATAATTTTTGTTGCTAATTTTCGTTGCTATTTGATTATTTTCTTGTAGTGTTTTACTGGATAATTAAATTAGTGTTGCAAAAAAAGAAATGCATAAATAAGCGGTTAACTACATGGAGTACTAAAAAGTAAAAACATAAATAAATCAAAGGTTAGTCAATGGAGAGTCAGACAATATAACACATGAATATATATAACAAAAGATGTTGTCTCTCTAAAAGCTCGGCCCAACTTAGTACATACTAGAGCTTGGCCAATATGCGTCTAGATAATCATGTGATCCTAGTGGAGCTGAAGAGCTCGTGGCATGCAAAGGTCCCAGCTAATAGGCAGGTGGAAAAAGATGATATATCACAAAGCTGATATCCATAAGATTAAATGCCTTCTGCATAGTTACACTTAAGGTCCCAACCATGTTGCCAATACTAACTGTTGCATCTACTAGCATCCTCAATTGCTTCACAATGGCCTCATGATGAATCTCAATCCCCTTAAAGTGAGCCTTTGCCCTTTTTTTAGCTTCTAACTACTCCCTGTCTATAGTGTCCATATACACCCTAGCCATCAGTAAGTATTCATCGATCACTTGCCTTCCTTTAGTATTTAACTCATCCACTATAGTTATGGACTCTATTATCTGTACCAATTACTCATTTATCCCTATCTATTACTACAAGATCCATCGCTGGACCTGTAAAAGTCAGTGGTACTCATTTTGCGATATAGAGTGGTTCTACTACTGTATGGGCTGCAGTTAAACCTATTGCAGCTGATGATAGTCATCCCTCAGTGTTTTCTAATCTTAAAGCAGTTGGTGAATAGACATCTACATCTCTGACCTTGTTGCATGTATGCACAATAGATACTAGATATTGATTGCCAATGATGAAAAGTTAGTCTTCTACTGAGGTGGCAGTGGTGATCTACGGGAAGAAGATCCCTCTCGTGTGGAAAAACATGCAAAACCATAGGTGCATATAAGGAAGGATCTCCTTGAAAAGTAGGAAATTGTTGTGCAACCTTTTTTATTCATGTATCTTTGCTAGAAACACTTAATGTCGCAACTACTATAGTGGGTCTCATCATGTGCTAAGTCTATGCCTAGGATGTCTTTCATATCCACCCTCTGGTGTCGCAGGGCATTCTGCTAAATGAATACATGACCAGTTATGGCTCGGTAGCCAGTATATCCCTCATCATATTAAACCCCATGTCCATCTACATAATTGACAACAATCTATACTCTATAGGTAAGGCTTGGTCCTTCCTAGCGATGTGCATACCCACCACTATGTCATGGTCTATAAGGGTGTTTCCCTCAATTGGCAACCCCATCATACCCTCGAGTACATGGAAAGACAATAATATCCTCGTGATTATACCTTTTAATACTATCTCTAGACCTAGATCACATGCAATTTTACAATGCTTATAAGGATAACGTAGCTCAATTTAATCCTCGTTCCAATTATCATCTCTCATAAACTCCAAATCTCTAGGGAATTCGCGGCTTAAAGGCTCCTGCTTAACCCAAATAAAAACTAGATAGAAACCTATAGAGGTACCTCAGCAGTTAAGATGCAACCAATGTCAATTTTGCCCTATCTTGGTTATATATTATCCCTGGCCATGCTATGGTGACCCATATCTCTGCACTAACAAATCAGGTTGGCTCGCATACATCCTCCCCTATTGACAAACCCAATGCTAAAATTGTTGGCAATTCATACTAAAAGGGTGTTGCAGTACCTCAAATGTAATAACCTCCAACTTTTTGTCAAGACATTACGGTCCCTTATATTTGAATGTCACAAAAAACTTTTGCACCATCTCTATATAAGTGTTATATACCCTGTTGTAAAAGCTAGTCTACCCTACCTGTGTTAATAATCTGTTTGCCTCTTTTAGAAAACCTAGATCCCTTAGCACTCTGCGGGACATAAATCAACTAGGAAGGATACGTATGCCTAGATATTCAAAATAACATGCTCTTTTCACATGATTTATCTAATCAGGTATTGGATGCTCTAGCTCCATGATTTGCATAAATTTGAGTAGCATTTTCGTTTAAAAAGTTTGAAATAGAACCTGCACAAAATTTATCCACAAGCAATAATTTCCTAACCCAAGATTGAGTGCCTAGCAAACATGCATATTATTCAAAAAATCACTCAAGATAATAGATTTATACAACATTACTATAATATTTACTTATATCTTCATTATATTATTATTATTTTTATTATTACTTTACCTATTACTATTGCTGCTATATATATATATATATTTGTTTATTTATTATTATTTTTTCATTTTATACTACTATATTTACCTTTTATTTGTTCTACTTTCTTTACTACTTGTCCCGTTTCTCTTTTTTTATATATATTTGTTCATCATATACATATTTTTATATGCTACATTAATCATAAAATATCATGTACACACACTCATTAGTATCATTAAATATTATTTTATTTTTTAAAGATATTATTACTACACCTATTACATATATTTTTCAGTTATTCGTATATATATTTTTTTCTTTTTTTATATACACATTCATATACAAGTTCTTACAACACATTTAATTCCTAAGGCATGAATTAACAAATTGAGTCTAATTATTTACACTTATGCTTTCCTAAAAACACAAAAAAAAAACTCATTAAAGCAAAAAATTTAAGCTAAAAAACAAAATTATTGTCACTTCATGCACAAAATATACTGTAAAAAATCTGCAAAATGCTGTAAAAGCATGCTAACTATTATCACAACATTGTTTATCAACACTTATCATCAATGTAACTCATTTTATTTCAAAATGATGAAGGAAAAATTCAAAAGGGACCTCAATGGCCAATTCACAAATTCAAAAAATTTACCCAGTAAAACTTGACAAATGATGTACCAAAATGACTCCTAGACAAAAATCTAAACTTCTACTGAATTAAATTTGAGAAATAAGCTTAAAATGGTGTAAAAAATGAAAAAAATCCAAGGGAAAACCAAGAGGTACTGAAAATAGAGGAAGATGAAAGAGAAGAGGGAGAAAAAGGTGAGGAAATTCGACCATTTAATTGAATATGAGTGACTCACAACCGCCTATAACCCATTTTATCAATTTTGACCTCCTTTTTTCCAATGCACAGGTATGTGTAACCAATACGAGGGCTTATATTGCCAATAAAGCCAAATTTTTATAATTTCTAAGACGTAAATCCATGCAAAAAATATTATTTTTATGTAAAATTAAATTCATCAAGCACTTGCTTATCCAATCTAATTTATTTGTAGTCAGTCATTTTTATTCACACTCGTGTTTATATATTTACATAATGTATGCATGTTTGTTTATCTTACCTACACACATTATTTATTTTATTAATGCTACTTACACTACAAAAAAATTGTCAATTAGCGACTAAAATTAGCGACGGCATCATTTTCGTCGCAAATTTTGCGACGAATTAGCGACTATTTTATAATTCCGTAGCGAAAAGGATATTTTCTATTTTTTTGCGACCAATTAGCGACGGAATGAAAAAACAGTTGCTTATCATTGGCGGGAAGTGTAAGCGCCATGTTTTGCGACGGAATTAGCGACAAATTGTTCCGTCACTAAAGTTTATAATTTTTTATTCATAAAATTAATTCCAAAAAAATTAGCGACAAAAATTTTAGTCGCTTATTTAGGAGGGAAAATCTAGCGCCTTTTTTTGCGACGGTTTAGCGATGAAAATTTTAGTTGCTAATTTAGGAGGGAAAATTTTAGTCGCTAATGAAATTTTAGTCGTTAATCCGTCGCAAATAAAGTAAAAATAATTTTTTTTAGAAATTAGAAATTTATTTTATAACTGAAAATTAGAAATTATTTTATTAGTTTATAATAATTTTTTAGCAATTATACCAAAATCTAAATTTATTTATTTAGAAAAATTGCATTTTTAATAATAATATTAATAAACTAATTATTAAGATTATTATATATTTCGTGTTCAAGATTAATAAAAATAAATATTTATAAAAAATTAATATAAAATTTATTATGTCATTTAAAATAATAAAAAAAATTTGTAATTTATATTTAATTTATAAAAAAAGACATTCATGGCATAGCTATTGTATATATTGTTGATGGTTTTTGCAATATCTCAATAACTGTTAGTTTAGTTGGTGTAAAGTGTAAACTAGTTCAAAATGATGACTTATCAAATATATGCAACCAAACCCATAAATAAATGAGTATTTTTTATATGTATGTATTTGTTAGACGTGTTAGTCAATTATAGGTTTTAATAATTCAATTATGCATGAAATTCATTATTTAATAAAATAAAATAAAATAAAATAATCTTTCGTGAAATTATATTCTTGGTCATTATCAAATTCTCTAACAATACATGATTATTAGCTTAGAACGATAATATAACACGATTTTCTCGATTTATTTAAACATAAATTTTCTATATATACACACACACACACACACACATTGAACAGCTTTTATACGGAATAGTGTAAGTAAAGATTCAACGGTTAAGTATTTATCGTTAGATCGGCCTGATTTTTGGTGAGTACATTTGAAACTCCTTGTTGTTAATTTTGAACGGTAAATATTAGTTTTTAAGGTTTGTAAGTTTAATTTTTGTTGCAAAAAAGAGGATGTTTTCTGAATTTTTTACATAATGACCAATTTTGTATGTGAAGACAATCGAAAAATCATTCGCCGTTAAATCCGCCTAATTTTTGTTGAGTACGTTCGAAACTCCTTGTTGTTAATTTTGAATGGTGAAGATTAGTTTTTAAGGTCTGTGAGTTCGGTTTTTGTTGCAAAAAAGAGGTTATTTCTGGATTTTTTACTTAATGACCAGTTTTGTATACGAAGATGATCGAAAAGTATTTACCGTTAGATTGGCCTGATTTTTGGTGAGTACGTTCAAAACTCCTTGTTGTTAAATTTGAACAGTGAAGATTAGTTTTTAAGGTATGTAAGTTCAGTTTTTGTTGCAAAAAAAGGCTATTTTATGGATTTTTTACGTAATGATCAGTTTTGTATTCGAAGACGATCGAAAAATCATTTACCGTTAGATTGGCCTGATTTTTGGTGAGTACGTTCAAAACTCCTTGTTGTTAATTTTGAATGGTGAAAATTAGTTTTTAAGATTTGTAAGTTCAATTTTTGTTCCAAAAAAGGCTATTTTCTGGATTTTTTACATAATGACCAATTTTGCATGTGAAGACGATTGAAAAATCATTTGCCGTAACGATCGGCCTAATTTTTGTTGAGTACGTTCGAAACTCCTTGTTGTTAATTTTGAATGGTGAAGATTAGTTTTTAAGGTCTGTGAGTTCGATTTTTGTTGCAAAAAAGAGGTTATTTCTGGATTTTTTACTTAATGACTAGTTTTATATATGAAGACGATCGGAAAATCATTTGCCGTTAGATTGGCCTGATTTTTGGTGAGTACATTCAAAAATCCTTATTGTTAATTTTGAACGGTGAATATTAGTTTTTTAAGGTCTGTAAGTTTAATTTTTGTTGCAAAAACAAGGCTATTTTCTGGATTTTTTACGTAATAACCAGTTTTGTATATGAAATGATCGGAAAATTATTTACCGTTAGATTGGACTGATTTTTGGTGAGTACATTTGAAACTCCTTGTTGTTAATTTTGGATGGTGAAGATTAGTTTTTAAGATCTTTAAGTTCAGTTTTTGTTGCAAAAAAGAGGCTATTTTCTGAATTTTTTACATAATGACCAATTTTGTATGTGAAGATGATTGAAAAATCATTTGCCGTTGGATCGGCCTAATTTTTGTTGAGTACGTTCAAAACTCCTTGTTGTTAATTTTGAATGGTGAAGATTAGTTTTTAAGGTCTGTGAGTTCAGTTTTTGTTGCAAAAAAGAGGTTATTTCTGGATTTTTTACATAATGACCAGTTTTATATATGAAGATGATCGGAAAATCATTTGCCGTTAGATTGGCTTGATTTTTGGTGAGTACGTTCAAAACGCTTTATTGTTAATTTTGAACGGTGAAGATTAGTTTTTAAGGTCTGTAAGTTTAATTTTTGTTGCAAAAAAAGACTATTTTCTGATTTTTTACGTAGTGACCAATTTTGAATTTTCCTTTCAAAATATCTTCTACACATGGCTCATTGCTCTTCAAATTTTTTAATTTTCCTTCAAAATTCAATTTTAATGAGATTTCTATCTAAATTGCAAAAATTGAATTTCAATTACTTTTCTTCCAAGATTTTTTTTATTTAATTAGATTCGGCACCGCCTAAACTCCAAATCGCTTAGTTGGATCAGTTTGCTAGATTTAAGTGAAACTTTATTCGATATCGAAATCAAACTCTATTGTTTAATTTAAATTTTTTCTTAGAGAAAAAATATTTATTTACTATCAATTTTCAACATATTGACTAATTATATTTGCAAATGTGAATAAAAAAGAATTAAAACTAATATTTCACATTATTATTAGGATGCTTATTGTTTTCGAATAAACAATTAATGAAATTGAATCAAAATCTCTTATAACTCGACATTTTAATGTAAAATCAATAAAACTAAATAATAATAATAATTAAATAATTTGAGTATTTAAAGGAATGTTAGGGGGCTAAAATGAATTTATCCCATTCACATTATTATGGTAGATATTTGAAGATTTATCTAGCAAGAAAGATAATTAGTGGGTTATAATAAAAGAAAGTTGATGTGTGGTTTAGATTTAAGGAAAGGAAAAAGAAAAAAAAAAGAGAGAGAATCGGGGAAGAGAGAAGCGGGAAGGGGAGGCAGGCTGTCGTTGCCTGGTCTGGCCGCTGCTGCTCAACGCCGGCGAAGGGGCGCAGATCGCTGCCGCCACCGTCTTCCAGAACGGCGCCGTCCTCCGGTGGTTTAGTCTTCTGAAGCTACCACTGCCGCTGCACTTGAATCGACTCCAGATCTTCCTCCTCAAACACCTCTGGCCGGTGCTCATGTTCACTTTCCCAATCCCGATGATGCCATCGAGGTATTTGTCGATGGCTATCCTGTCAAAATCCCCAAGGGATTTACAGTTTTGCAAGCATGTGAAGAAGCCGGTGTCGACATTCCTCGGTTCTGTTACCACAGTCATCTCTCCATCATCGGCAACTGCCGTATGTGCCTTGTTGAGGTTGAGAAGTCTCCTAAGCCTGTCGCCTCTTGTGCCATCCCTTGCACAGGCCAATGTTATTCAGGTCGTCTCAATATGAGATTAGAGTTGTCTTAATATTTCTTGGAGAATTTCAAAAGAATTTCAAACTTGGATGCCTTGAAAGTTTCTGCTAGTGTTATGTTAGCTATAATTTAAATCTAAACATTTTATTATATTTGAAAGCATACTCCATTATATTCGATATTTTGAATATTAGTTGATAATTCCTGAGCACTATTTTCCTAAATTCTTTCTCAACAGTATATTCTTCGAGGTTTGTGTTGTAATTTGCCCTGAAAATTTGTTATGCATTCATTTCTCACTTGTGGTGGTTGACATTTATTTCTTTTAGAATTTCTATTCAATGACTTCTAGGGCATTTAAAATGTCTGGTGCAATTCATAGCCATTGATATGATTTATATATTGAATGGTACTTGTTTTTTGAAATAAATTCTTTTGAGAAAAATAGTCTTATATGTATACAATTCCTTTCATTTTGTCATGAAGAATTTATGTTGGTTTTTTTTCCTCCAACTTCAGAAGTACTTAACTGCTCCTGTGCAATTTAAGGTTGGAAAAGTGAGCTACCCAATAGCAAATGTATCTCAAGTTTTGTGAAAGGTTTCTAATAGCGAGAAGGTAAGTTTTCATTTTACATTAGTAACATATTTCCTTATGCATGTAGTGTTAAAAGTTTTTATCTTTGTTTTTATTGAACATTACAATAGTACTTTTTTGGGTTATATTAAGTGGTAGGAACTTGGATTTTCTCATAATATAAACCTTTGCATGATTAACTCCATTTTTGTTACTCCTTTTTAATGCTTTATATTTGGATGACTTTGGTTTCTTAGGAAAAGAAAAATTCTTGGTTAGATATGAAAGGTATAGAGTAGTATTGCTTGTAAATTTGTAATACAAGGAATATTATGGTATTATATGATATATATTGTTTAAAGGAGCCTAATAAATTAATCAGATAAAGATTTAGATGTAATTTTCTTTTCTCCATTGATGATATCTAATTCAGATAATTTTATCAAGTCACTTTTTAAAATTTCATCCATGCATCTTCTATATCTTCATTCTTTGACTAATGAAGTTAATATATGAAAATTTGACAGCATTTAATATGGTGTAGATTACTTGCCTTCTAGCCTTGCTCATTGATGACGCATCTGAGGTTGAAAAACCCGGTCCCCTCTTGCCTTTAACTGTAGTGTTTGTTGAAAGGAAGGTATGTTGGACTGAGTATTTGATGTCAGAGAAATCATTTTGTATTTAACAAATTCATATATGTCACTAATGCTAGAACTATTGGGATCATAAATAATGTAGTTCTCTTAAAGGTTTAATTGGAAAAAAAAATAAAGTTGAATATAGAAAAACTTGTATATACAAGAAGGCTTATGTGGATTATTTTGTTAGACTGTGTTTTAATACATACCATGCTTAGAACTAAGGATAGTAAAGAGGTAATTTAGAATGACTATACTTTTGAAAATTTTAATTACTAAAATTGCATTGCCAACTGATTAGCTGGACTTATGGGTGCATGATGAGTTTTTGAGATCTTGCCTTAAATCCAATATTAATTTAATAGCATCCTTTTGACTTTGAAATAGTTGCAGCATACCATAATGAACATTAATTTCTTAAACAAAGATATAGTTTTGGATATCAAAAGTTTTTTTTTCTATTTTAACTTTCTATTTTGTATTTGGGAATTATTTTAAATAGCTATTATTTACCATTTTTGCTTAAATTCTTAACTAATGGGGTGTGTATGCATATATATATAGATATATATTGTCACTGCAGATCATGGCAATGCTGAAGACATGGTGAAGAGGGACAAGTCAGGGAAACCATTGCTTGATAAGAACGGCCAAGTTCAGATTTTCACATCTCACACCCTTCAGCCAGTAAGTTTACTTAACTCATTCCTGGCCAAACTCAGATTCTCATTTCATGCGATGTTCAATGACTGATAAGGAGCTTGAACACATGCATGAACTAATTAAAAAACATGCATAATTAAAAAGATAATATCTAGAAGGATTTGCTATTGTTTCTTCACTATACTAAAAGGATATTATGAGAATGTTTCACTGATTTTCTGGAAATAATTATATTCGTTGTTCCTTTGTGTTTCACTTGTGGTTTAATCTGATTTTCTATACCATAATGATGTTGCCTCTCATTATTTGTTTCTATTTGTTAGACTTCAATTTGTGCTGCTAGGGATAGTGCTGCATATCACAGGACAGCTGCATTTGGTGATGATATCGTGATTGTGGCGTAAGTTTCTTGATTTATGCAGATATGTTAAGCAAATTTAGTTATGTCAGTCATATTTTTATTTTCTTTCTTTCAATTTTTTTCTTAAGTGTTCTCACATCTTTTTTCCAAACTCGCCTTCTGTAAACAGTGCATACCCAACAGCCATTTGCAAAGCCAAGTGTGGTGGTTTCAAGGACGCCCATGCTGATGATATACTTGGCTCAGTTTTGAAGGTTAGATTTCTTGGCCTAAATGGATATGAATATTAGTTTGTTAGAAGTTTCTAATAAAGAGAGATGATTGCATTCTTTTGTGTATGGTATCATAATATGTTCAGCCATATATTTTTTTGCTTTTGTGATTAAGCTCTCTACCTCCTACCTTGTTGACAAGTTATATAACTTTCTTGCAGGCTTTGATAGAAAAAAACCTTGTTGAAATGCAACTTTGGGACGTTTCTTCATATATACTATTTAGATTTTTTATTTTTCTCTTCTATAATTCATCCATCTGTTTCAACCAGAAACGGTGCCCATCAGGATAGTCAACAGGCAATGTTCATCTGGCTTGCAGGCAGTTGCTGATTTTGCTGCTTCCATAAAAGCAGGATTTTATGACATTGGTAAGAGTGAATGGAGAATGTTTCTTCCTGGAGGATGACCTTCATTGTGCTTAACTTTTATATTTTTATCCCTTTCTTCTTTCCCAACATCAGGCATTGGGGCTGGGTTGGAGTTCATGACAGTGGATAACATTAGCCGAGTTCCCTAAGTGAACCCAAAAGTAATCTCGTCTTTTCACCTTTTAAATCCTCAGAAGGCTAAGTAATTTGTGGTATATATTTAAGCAAAGTAACACTGTTAACAGGTAGAGAGTTTTGTTCAAGTTCGAGATTGTCTTCTTCCTATGGGTATCACATCTGAAAATGTTGCACAACAGTTTGGTGTAACAAGGCAAGAGCAAGACCTGGCTGCTGTAAGTTTTAAGGAACATTGTACATTTTGTAATCTTTTTATGCAGACATAATGCACAAGCTGATATCTTATATTTATTAAGGTTGAATCTCATAGGAAAGAAGCTGCTGCAACAGCATCTGGTAAATTCAAGGATGAAATCATCCTAGTGTCTACAAAGGTTTTTTCTTTTTCTTTTTTTTTTTTCAAAAACATTAATTTTCATGAGTTTTTTCTTCTTCTTCTTTTTATATGTTTTATACATTTCGTATTTGTTCAAAGTTTGTGGACCCAAAAACTGGTGAAGAGAAGTCTGTCACAATTTTTGTGGATGATGGGATTTGGCCACAGACAAACATGGAATCCCTATCTAAGCTCAAGTCGGCATTTAAAAAGGATGGATCTACTACTGCTAGTATTTAATATAGCCATACTTGCTTTTCAATGTTTTGTTCATCAGAGTCTTGCTGTTGACATCTGACTGTAATTTTTATCTTAGGTAATGCTAGCCAGGTAAGTGATGGCGCTGGTGCAGTTCCACTTAACGAAGTGTGGCTATGCAGAAGGGACTGCCAATTCTTGGCGTGTTCAAGTACTTGCCTTTCTTTCAGAGGATATTTCTCTAGCAAGTGTCCTGTATTGTTCTTCTCAAGCTGTCTATTGTAGTGTTCTTGATTAATACCATTAATACAGCAAGCAATCAGAGTTACTTGTTGATATCATATCTTCTCTTTTGTCTAGGGCATATGTGAAATTTTCCTAATATTTCTTATGTTTTTTACATCAAATTTTGATGGAATTGCAGCCTTATTGGCATCTCAAGGTTTTAGTTTAACAATAAATAGAAAGGAGAGAACTAGAGTTTACTGTGTTGCACAACACTTTTGATCTCCATAGACAAACAATGACATGGCAAAGAATCTTCTGAAGGAAAATTGAACTAGAGTTTACTTTATTCCACCAGGAATGCCATATTACAATCTAGTGTACTAAACATTTTGGAATAGCTCCATCCTAGTGACAGATAGGGCAAAGTAGCAAGTCCGAACTTAAACTAATGTTATCTACTATGTGGAGGACTTCTTTTCATTTGTCTTGATTCTTTTCAACTTACTTGGGGCAATGGCTTAACCATATGTCATTTAGACCTTGGGGGATATCAATATCAACAACACTTTTGCAATCCATGTATAAACAGAACCATTTCCGTTGATTAAATACAAATTTTTTGGTAAAGATATAAATGGTTGTTAATGTAAATCTCCAACCTGGGATGGAAATAAAGCCAGTAATGGTAGAAGAATTCAGCTTCAATGGATATATGGAAACCATATTTGCTTACTAGTACTATTTCAGCTTCAATAGATAAATGGAAAATGTTCTGCTTATTGTGTATGTGTCATTTGGGGATTTGGAGGGGGTATTGGGAGCAAATACATTTCTTTCAAAAACAAATTCTTCATGGATGGATTTATCAATTACTCTTCTTGCAGGAGTTTTGCTGCTGTTGGTGTGGATCCTACACGCACTGAAGTGTCCAAGCAAAAAAAGCTTAGCCGCACTATATGTTTGATCGTTATTTTATTTAGATGATACTGTTGGTGCTAATTAGTACAATGATATTTGTTATTTTATTGTTTCATGACAGATTAAGGATAATATTATGCAATGTTTCAAATTATTATCTATATATGTGTATTTTGGAACATATTTTGATTTGTAATCAATATATATTTATATGTGTGAGATCATTGCTGTTTACAGGTTGAAAATAAATAAATACCGATCTTTGTATACAGGATTAAGATTATAAAATACAGCAAAAGAAAAAATTCAATTAATAATTTCGCGACGGATTTGCGACAAAAAATTGTCGCTAATATGTAAAATATATAATTTCGGAAATAATTAGCGACAAATATTTCATCGCTAAGTTTTACACTATATTTGTATTTAGCGACGGAAGATTCAGTCCCTAAATTTTATTATTATTATTTGTATTTAGCGACGGAATTAGCGACTGAAAATTCAGTCGCTAAATATTATTATTATAATTCGGCGACTAAATATGAATATAAATTAGCGACAAAAAAAATTAAAATTTGCGACGAAATATTTCGTCGCTAAATTAGCGACTGAATTTGAAATCCGTCGCTAATATATTAGCGATTGTTCGTCGCGACGTCGCTAATTTTAAATAGCGACGAAAAAAATGGGATTTAGCGACGAAAAATTTCGTCGCTAATTTACAGTTTTTTTGTAGTGTTATATAATTATATATCATGTTCATGCAACATTATTTTATTAATACTTCATAGAGGCTAGGGCTACTTCCTTCCCACTACATCCTTCCTTGTGTGTCGAAGATATAAAGTGAGTGCACCAAAAAAGAATGGGAACCAGGTTGATTTATTCTATGGCGAAGCATCTAAAGCATAACTGATAAGTATGAATCATACTATATTATTAGTGTGTTTAATATGTTAATTTAAGGGCAATTTGGTTAATTTAGTATTTAATTTCTTAAGTAGCACTTTATAAGCTTAATTGGTTAATTTGGTGCTTTTAGGTGTGTAATTGAAGAAAAAGAGAAATTACAAGGGCAAAAGTGTAATTTCAACACTTGAAGGATTTTAAAAAGCCAACTTTCATCGTGTTTTGTCCAGAGCCTAACCACTCGGTGGAGTGGATTACTCACTCTATCGAGTCACCTAAAGAGGAAAAGGAGAATAAGGCCACTCGATGGAGTGAGTTTTTCACTCTACAAAGTAGGAAAAGGACAAAAGGCCAAAACCCACTCTACCGAACCAGAGAATTGAAATTACGATCAAATTCTTGTGTTTTGCTAAAATAGGAAGTTTAAAGCCACCAAAACTCCCTCTTTGCAAGCTATAAAAGCACATGTAAACATCAAAATTAAGAAAGGGGATTACAATTACGAATTTTACTTAGTGTTTAACCTAGTTTTCTTTAGTTAATTTTGTAGAGTCATTTAGCTTAGTTTTTTTTTTGTTTTTCTTAGTTTGCAATCTTTGTAAAGACTCAAGCTTTCTACTGGTGTGTGGATAAGTCATCAAGAATAAGTTTGAAGCTCCATGAGTATTGTATCTCTTTAATTTATTTTTCTTTCATTTTAATCATGTTTGGTAAGTAGTTTGATTTTCTTTAGCTAAAAGATACTTGAATCCTTAAAATTTTATTGTAATGACTTAGTTTATGCTTTAATTCAATGCAAGTTTTATTATTTCTTAGTTTTGAGCAACTTCTTATCTTTGATTATTATTGGATTGATTATTAATGTATTTGATAAACGGTTGATGATTAATTTCAATTATAATATATGATATGCATGCTTATAGGTTAATTCATTAGTATTGATGTAAGGTTATGTTCTAAAATAGAGATAATTATATGTTAGTAAAAGTGGATTAAAACTAAGAAACGTTGAACTAAAAATAGACTGAAGTTAAGTTTGCTTGAAAAAGAGTTTAATGGATGTTTAGGAGTTTAAAACTGGATCTTTATGCTAAGTATTAGATTGTTCCTAAAAAGAGAATTTAATGCTTAGAATGATATTCTGAATAAGATATAAGTTTTTATTATACTAGTTTTTCCATAATTGCTTGTGTTTCTTTTGATTTGAATCATTGCAATAGAAGTTGAGGTGGATAGTCCCTTTAGTAGAAGTTTTCTGTTATTGCTCTGTGTTTAATTTATGTTAGTCTAGTTTTAGTTTTTGTTTTGCTTTATTGTCCATTTAGTTTATTTCTTGCCTTCAATTCAAAAATTTGGGAAATAATCTCAGAAAAATTCAACTCAATTATAGATATTCTACTTAGCAATCCGTGTTCCCTTAGGTATGATATTTAGGGTCTTAATATTATTTTTTTATATTACTAGCCGATCTAGTATACTTGCTAAACATCGATCAATAACTACACACTCACTACACACACACACACACACACACACACACACACACACACACATATATATATATATATATATATATATATATATACTGTCGAATTCTTTTTTTTGTGATCGCACTACCTTTACAATTCTTCTTATCACACGAAAATGAAAAGTTTTCATAGATTTTACTTCCTGAATATGTTACTTTAGATCATGATCCATCACTGCTTAACTTTTAAACTTTATACGGTTGCTCTGAGCCCTCTTGTATCAATTTTGTACATGGAAGGAAATTTACATGTAAATGAATAATGTGGGATGTATACAAATGTTATTTTTACTATTTACTGTGTCCAAGTGGTGTAAAATTCCACTCACAATCATACAAAAGTGACACATGGTTGTGTGTCACCTTTAACAATCATTAATTTGCTTCTTTGTCCTATACATATAGCAAGTGTACAATTACAATGCAGTAAAGTTTCTCCCTTGTATAAATTATCTCATGCATATATAACCAAACTTATGCATGCTTTCTCATTTAATGACATCACACAAAAATAATCACAACATATATTTAACATCAAAAACATGCGTTTCCTTTTAATCTCTAGGAACAACATCTTATTTGCATCCAACTCCTATCATCAATCTGCCCTGGTAGATTTTCTTTATTGATCATTTTCTCTCGGGCCCCTAATTTTTGCTTAAGACACGTTTTTTTTTATTTTCATCCTAGTGGGATGCACAATTTTAGTAAGGCTACTTTTTTTTGTTTTCAACCCATGAGCACCCTCTCTTTATCTTTTTGCTTTTTTAAGTCTTTAAACATGACATCTTTTCAATCTATTGATGTTGACTAGCTCCTTGAATTCATTCTTATCACTATCGATCAGAACAATCACTCCTTTTGTTAATATCTTTTCTAGCATAAAAGCTCCTTTCCAATTGGGCCTAAACTTAACTCGATAGTCGGGCAAACTTAGTCTCATCTGTTTGAATTCTAGATCTCTTTCCTTTAAGTGATTACCCTTAAATTTCTTGCTAAGAAACCTAACCAATCTTTTATAGTACTATTGATTGTGATAGTAAGCCCTTATTCAATTCTTGTCCAACAAAGTTCAGTTGCATTAGCCTATGTTGTGAACATTCTGTCACTGGAAATTTGCTTCCAATATGACCTTTAGGGGCCAAAGCTCAATTTTGCTAGCTGTACTGCTTCTTTCCTATAAACCAATAAGAAAGGGGTGGCTTTCGTCAAAGTCTTAGGAGTAATCCACAGTGAAAACTGCAACTTCTTAGCCTAATTTTTATAGCTCTATATTATTTTAGACAAGATCTTCTACAAATTCTTATTAATTGCCTCAACCACTCTATTTACCTATGGATGATAGGGAGAACACTTTTTATGCTAGATTTCATATTACTGAAGTATCTATCTAGTTTCAACTTGGAATTGGACCTATTATCTGACACCACATAATAAGGTACTTCTTATCCATGAATTAGATTCTTCTCAATGAATCAAGCAATTTTTTGGGCACCCAATTTCTTAAAGGATTGAGCTTCTACCCATAGTTAATGGCCACTACTATATATCAGTGTTTATTGAAAGTTGTTGAATAGACCTCCCAAATGATTTTTGTACCCCAAGTTACAAAAGGCCATAGGGATGATAAATTTCACAATTTTGAAATTTGCAGGTGGCTTAAGTTTGAACATTGTTGACATTGGTTCGCAAACTCTAAACAATCACTATCTATAGTAAGTTAGAAGAACCCCTAACACATAATCTTCTTTATGAGTGTTAAGCCGTTCATGTGGGCCCTACAAGTTCCTACATGTGTTTCTTCCATCACCTTCTTAGCTTTTTCCACATTTAGGAACCTTAGCTGGATACCATCAACCTTTCTCTTGTATATGATTCCATCTATGCTAATGAATTGAGTAGATAGTTTCATAATCATCTTTTGATCCTTTTCTGTTGCTTCCTTCGAGAATATTGACCTTTCTAGGTAGTTTTGGATGACATAAAACTATGGCTTTCCATTCGCCTATTCTAAACTCAAAATTTACTCGTTCTCTTAATAAGGCTTGGTTGAGCTTGTGACTATTATTCTATCTCATGACCACTCAGTTTAAGTTGTCTCATATGGATACCAAGGTTGTTAGGGCTTCTACTAATTAATTCTCATCCTTAGGCACATGCCTAAAATTACTTCAAAATGACTACTCAAGTTCTTCAAATACTCAACATCTAGTACCAATTGTTCCTTTTTGATAAACCATTCACCTCTCACTTTATGGATTACCAAAGACGAGTCACCAAATACCTCGACCGTCTTTTCCCCTAGGGCTATCAATACTTCCATCCCGTACACACAAGCTTCATATTTGGCACCATTATTAGTTACTTTGTATGCCAACTTCTTAGCTAGAGAAAGCTCTACAACATCAAGAGTAATATGAATGACTCTTACTCTAGCGCCTTCATTATTCGTAGCTCCGTATACTACCAATCTTGAACTATTATGGCTGTGATATTTTTATCTAGAAAATCATACTCAATCTAATCACCCTCTAATGGATGCTCTACCACGAATTCAGCGACTGCTCGACCCATTATTGTCTTTTTAGTGATGTATTCCTCCTCAAATTCTTGCAACAATAGAAGTCACCTTCCCATTTTCCCTAGTAGGGATGGTGTTAATTGAAGGTACCAAAGTGGATTGTGCTTGGCCACCACCTATATCCGATAAGAGTGAAAGTAGTATCTCAGCTTCTTTGAGGCCTATATTACTACTAAGCAAATCTTTTCAACATCCATATACTTGGCTTCATATGGGAGAAATTTCTTGGTCAAATAATACACAGCAAATTCTAGTCTAAATTCATCTTTATGAGCTAGCATTGCACCAACTAAACTCTATTCCATTGCCAAATATAAGATCAAAGGCTTCGACTGTTTAGGTGGTTGAAGAATAGGAGGATGCAGGAGGTACTTTAAGATCGTATTGAAGGCTTTTTAACAATCATCATTCTATTTAACTGGTTGATCTTTCGTTAAAATTTTAAAAAATGTCTTAGATTTAGAGGTGAGCTTGGTTATAAAGCGGTTGATGTATTGGATCCATCCTAAAAACCTTCAAATTTCCTTTTATTTTGTGGCAACAGTATTTCCCTAATAGCTTTTGCCTTATTTGGATCCACCTCTTGTTAATGGTTTTGCCATAGGCCAAACATTAGGCCCTTTATGTAATGTCATATTTTATTTTATAAAATTGGGTTTTCTTTATGTTAATATTGTTGGCATGTTATGTTATAATAATATTTGTAAATAACAATCTAATGTTATTTTGACTATCCCTAGTAATTTATCATTAAATGAATAATGATAAATAAAGACTAGTATAAGTTTGATTGATAATCATGGGATGATTATACATATTGTGATATGAATTAAACTTATAAGTACTTGTTAGATAACAGAGTATTGGATAGACCCGTAATGAGATACTACATGGGTTAATGTCATTAGTGATCTCATAATAGTTATGTTATCGATTCTTAGACCTGAGATTATCACAGTATCCTACATGAAAAACATTATTTTTTGAAATAATCAAACATGATCTTTAATCAGATAATTATAAAGATTATGATTGGACATAATGAGAATCATGTAAAGGATAGTGAATAATTAAGAAGAAATTTGTCCCTCTCTTATGAAAGAGATATCTATTCGGCCTCTCGATAAGTAAGACTGAGAAATCTATGGCCATGCTCAAATGAATTGATGAAGCGATCAATATGATTTGATATTATTAATTTACTTAGTGATCGAGAAATTATATGTTTGGACTATATAAGTTTGACATGGACTATGACTTATGTTCAAACAAGATATCATGTGACAAAGGGATTATAACATGTTCCATTAGGTTAAAATAGAATTATCAATATTCATATTATTTGGATAGTCATAATGTCTTGCTAGAGGCCGTTTATGACTTGTGGGCTTATGATGGGATTGGGGCCTACTGCCAATATAATATGAACATATTGGGCCGCACACATAGAATGTGATAAATGGACTAAGGGTTAATTTGGACATTTTGAATTTTATTTTATGATAAATTAAAATTCAAAATAAATAATAATAATAATAATAATAATAATAATAATTAAGATTAATAGTATCAGTATTCTTATTTTAAATAAGAAATAAGGTATTTCTTATTTTAATAAGAAAAGTGGGCCCGAAGTTTTCTCTCTCTTAATTAGGGTTAGGTCAATGATATATATATATATATATATATATATATATATATATATATATATATATATATATATATATATATATACACACACGTACGCGCGCACACACACACACACACACATATATATATAGTGATGTATATATAAAACCCTAATTAAGCAAAAAAGAGTGAGTTGTAGCTGTCACTTAAGAGAGAAAGAAAAGAAAATTGTTTTCTTCTGTAATCTCAAAAAAGAGAAAACAAACCCTAGCCGCCAAGGAAGGGAGCTAGCACCTCGGGCGATTCTCTTCATTGCATTCACGTGTGGATACCAGTAGAGGGTGTTGTTTCATGTGAGGTCACAGCTGTAATTTGATTTATCTGCACTTCGAGAGGTTGGTAATTGTTACACTTCTCTTCCTATTAAATCAATTAGATCACTTGGATCTGTGGTGGGTTTCTATTATTCCGCTGTGAGTTTTATTTACTATTTCGAAACCTAACACCTCTATCCCTTGTTGGATGACAATTTGTTTTAATAACTTGCTTGAGGTGACCCCAAACATGCATTTTTTTTCAACTTGAGACATAAGTTGTATTGGTCGATTTACTAGAAAAACTTTTCTAATGCCTCAAAATGGCCCTTTTTTGGTGACCGACTCGATTATCATGTTGTCCATATATACTTTAACTTTCCTATGAATCAAATCATTGAGAATCTTGGTTGCCATCCTATAATAAGTAATGTAACACCCTATACTCGACATTTGTCAAGTATCGATATGTCAAAAATGCGGCATTGCTAATTTATTATCTTTTGCTTATGTGATGGTACTGGTCACAAGCATCTTCTTTATTTTCTTATTACAACTTACTTGCATTATCTAGTTCATTATTTTCAAATGCACTATTTATTTGGTCAAAAGTTACTATTTATTTGATAAAAAATTTTGCAGCATAACAACTGCACCGATTGTTAGGCCTTCCGTAAATTTGAAGAATTACACTTCCAATATATTCACCATAACCTCAACACCATCACTACTACAACAACCCACTTTCACAAACATATTTATAATCATCAACCAACACATATAATATCATCCATTATTTCATTAACACACATATACATAAGTTTTATCATAACCAAATAAAGTTGTTATATTATACAAAATACATGTAACAGTGTCTTTATAATTTACATGGATATTCTACAACTATATTCTACAAATACATGACAAATCAAAATAAACTTTCTTCTCTAAGCTCTTGTGTGATCTTTATCTATCTCTTGGACATGCACTAGACGTTCCCACGCACCGGTGTGTAGTAAACACTACATGTTAAGTTTATACATACCTAGTGTTGGATATCTAACTAATACATTTTAACTTAATCATCCAAGCATATTTTATTATCTATTTTCATACCTTTATTAATTCTTATATCTTAATTCACATATTTTCCTATTTAATCTCTAAAATTATTCTTTAATTCTCAAAAATTTTAATTTTTCCCTTTAATTTTCATTTAATCATATATTGTTTTTCTATTTTTTTTACCATTTTACATTTATAAGTTTCATCAAATCTCTAAAATTACCAATTTACCTTTATTATTTTTTGCTTGTGAAAATTGTAATTATACCTTTAAAATTGTTCATTCCTTCCCTTATTTACAATTTTACCCCTAGAAATCAATTTAATCGCTTATTTACCATTTTGCCAATAATTTTTCTATCTTATTACCAAAATTTACAATTCTATCCTCATTTCTTCATTTTAATCCATAATTATCACTTTACCCCCAATTCAACTTTTCTATTCATTTTATTCTTATTTTTCCACTATTCTTTATTCTATCTCCAAATTCTATAATTTTCTCCATTTTATTTAGTTTACTTTTGGTTTTTCCCCTCGTATTTTAAGTAAAAATTGCATATACGAATTAGATGTGTGAGACTTGGGCCTCAAAGGTCTATAAATTTTTTACAACTCTTTTCTTTTTTCTTTTTTTCGATGTGGATCTGCCATTGGTGCATTTTTACGAGTTGCCATGATCCATTACAGTGGTCAGTGTTCCTATGAATAGCTAAATACATCACATACTTCTGGTTTCTTTACTAGATACTAAGAGTAAAACAATCCACATAATTCCAATCCAAAAATCTATAACATTATCACGTTTTTCTACACATTACTGCATTATGTAACAAATGGATTTCATTCACCTTGCATCATTCTTCTCATTTTTTTACTTTTTTTCACTTAATATTGAATATATTGTCATCTCCACATCAAATCCATATACATCATTTGGCCACATTATATACATTTATATCCATTTTCCTTTTCATGCCATCAATCATTCTTACCATGTGTTCAAGGCATATTCTATAAATATTTATCATTTGTTTAGTTAAATATCACATTTACATATATAATTCCATACTTACATAATAGGTGCATATTGGGTATAATTTAATTCCATACTTGTTTTCGTCATTCTAACCTAATAATTACATGGCCACTTTATAATTACATATTACATATATAATTATAATTTTGATGAAATGTAAGAGTTTGAGTGTCCACTAACCTTATATATCTTGTTTCTAACTAATTCAACTTTTTTTCCTTTGTCCTTCCTTTCTCTTCCTCCTTCAAATTCTTCACTTGGTGATTTTATCCTTTCAAAATTCCTCCAATTTCAAAGCTATTTTCTTCTCTAATTACTCAATTATGTTAAGGATGACAACAAGCATCAAATTCTAAGTGAAAGCATAAATTCTAAGTGAAATTTTGTATGGAAACTAGGTAGAATTTAAGTGTAAATGGAAGAACAAATGATGGAAGAACATGGACAATATCATTCAACCATAGAGGGGAAGAAGATGGCTGAAGTTAACTAAATTTTTTACATACTTCTTTTGCTTTTATATGCCCAAAATGGATGGCTAGGATTCAATCAATCACTATTTGATCTAAGGGCTTATATGATGCCACTTGTCATCATCCTATTGAATCTAATGTTTTACTTGTTAGATTTTTATAAAAATTAGATCAAAAATATGAAAAAAATTCTTAAGATGTCCATAAATTTTTGAATGAAAACTAGATCATTTTGGTAAATTTTTCGATCCGGTGATGTAATTACCGATCTAATAATTTATTTTTCTATGTCAACTTCATTTTAATTTTTCACTTCTAAAAATTAATTTATATTATTTCTAATGGTCTCCCGTGATCATAATAATTTTCTACAGTCTAAGATAATTTTTTTATGGATGGCAAAACTTTTGGTCAATTGAGACACTATTCACATAGAAATGTGACTTGTTTTTTATATTTTCTTTTTTGAGGCCCTATTTGACCTCAATTTTACACCAAATTACATTCTTAGACTCCCTATGAATATTATGTTTTAGTGCTCATAAAAAGTGCTTATGGCTCTTGGAAATTACTATTCACCTCAATAGCACTATTCACATCCCAAAAAAGTATTATTAATGCAAGATTTTTGGGAGTTGTATTTCTTTCTTGCTAAATAAAAATTTCATCCTCAAAATTTTACCTGATATAAGTAACTGAGGATAATATTGTTTCGTCGCCTTTTTTGGCTCCTAAGTTGCTTTTTCGAGGTTATAGCAAGTTTAGAGTACTTTTACCAAAGGTATTTACTTATTCCTCAGTTTTTTTGATCTCTTTTTCTAGGATTTTCGTAAGTTCCTCATCATAAGTCAACTCAATCTTTAGTTGCACTTCCTTTGGTACGATGACATATGTTGGATTAGATGTATTGTCATAGCATTGACACATGAAAATACATCATAGATCTTCTCTAACTCCTTCGGTAATTCAAGTCTATAGGCTACTAGTCCTACACATTCTGTTATCTTGTATGGACCAATAAACTAAAGACTTAATTTACTTTTTTGCATAAGTACATAGCCTAAACCATTCTTAGATGCATTACTATAGATATCAAAATCTATTTTGGGTTCTGTTTGTGTTAAGATAGAGGTTTTTGTCAACATCTTTTTAAGTTTCTCAAAGCTTTCTTGGCATTTATTTGTCCATGCGAACTTGACATTCTTCTAAAGCAATCTAGTGGGATGCTATCAGAGGAAAAGGCTTTACAAACCTTATGTAATAGCTAGCTAGCCCAAGAAAAATATAATTTCTATGACATTCTTTGTCGTTTTCCATTCTAGAATAACTTCATTTCTTTGGATCTACTTTTATGCCTTATGCTATTACCGTATGGCTAAGGAAAGAAAATTTGTTAAGCCAAAACTCACAGTTGCTAAATTTGGCATACGGTTATCTTTCCTTCAATGTTTGAAGGACTATTTAAAGATGCTTACCATGTTCTTCTGGATTCTTTGAATAAACCAAGATGTCATTAATGAATCCTAGCATAAACTGATCTGAATATAGATGGGATATTTTGTTCATCAAGTCCATAAAAGTTTATAGTGCATTAATAAATCCATATGGCATGACTAGGAACTCATAGTGTTTATATCTAATGCGTAAAGAAGTCTTTGGTACATATGTTTCCTTTACATTGAGCTGGTGTTACCCCAACTTCAAGTCAATTTTAGAAAACATGCATGCTCCCTTCAATTGATCAAACAAATCAATCAATCTAGGCAGTAGATATTTGTTCCTTATGGTTACTCTATTCAATTGCCTATAATTAATGCATAGTTGGAGGGATCTATCTTTCTTTTTAACAAATAGAATAGGTGTTTCCCATTGCGACATACTAGGTCGAATAAAACCCTAATCAAGCAATTCTTACAATTGTATCTTGAGTTTTTTTAGTTCTATTGGTGCCATTCCATAGGTAGCAATAGAGATAGGTGTTGTATTAGGAATTACATAAATGGTGAATTCAACCTACCTATCAGGTGGTAATCCTAGCAACTCAATAAGGAAGACATCAGAGAAATCACATACGATAAAATGTTACTATTTATAGGCTCCTCCTACCTAGCTTCAAGCACATTGGCTAAGTAGGCTTCACAACCCTGTCTAATTAGTCTTTTTACTGCAATGGCTAAAATGATATTAGATAAAAAAAATATGATCTTTCACCCACTATTGTGATTTCCTGCCCATCTGGGGTTTTTAAGGTAGCCTACTTAAGTCAACAATCAACCATAACTCGATGCTCGTGTAACCAGTCCATACGTAAAATTATATCAAATTGATGAAATGGAAGCTTAATTAAGTTTGCAATAAAAGTGTATTGTTGTATGTAGATAAGGAGATCATTATAAACTTTATTCACTACTACATGGTGCCTTAAAGGATTGCTCACTAGTATATCATGCTCTAATTGTGATGAGCTATTGTGGTGCTAATGTAGAAGTGTGATTATCCTAGGTCAATTAAGGCATAAATAAAATCACCAAAGAGTAGAAATTTACCCATTATGATGTTAGTTGCTTCATAGTCCTCCCTAGCCCTAACTATATAGGTGCGGGATAGGGGCTATCCTTCTATCCCCTGGGGTTTCTGGGATGCTTTCGGTCCCCTAGATGCTGAAACTCTAGTGGAAATAACCTTGCCTTTACCCCTCTCAGTTGCAATACCAAATCTGGCTACCTAAGGTTCTGGTGTAGCCTTTTGTATCCTATAACAGTCTTTCTAAAAATGATCTTTACATCTGCATCTGAGGCAAGCTTCTAATAAGCACCAACATTCTCCTAGGTGTTTTTTACCATAGTGCTAACATGTAGGGACCATCCCTCTACCTACCCTTCGAACAGTACTAGCTACTGATGCTACAAAAGTGGTGGCTCGAGCTATAGATTTTTGGCTCTGAGTTGGTGTTTGTGATGGAGCCTGTGACTAGGTAGATGGACCCCTAAATTTCTTACTAAAGTTATTATGAGAACTTGTTTGTGGTGGTCTCCTTTTCTACTATTCTCGAGCCTGTTTACTAGCCTTGTTCTGTTGTATAGTCCTAACTCACACAGCTTCCCTCACTAAAGACTTTATATTTGTGAACTTATAAGCTGTTATGGCTTCTCTGATTTTACTATAAAGACCTTGTTTAAATAGCTGGCATAATTTCTCCTGAGTCAGATGATAATCTCTCATATATGCACTAAGTCACTCAAATTCTCTTTCATATTTTATTACTGTCATAGTCCCCTGTCTGAATCTCTAACAGGCATTCTGTATGGCGTTCTAATATATTTTTTAATGTATTTCTCGCCAAACTACTTTAGAAAATAATCTTATGTAATTTTTATAGCTCGAGAGTGTCTACAACACATATAACATCATCCATTATTTCTTTCACACACATATACATAAGTTCTATCATAACCAAATAAACTTGTTATACAAAATAAATATAACATTGTCTTTATGATTTACATGGATATTCTACAACTATATTCTACTTATACATGCCATGTTAAAATAAACTTTCATCTCAAGGCTCCAATTTGATCTTTATATATTCTACATACATATAAACTTCTCATTGCACCTACGCACAATAAACACTACACACTAAGCATATACATGCCTAGTATTGGATACCCAACTAATAGATTTCAACTCAATCATGCAAGCATATTTTGTTATCTATTTCATACCTTTATTAATTCTTATATCTCAATTCACATACTTTCCTATTTAATCCCTAAAATTATTCATTAATTCTCAAAAATTTCAATTTACCCTTTAAATTTTATTTAATCATTTATATTTTTTTTACCATTTTAAATTATTAAGTCCCATCAAATCTCTAAAATTACCAATTTACCCTTATTATTTGTTTACTTATCAAAATTACAATTATACCCTTAAATTTTTCATTCCTTCACTTATTTATAATTTTACCCCTAAAAGTCAATCTAATTGCTTTTTACAATTTTGCCTTTAATTTCTCTATCTTATTACCAAAATTTACCATTTTACTCTTATTTCTTCGTTTCAATCCATAATTACCATTTTAACCCCAGTTCAACTTTCTTATTCATTTTATCCTTATCTTTCCATTATTTTTTATTTTATCTCTAAATTTTATAATTTTTTCCATTTTTTCAATTTATTTTTGATTTTACCTTAAAATTTCCAATGAAAATTGCACAGACAAATCTGATGTGTGGAACTTAGATCTTAAAGGACCATAAAAGTGTAGTTTCACAAATTTTCTTTTTTACAAAACTCTTTTCTCTTCTCTTTTTTTTTTCTTTTTTGGTATGGATCCACCATTGAACTCCTTTTTCAAGTCGCCATAAATCGGTACAGTGGTCGGTGTTTTTATGGGTAGCCAAATACATCACATACTTTTGGTTTCTCTATTAGATACTAAGAGTAAAACAATCATAATTTCAATCCAAAAATTTATATCATTATCACATTTTCTACACATTACTATATTATTCAACAAAATGGATTTCACTCATCTTGCATCATTCTTCTCATTTTTCTATTTTTAATCATATAATATCGCATATATTAGGATTTCCACATCAAATCCATATACAACATCATTCGCCATATTATGTGAATTTCCATCCATTTTCTTTTTCATGAAATAAATCATCCCTACCATTTTTTAAGGCATGTTCCACACATATTTATCGTTTATTCACTTGAGTTTCACATTTACATGTATAATTCCATACTTACATAATAGGTGCATATTAGGTATGTTTCATTCCATACTTGTTTTCATCATTCTAACCTAATATATAATTACACTTAACTATCATCCAAATCAACTTATTTAACAATTATTGAAATTATACATGCCTATTTCATAAATACATATAACATATGTAATCATAAATTTGATGAAGTGTAAGAGTTTAGGTATCCAATAATCTTATTTAGCTTGTTTTCTACTAATTCTCCTTTTCTTTCATTTCTCTTCCTTTTTCTTCAAATTCTTCACTTGGTGATTTTCTCCTTTCACAATTGTTCCAATTTTTAAGCTCTTTAATTATGGTAGGGAGGATAACAAACATCAAATTCTAGGTGAATTTTTGGGTGAAAACTAGGTAGATTTAAGTGTAAATGGAAGAAAAAAAATAGTGGAGGAAGATGGACAATATGGTTTAGCCATGGAGGGGATGGAAAATGGCTGAATTTTCTACATACTTTTTTTGTTTTTATATGTCCAAAATGGATGGCTAAGATTAAATTAAGTATTATTTGATCTAAGGGCTTTTATTATGCCACTTGTCATCCTTCTATTGGATCTAATGTTTTTCTTATTATATTTTATAAAAATTAGTCAAAAAATAAGAAAAAAATATTTTTTAGGGTGTACATAAATTTTTGGGTTAAAATTAGATTGTTTCGATAAATTTTTTAACCCGATGGTGTAATTACCGATCCTATAATTCATTTTTTATGTCAACTTTATTTTAATTTTTCATTTATAAGTATTTATTTATATTATTTTTAATGGTCTCCCATGATCAGAATAATTTTTTGGAATCTCGAATAATTTTTTTATGCTTAGTCAAACTTCTGGTCAATGGTGCACTGATCACACCAAATTGTGACTTATTTTTATTTTTGAATTTTGATACTCTATTTGACTTCAATTTCATGCCAAATCACACTCTTAAACTCCCCATGAATTATACTTTTCGATGCTCATGAAAAGTGCTTGTAGGTCCCAAGTGATACTATTCACTCAATAACACTATTCATGTCCCAAAAAGTACTATTCATATGGTCAGAATTTTTGGGCACTACAAGTAGCCCCTACATTTTTCAGTCCAAATGATATGATCTGGTATGCATAAGTCCTCCACTCCAAAATGAAAGTTGTCTTTATTCGGTCTGGAATCTTGAGAAAGATCTAATTGTACTTTGCGTATTCATCAACAAAACTTTTATATCGAACACATATCCACACTATTGATCAGAAGATCTATATGAGGTAATGGGAAATTATCCTTTGGAACTGCCTTGTTCAAGGCCTGGTAATCTACACACATTTTCACCTTTCCATCTTTTTTGGCCACAAAACCACACTGGCTAACTAAGTTGGGTATTGAATTTTGGCTAGGAACTTGGCCTTAATCTGTTTTCGCACCTCATCCTTTATCTTTTCTGCTCACTTTAGCTTGAGCTTATGGAGCTTCTATTTAACTAGCTTGCTATCTGGATAAGTCAAGATGGCATGCTCTTCAATCGCTCTATCAATTCCAAGCATGTCACCATAGGTCTATACAAAAACTTTTTTGTATTTTTTTTAGTATTCTCTTAAATTTTATTCTCTTTTCAAGAGTTATGTCGAATGCAATCAAGATCCCCTTAGAATTTTTTTGAGTTTTAAGATTAAATGGCGTGGTGCTCATTGAATTAGTGTCAAATATGAATGAGTTATGATTACAATTATGCACGATGCAATCAGATGAGAAATCACACAAACAAGCAAAGTTATTTATCTCATTAACATGAGCAAAGAAAGATACATCATTACTAAATACTTTAGGAATATAAATTACATCAACAAAAACACTATTATTTAATTTAGGAACAACTGACATTACATTAGACACCTCACCTTCTTTAGTTGTAAACCTAAAATGTACAAGTTTTGCTTTAGTGCCTGTTGCTTTAAACTGGACTTTCTCTTTTCCATTAGCTCTGATGGCCAACAACTTTTTTGTCATAACTTCCTATGGACAACCTAGCTAGATCCATATCAGTAAGCTTATTCATAATTTTCCCATCCTAGAATCCCAACATTGATGGCCCTAGTCTCTTAATTGTAGACATAACTAAAGATCTCAAAACCGGGAATAAATTTTCAATTAACTACCACAGGTTCAATGTTTCCACAGTATTTGTACTCTTTAGATGCAGGTATGAAGCTTTCTAGGATGTGAGGAATATAAACTCATTTTGATATGGCTTTCCCCTTAGCACGGCCTATAGTATAACATAAACCCTTTTTCTCTTTTTATTTGATTGGAGTGAGGGCTTTTTGAGGCCCTTGAGAATTCTTACCTAGACCAACACCTGACAAATAATTCATCTACCATCACATAGATTGTGAACTCGCCATTGACCTCTGCCTTATAATATAGAGGATAGTTGTGCTCACATCTTTCCATAGGCAAATCTACATTGGTAAAAGCAATCTTTTCCTCAAAACCCCATTTATTAACTTTAGCAAGTCTAAAACAGAAATAATTAACTTGATAGTAGATTTAAATAAGACTTCCACTAGCTTTTGTTTTTGAAAGGAAGACCACCTTAGCAATTCCTAAATTGAAATATATGCAGGGGGTCTTCTTAAGGTGCTTGAGAATTTGGTCCTTCTTAGGTAACCTCTCTTTTGTAGGCACCACTTTAGGTGCAATCCTATCGCTTCTTGTAACAACCTTTTTCCCACTCATCCTTCTCATCTTCATCAATGTCCTAAAGGTCATCTAACTTGCCATCGTCACCATCATACTCAACTTCACTATTTGTGACCCAAATATCTACTAAACTAACCATTGACCCTACTTTGCTTGTCTTAATTAGCACTTCTACACTTATAGCCGAACCGTCCTCAACTTCTAAAGCTTTACGAGTGATAGCCAAATATTCATTGCCATAGAAATCCTAAAGGACATACCACTTGAGCAAACCTAACCTTACCATGAAGATTAGCGGTGGTTCAACATTATAAAATCCCTTCCTTTTAACCTTATTTTTTGGATTTACTACTTAGTTGGTGTCAATCAAGTCCTGAATGCAGTTCCTCAAGGTTTTACAAAATTTAAATTGATGAATAATGTAAGGATGGAAGGCATAATACCAATATGATCTATGTCCCAGTTGCCCAAACTCCTTGTCAGCCTTGGTTGTAGAGGCTGCAACTTTCCTTTTTTCATGAAATGCTCCAAACACTAAAAAAATGGCTTTACCAAATTCAAGTTACACCTTTGATTTGTTTTTGTCACTAACACTTATGCAATTTTACTACTATTTCACCCACTGTACCTCTATTATTACTATTCATATTGAACCCTAAATTTCCATAATTGTGCTTGTTCCCATAGCCATTATGCCTTGAACTTGCAAAGTTAGCCTTTTTCATTTAGTACTCCCCTTCTACCTTGATTGCTATATTTTTTAGGGCTTCGCAATCTTTCAAATCCTTCATCTTGAGGCTTTCCCTCAAATAGGGACTAACATTTCGAATGATTTGTTTGATTTGGCTAGGAGTGTTGGGTTTTTTTTTTCATCTATATGACTATGTTTCTCCATCGAGTGAAGTACTTGTGGAAGGACTCCTCCAACCTTTGTTGTAATAACTCCAGATCTTTCAAGGTAAACTCTAAATGCATATTACAATCATACTGCCTGAGGCACTCCTCTTTCAATCTTCCCCAATCCTCTTTGGTCTTTTCATCTAAATCATGATACTAGTCGATGGCGGGCTTATTAAGACTAAGGCTAAAATAATCCACCTTTTGCCTTTTGGAGAGGGTGGTCCTTTTCATCATCAACGCATACTACTTAAGGTGTGCCAAAAGGTTATAAGTGCCATCAAATTTTGGGAGATCATGCATCTTGAACCTATGAGGCAGGACCTTATCATTATCCAGTTCTATATCTTTAGAACTTCCCCTCTCAACTGAGAACATCTTAACCATAGCTTCCAATTTCTTCCATCTTTCTAATGATTGGGTCATTTGCCTTAAGCACCCTATTTTTCACCGTCTAAGAAATCTGTAGCTCATCATCATCTTCCGTGTAATCTTGATCAGGACCATTATAAGCATATTCCCATTTTGTTCCATATTCGGTCAAAAGACCTCGTAATACCATTTTTTTGACATCAGACACTTAGGAAACCTAGTAACAGCCACTGCAGGAGTCCCTCCATTAACATTTGGTTCGACTTGTGAAGTCGGTGGTGCCATGGGCTAGTACTAAAATTTTTATGTTTTAAAATTTGGTATTGAATTACATACTTTTTATATCACCCACATTAATTTTAATTTAGATAGGACTTATATAATTGAAATGCACACTCTTTTAATATCACATGATATCAACTTTAAATTATTATTAAAAAAATATATAAAAAATAAAAAATAAAAAACAACTCATCATATTTTTTATGTTTAAAATGCTATCTTCAATTTTTTTTTTTAATGTTTGGTGAGTTATATGGTTATTATAAATTGATTTCACACAAAATTAACAGTGTGCTTCTAAATTTTGTTAGTTTCATCTAATTTGAATTTAATGTAAGTAATCTGTAAAAAATATAAAACTCTAGTATCAATTTTTAAAAATATAGAAATTAATTAAAAAACATTAAAATTTAAGAACCGAACAATGGAATTTTTGCTTTAAAACCCAAATAAGGAAGAAAAACATATGCAGTCACAAAATCATTTATTTCTGGTGGAATTTAGGTCGGATTGTTAAACAACATGGCATTTTTATTTCTGTGAAAGGATAGTTTGTAATCATTTGTCAAACAAAATTTATTTTTAATTTGGAAGTTTATTTTTAAGATGGAGAAGGACAAGACTATATCGTTAAAACTTCAATTTACTCCTTATTATTTAATTTTCCAAAAATTATCAATGCAAACGGCCTTGAATTTAACTATCAATTATTTTGACAAAAAACTGCATTGATAATACAAACTGTTATATTCTATTACATTAATTTGAATTATTTTCAAAAGGTAATATAATATTTCAAAATATATTATTTTTACATTTAATATTTAAATTTAATATTTTTTAATTATAATTTAATTATTAGGTTGGATAAAATAAAAGTTATTTTCAATAATAAAAAATATTTGATTTTATTTAAAAGGAAAGTATGTTATTTATTTCATTTATTTTTTTTATTGACTTTTAAAGTTTATAGTTACATTAATGTTTTAATTTAAATTGCCTTTAAAATTAGCATTAATAATAATAATAATAATAATAATAATAATAATAATAATAATAATAATAATAATAATAATAATAATAATAATAATATAAAAAGTTGGTTATATATCTGTCTATACTATATATAAAAGTGGGAATAAGAGGAAAAAATTTTTGGACAAAACTAACCTTGATAAAACTTTAAATGACAAAAATGGTTTTCGTAATAATCCACGTTGAGCAATGTTAATTAAGAAAATTAAAACTCTAATTTTGTTTTGCATCTTACCATATCTTTGTGTGGTGTGTTTTTTAACCGGTCCATGCTCAAAAAAATTAACCATCATTAATGTCGATTTTGTAAAATCACTAATTACTAATCTATTGGTTTTGATTTTTCACTTTGGTTAACTAATATTTTAGGTTAATCATTAAAATTTATAACATAAAATTATATATAAAAAAATAAAATTTAATTCAATTTTAAATATGCAAAGTAATTCAAAATAAAAATGAAAAAATAAACATAATTTACTAACCAAAATTTATGTTCAACAAATTAATAGCTAATATCATAAAATAGATTTGATATTTGTTGAAAATTAACATGTTTGATTTCAAGTCATATAAAATTTTGGATAATATTAAATATTAAAATATAAACTCTAAAATATAAAAAAATGTAATTACATACTATTGAGTAAAATATGAATACCAATATATGATAATATATATATATATATATATATATATATATATATATATATATATATATATATATATATATATATATATATATATATATATATATATATAAGTTAATCGATTACTACATATAAATATTACTATATAATTAAAGAGAATGATATAATATAAATTTAGTTTAAATTATTATATAAAATTTATAAAAAAATATAAAAAATGAAGAAATAAAAATAAATATATAATTTAAATATATTTTAAAATATTATTTTAGGTAAGTTTTAGAGAGAAATACAAAAAAAAAAAGAAAAATTTTTAAGGTATAAAAATAAAAATAAAATATATGTGAACCGATTAACCGTTGACTAATGGTTAACCAATATGTAAAAACCGAAACTGTAACTAAAAAATTTAAAATATAAAAATTAAAAATCGTAATCGAGTCAATCAGATTGATTAACCGAAAAAATCGATTCCATTTCGGATCAACTTTGCGGTTAACTATATTTTCGATTTTTTTTTAGTCACCCCTAGTGTTTGATGGGCCGCCCTTGCTAAATTTGTATTTCATTCAATTTCCTCTATATTCATTAAAATAAATTAGTCAAAATTTTTTAGTTTATGATTTTGGAAGTTGATAGAGAACTCAATTTCTTTTAAAATTAGAAATAGTGATGAATAAAGTAATTTTATTTATTTTTTTAAATCAGGGAAAAGAGGATTGAGGGCTCAAATTCGATATTTCTCAATACATTATAATTTGTATTTACTAACCAAAATTGGTCTGCTTTATACTTATTAAATAAATCATAATTATTTACATTGTCAATTAAAATTTAAGAACATTATCTATAATGAATATAAATAATTTTCTTTTTATACTATGTGTAAAATTCTTATGCAATTTAATTATTTACCAAAATATTTTTAGACAAAATTAACTTTGTAAAATTTTACTAATAATTTATTTACAAAGCTAACTTATTAATTTGAGTCAAAATTGTACTTTTTTATAACTAAAATAACTATAACTTTTTTTTATGTTCACAATTTAAAAAAAAATCCATAGTATTCCACTACTATACATGGCTAGTAGGGTGAACATGAACTAATTAACTGATTTTTTAATTAAAAAAATAAACCAGTCTAGTAATATAAATTTTTCAAAATCATTAATTATTAATCAGTTTGCTAAATTCGGTTAACCAAATCATCAGTTTCTTTTTTTTTTTGCCTTGGTTAATAAATATTGTTTGGTTAATCATTAAAATTTATAACATACAATTATAAAAAAAAATTAGGTAAAGTTTAATTCAATTTTAAATGTGCAAAGTAATTCAAAATAAAAACTACTCCTTTCGTCTTATTTTAAAAGATATTTTTCTATTTTTTACGGTAATTAAGAAAATAATTAAAATATCTCAATATCATAAAAAATTATAGCATTTGACAAAAATATCTTTTTATATTTTCAAGAATTTCATTTTAATTAGTTAAAAGTAGAGATTGATAAGAAAAAAAAATAATAATGTGTATAATAAATAAGGACATACATATAAACTTATCTATCAAATTCCAAAAAGATATTTAAAGTGGAACAAAATAAAATAGTGAAAAAAAACTTTTTAAAATAGGACGGAGGGAATACAAAACAAATATAACATACTAGTCAAAATTGATGTTCAACAAATTAATAACTAATATTATAAAATGGATTTGATATTTATTGGAAACTAGCATAACTAATTTTAAGTCAAAAAAATTTTGGATATAATTAAATATTAAAAGATAGACTCTAAAACATAAAAAATGCAATTAAATACTATTAAGTAAAATATGAACACCAATATACATGATAAAAAAATAACATCTCTCTCTATATATAAAGTTAATCGGTTACTTCATATACATATTATTATATATAATTAAAGAGAATGACATAATTTAAATATAATTAAGAGTATTATATAAATTTTGTAGAAAAATATAAAAAATTAAGGTATAAAAATAAAAATATAATTTAAATGTACTTTAAAATATTACTTTATGTAATTTTAGAGAGAAATAAAAAATAATTCTTAAGACATAAAAATAAAAATATAATATATATAAATTAGTTAACTATATATTAATGGTTAATCGATCGGTATCTAAAAATTGAAATTGAGGACAAAAACTGAAATTATATATAAAAAAAAAATGAATCCATAGGATTGGTTAACTAAAAAAATCGATTTAATTTCAAATTAATTTTTCAGTTAAATAAATTTTCGATTTTTTTCTCGCCCTAATGGCTGGGCTATTTTATTATTAACAATTAGGTGTTTATTTTGCACCAATGAAGGGATTGATTATATGTATATTTTTGTTTCACTTCTTATAATAATTTCAAAAGTTTAATTAACTTAAAAGTAAAATGATACTCTCTTCGTCCCATTTTAAAAGATTATTTTTTTATTTTACTTTTTATAACTTTAAATGTCCTTTTCAAAATTGAAAAGATAGGTTTACATGTATGCCCCTATTTATTATACACCTTATTAAATATTTATATTTCTTATCACTCTCTATTTTTAACTAAAATTAAATAAAATTTTTGAAAATATAAATGGTATTTTTGTCAATGGCTATACTTTTTTTTATAAAATTGAGGTATTTTAATTATTTTCTTAATTTTCATAAAAAAATAGAAAATTATCTTTTAAAATGCGACGAATGGAGTATTTATAATAATAATAATAATAAATAAATAAATAAAAAGCTACATATCTATTACTATATATATAGAAGTAAGGATGCGGGGAAAAACTTTTTTATGCAAAAATAACTTCACAAAATTTTTAATTACAAAAATAACTGACTTGGCTTCTTATAACTGACTTGGCTTGGGAATGTGAATGATATACAGATACCCAATTTTAATTTTTAATTTTTTGCCAGTTTTACAGTGGGCATATGGGGTTCACTTTGTTATATGATTTGAAGTAGGGGATTACAAACAATGATCACTTATTAGTTTTAGTAGTTTATTAGCTTTTCTTTAATACAAGATTAATTGAAGATTAAAAGAAAACATATCAAAATTATTCGAATACAACTCATGATTTCCCTCTCTAATTTTAATTTATCTATTCACGTAGCTTTTTCATATACTACAAGAAAAAGGGGCTTAAAAAAAGAAAAAAGAAAAAAAAAAGAAAAAGAAAAAGAAAAGTTGTCGCTAAAAATTTAAATCCCCGGTGTACCAAAAAAAACGTTGCTATAGGCTCTTACATTAATGCTCAATAGTGACCAAATAATGAATGGCGTTGAAGAATAATAGGGACTGTAAAAATTTGATTCCAAATACAGAGTATTGGTGGGAAAAATCCACTTTCCTTTTAGCGACCGTAAATCCCTTTGCTATTTAATTCGGATAAACAATAGCAATCAAGTCAAGTGGTCTCTAGTAATCTATTTTTTTTCAATTTGTTATTTAAAAAAAATTTCCTAAAGAAAAATCATTCACGTTCATAAAACACCAACATAATATAATAGAATTAATTTCATAAATTAAACATTGAGTACTTAAAAAAAGATCAAATTGCATCGATCTATTAAAAAAAATGTTTACATCAAGAACGGATGTGGCATTTAAAAAAAAAAAAATTCCATAAACTACAAATGGAATATCTACATATATACAGCAACGAATTGAATAAACAAGTTTGCTACACAATAAGCCCCAAACATAAATACAAAAAAACTCATCTACATGCTGGAGATGTCCATAATGATCATCTTGACTTGTACACGAACGGTACTCAAAATCTATAACAACATCTTGTTCTCATCAAGAAACTAAAAAGTAAAAGTCAGCACAATATGCAGATAAATATTGGAAGATTATAAGCTTAAGAATATACAAATTGTAAAGCTACCTTGGACCAGCAACAGCTAATAGCTAAATCACCTTTTCCTCGAAGCATTAACATGAAACTAGCAGCAACAGCCACGCATTCGAAGCTTGAGCCTTTCCTTGATCTGCCTTTTTTAAAGATAGAACTTTATAGAATTAAGCGAGGTCCTTTTCACAAGTGTGGCAGAAAGGTCAGACACGGAATCAATAAGCATTTTCATGCATATAAAAAGAGAGATCCAAAGGCTAAAGGACACATCAAATTGAAAATGATACTCTAATTAGAAAAAGAAAAACATGAATTAGCAACTAAATTTAGCGACATTAAAAATTCAGTCTCTAAATTGCAATGGATTAACAACTGATTTAATAATTAGTCGTGAAAATATGTTTTTTAAATAAGATGACAAGTTTTGTGAGGAAATAGTGATAAAAATAAGGAAACAGTTGCTAAATTAAGGTAGCAAAAATAGCGCCTTTCTTGCAACAGTTTTGGGGACGGAAGTTTGGTCCCTAAATTGTAAACAATCTTTTTATTTAGGAAAACAATTTATAGAAATATAGCCACTGAAATGTAGTCGCTAATTCCAACCAAATATTGGCGACAGAATAACGACAGATAAAGCTATGCAATTTTTGGATGGAATTTTTGGCACCTCTTTTTGTGACGGATATGTTTTAGTTGCTAAATGTTTCCATTTATTTTAGCCTATTAAGTTGTCACAAAGATAGTCGCTATTTGAAAAAAATAATATAATTAATGTATCTGTTTTTAAGAAACAGATTTTGCCACTCTCTACCACATTGTTAAAACACTAAGACTAAAACCTAATTCCCGAATCTCCCAAATCCCCCACTACTAGTGTTGCCGTCGATAATCGCCTATAGCCTAGTTGGCGATAGCAACTCCGATTGCTTCTCGTGTATGGGAGGTAAGTTAAATGCACGTATACGTCCATAAAAACGTAGGGTCTAATGTCTTTGAATAGATCAGTTCATATGAGTTGTTCTTCATGTAAAATTTCTTTTTTGATTATGTTTCTGGTGACATTGACCAGGTGAAATGTAACACCCTCACACCCCTCAGGAGTATTCGAGGATGCTACACTGGCTATAGTCATATCGATATATCAATATAGCTAATACAAGCTTCACTATGGCAATTTATTTAGACTTAATACCAGATACATATCACTAAATTAGGATCTTTATAACAGTTACAAAGTTTTAATTGCGTATATATATATATTTTTTCACTAAGTCTTACTTGGGTATATAATAAGAGATGTACAAAATGTACTATTTTCTAGAGTCTACATTACATATTCTAGGAATCCTTCACGTGTGCCAAAGATCTAACCTCCAGAACATCTTCAACTCAAAACCTACTCATGCAATACATAAGACCAATTATTTATAAAAAAAAATATAATAATTTAATCGTATAACTAAGGACATATTTACTTTCTTACTAGAATCCCTCTGAAGCATACAAACAAATTGACTATTTATTTTGATTTAACTCCCTCCACTAGTCATTGATTTCACTCTATTCAGAACACACTGACTTAAACTACTATATGGAGTTAGTACCTTAACATTGTTAATAACACTCAAACTACTCTTACACGCCACTTCTTTATAAGACCACTAATACTGGAATACTTAACATTTACATCAAACATTTGGTTCGAACTCAAAATTTATATTCCAAGCTTCCTATGTATCCCAAAATCGGGAATCAAAACCACGTAGTTCTACACGTATATTTATACTCTGTATTAACTAATAGATAACACATTGACCATACATTTCATAACTCATTCATCACTCAAGCATATCTCATCATTGTCATTGTACACTTAATTTTGCATATGTATTAACTACATTATACATGTATGTAAACTATATAAATCATTAGTTTCAACAATAATAGCCATGAATAAATCAATAATCTCTATATCATACCTGTCTCTAGCATTACTTCCATTTTCTCATAATCATTTTTTACAGCTTATACTTGGTATAGGTATGGACATTTGGAAACACTAGATACCGTATAAGTATTGTATCACTAGACACCATTGGGGGTGCCAATCACTAGATACCACCAGACATCGATTCACTAGACACCAATAGGTGCCAATCACTAAATACCATAAGGTATTAATTCACTAGACACCAAAAGGTGCCAATCACTAGATACAATAAGGTATCAATTCACTGGACACCAATAGATGTCAATCACTAGATACCATAAGGTATCAATTCACTAGACACCAATAGGTGGTAATCACTAAATACCATAAGGTATCAATTCACTAGACACCAATAGGTGTCAATCACTAGATACCATAAGGTATCAATTCACTAGACACCAAAAGGTGCCAATCACTAGATACAATAAGGTATAAATTCACTGGACACCAATAGGTGCCAATCACTAGACACCATAAGGTATCAATTCACTAGACACCAATAGGTGCCAATCACTAGATACCATAAGGTATCAATTCAATAAACACCAATAGGTACCAATCACTAGATATCATAAGGTATCAATTCACTAGATACCATAAGGTATCAATTCACTAAACACCAATAGGTACCAATCACTAATTATCATAAGGTATCAATTCACTAGATACCAAAAGGTACCAATCACTAGATATCATAAGGTATCGATACACTAGACATATCATTGATCATATTTATCACATTGCATCACTATACACTTAAAGGATCATATATGCATCTATTCTTTTAATTTCATGCTTAATGTGGCCTCATTAGGCCTAAAAGTGTCAAAAGGGGTTGTGTTCATGTTTGGAACACTTAAATATCACATTGGCATCAATTAGGGCGTTTCTTGGTGGGAGTGGGCATGCTTTGTTATGAGTGCGACACAAGTCATGACCACGACAGAGGGCTTATCTCCTTGCTCACAAAATCTTGCCAACTGCTTTTAGTATCTAATTTGCATGTCAATTTAGACATAATAAACGACATTTTTAGGAAACATGTTCTTCTACAAAGTTATTCCTATATTTCTCTAGTTTATAAAACATTAAAAATCACTCAATTATGATATACAAATCTCAATATATGACTAAAATCGTGAGGAATGCTCTAGATGATAAGACAGCAGACATCACTCCAATTCAAGCCAAATTTCGAGGACTTTAGGGATAGATTCAAGTTTTCATGTCTTCTACAAAGTTGTAGATATATGTCTTATATTTTATTTCCAACTAGATTCACTTCATTTAGGCATCAACAGAAAGAGTTATGCTCTTTACACTAAAACTAGTTCAAGTGAATGTTAAGCAGATTTTTACTATGTCATCTTATGAGGTATAAATCACTCTTTTCATACATTTATTCAACATATACCAACTATAACATAAAATTAAATTCTATTAAAATGTATTTATAACCCTAGAACAACTTAAATGCATGCAAGTGAAATAGAAACTCTCATACCTTCACAATTGATCCAAGTTTACTCTTCTAGAATCCCTCATTCTCTTTTCATTTTCTCTTGCTAGTTTCACTAATTAAATCACATCATGAATACACATCAATATCAAATCCCATCTATAATTCCAGCTTCTCATGTTCTAAAGCAAAAGAATGAGCAACTTTTAAGCAAAAATCCCATGAAACTCACCTTAAATTAGCCAATTTACATAAGCCCCTTTTTAAGAAAAACCATGAGCACAAGAGTAGCATGGAGAGGAAGAAGAATTGCTGGAATTATATTTTGGCCATTAGGTGGTCGACCAACCCATCAAAAGACAGATTTTCTTCTTTTTTCTTTTTCTCTCTTTCTCTTGCTTTTTTCTTTGCCTTTCTAGAATTAGACATATGCTTGCCTCTAATTGAGTCACTTGTTTGGCCATTAAGAACTTGCAATTTACTCACTTTAATTAATCTTAATTACCACTCACATACTATACTAACTCATTTTAATACATTATCCCCACTTCTTTAATAGTAATGCACATTTACCCCTAAAGTGAAAATTTATGAAATTGCCTTTCATTTTTACATTAATACCGATTACATCCCAATTACATGATTAATAATTCTTTTACACTAAACCCTTTTCAATCTCTCTCTTCACTATACACTAATCCTATTAGGGTATGTTTTGGGACCTTATATAAAAGGAGGAAGAAGGAGAAAGGGTCTTCTTTTCTGCTATTAGATTTTAATATAGTAAATCTTTAGTAAAAATGGTATTTTCCACTTTAAGACTCTAGATTTTCTTAGGTTTCACCACATCCTTCTCATTCTATTAATGTGTCTTTTATTTATTAGCCGATTTGTGATTTCTTCTTTTTCTTTTGACTTTATTCGTGTACTGCTGGTGGGTTTACAGGAGCAGTTCTTCTTCTTATTCTACTCCTTGCTTTTGTTGCTTAAGCTTTTATGACATAACTTTAAAACTGTGTTGATTTTGTGCAGACTTGTAAATACGAGGAGCATATATTACCAGATTTGGTTATCCTATAGAGAAAGGGTTTGGTCTTTTTGCCTTCACTCTTGCATTCCTTCTCTCTTCTATCACTGAAATAATACCAATCTTCATTAATATTTATGTGGCTACTGATGCTACAGTTAGGTCATGTTTAGGCTATGCAAGGGAGTGAAGTGTTATAGTACATTACATCTGTTTGTGTTTGTTAGTTTATTTTCGTCCATTAAAAGAAAGGTCCATGTTTTAGATCTTTAGACTTAAAGATGATCTATGAGCTGGGAAGTAACTTGTAAGTAGTGATCTTATGATAATGTAATTTTGCTATTTGTATATAAGCTGAAGTATCTTTCTGCTGTCTACAAATTGATGTTGTTTTTCTTTTATTTTTTTTATATTTTTGGGTTGGTGTTTGTTATGCTTGTTTTGAGGATTAATATCACCCATAGTTATTGAACTTACACCTAATAACCTAAAAGAAACTAAATTATTTTTCGTAACAAAATTCTCACTAAACTTTTCACTATTTTGTGTAAAAGTCATCTTAATCAGTTTTCGATGAAAACCATCGTCGGAGTGCTGATGTGGTGTGACACATCATCTAGTTTTGCACATGTGGCATGCCACATCATCAGCTGATGTTAGCTACTTTTGCATACGTGGCATACCACGTCAACACTCTGGCGATGGTTTTCACCAAAAATCGGTCAAGATGACTTTTGAGCAAAATAGTGCAAAGTTCATGGACAATTTTGTTATAAAAAATAATTCAGTTACTTTTGGGTTATTAGGCATAAGTTCAGTGACCATGAGTGAAATTAACCCCTTATTTTGAAGAGGTCAAAACAAATGATATCTAATATATGTTTGGGTTGGTGTTTATAAGGTTAAAATGAATGCTACTCTGCTATTATGTTAATATAAAAATATATATTGGATTAATAAACACTATGTTTGAATTTCCATGAACACAAATTCCTTTAACACAGGTTAAGGTTTAATAAATAAAAATGTAATTGCAAGCACTATATAAGTATGTCTATAGATTCTCCCTATATATCCGAAGCAAATATACTTGTTTTGTTGCCTTATTTGCTTGCAATTGCTATCATTTAATAAATCTCAGTTTAATTTTTAGTGGTTTTTCACAAGATCTTAACAAGCTTTCAGTAACCTTATTTTGGTAATTTGGATCATAGTTTTAATGGCAAACTCATTTGTTCCCTTCTTGAGTTATGTTGCTCCAAATTACATAGTTGGAACTTCAATGCAACAATTTTGCTTGGTGTTTTTTTTCTCTTCTCTGGATATTTTATTTTGCAAGATAGCATACCAAGGTTCTAGCTATTTCTATTTCTGCATTTTTGGGTTTCCTTTTTTTCTTTTTTATTTTGGCATTTCTCTTTTTGCATATCTATTTCTCTAGTGCTAAATTTACATTTTTTTCCTATTTGTTTCTACTGCTATACTTGCATTTTCTAACTCAAGGAAAAAAAAAGAGAGCTTTAAGTCAGGGGTTAGTTAGTATTAGAATTGTGAAGTTTTCTAGCTTCCCTACAAAGTTTTGTCCTTTTAATTAATGTGATAATTATGAAGTTGTTTTGTTTTTTCTAACTTGCTAGAAATTGGCCTTTAATGTAGGACATCAATTCTGTCCAAATCCATAAATAACCAAAAATATCTGGTTTAATTTATAAACCAAATAAATAAATCTTTTAGTTAGTATTAGAATTTGAAGGGGCTATTTATGAAACAACTTAAAATGTCATTTTTTTTACTTGGCATAATTTCTCAATAATAAAGATGCATATACCTATTTAATGAGCATGTCATGTGTGCCTTAAATTTCCCATGTATTTTATTAAAATTTCAATGATAAATTATTACAACTAGTAGAGTTGAAGATTAAATAATGTTAATTATTAATTATTGCATCACGTTGTAACATTTGCTCTTTCCAATTAATAAGTTAAATAATTTGACCAATTAGGGGGTTGTTCATGTAATCAATTAAAATAGAATTATTAATAGCTATTAAATAGCCTAACTTTTCATTAAAATGAAATTATTTGATTAGTACAATAAGTGTAAATGTTACATGCATTGTCATCTTAGTCTCTTCTACCAATCCTTTATACTCTCAGCAAACTTCTTTGTTTTTTCTCACTTTGTTTAAACCAATAAATGTAGACTAAATGGAATCCTTATATCGTAGTTGGATGTATAATCAGCGGGATGGAGAAGGAAAGACTAACTCATTCGTATATGGAGTAGAGAATTTTGTTAAATTTGCCACTTCTCATCCTAAAAAAATGAGTGGTGATCATATTAGGTGTCCATACAAAAAATGTGAGAACTGGAAGTTCCATGATATGGACACTGTTATGAATCACCTTTTCTATAAGGGATTTCTTCTGGATTATTTGGTTTGGAATTGCCATGGGGAGACGAATGTGATGGGTTACAAATCAAATCCTTATGAAATAATCAATGAAAATGTACTAGATTTTAAGGTAAGAAATCCATATCAGCAAATAGTACTGGATGCAATTGGACCTAATCCTGACACCCATTGGCAACATTTTAATCTAGAATATCAAACTACCTATAATCTAAACCAATTTGGTCCATTGAATCCTAACCAACACGCACCATCGAATGTTTATGTAAATTTAATAGATGAGGCTCCTAATCCATAATTACTATTATTTTCATATTAATCTAATTATTGTTTTTTGAATATGTTATAATGCATATTATATTCAGTGTTATAGTTAATTAGTATCAAAATAAATAAGATTTGAACAATAGAAAGATGGAGTTAGTGTTTTAGAAACAAACAAATAACACTTTAAAAAAATTGAAAGAGTCTATCTTGGTTTTGGTTGTGACCAGCCCCTATTTTCTTCAAGATAATACATTATTGATGGCTTCTATTGCACTTGGTATAGGGGAAGGTAAATGGTTGGCCACGTACACTTTTCGAGGCCTTCTTACACACACACACTATAAATCATGACGGGAAAACTTATATGCACAACCGTAGCAAGGAGGTGTATGTAAGTAGTATGGAATTTAGCACTTTTAGTTTTCACAATTATTTAAAGTTTGTCAATTATTAGTTGTTCTCCTATTTATGCTTATTAAAAATTATTGTCATTTTATAGTCAAGGTATGAGCAACTCTAACATGAACGAGCATAAGGTGAATCATCTGTGGATGAGGCTAAGTTGTTTTGTGAGTCTGTATGATGCAATAAAATGAGAAAAATATATGAAATTGGGTCATATGAGCCACGTGTTGGATCTTCATCAAGTCCATCATGTGCTACTAGTAGTAACAGTTCATCACATCTTAGCGGGACATGTCTAACAAAGAAAGATGTGGAGGAGACTATCACATGGACTATTCATGCATTGTTTCCTTACTTGTGCCAATAACAAAATGATCAGCCTAACACTGCTACTGAAGCACCAACATATGCTGATGTTGCCTTTTAGCTGCATAGGGTTCTCATCCACATGCTAATTCTGCATCTAGTCATGTGGTGATTCTACTTCACAGTGATATCGCCACTACTCTTATGGTGTTTTAGTTGACATTTTACAGCTAATATTATTTTGGATGATATTATTAGTATGATGGTTTATTATTTTGGGTAATATTTTGTATGATGGTAAATTTATTTAGAATTTCAAGTAATAGTATTTTGTTTTAGATTATAAATTTATAAATTAGACTCTAATTTGCATTTATACATGTTTATTATTTAATATTTTGTAAACAAGGAATTATGTAAATAAAATCATAAATAATTAAAAAAAATTAAATTATGCCATTTAGTGACTACTTTGCAACCCAAATTTTTGTTGCTAATATGGAATAAATTCAGAAATTAAAAAACATTTGCGATGGAGTTAGCTACTACAATAATAATTTTCGCTAATTTTTAGCGATGGTTTTTAAGTGACAAAATCTATCGCAATTTAAAAATATATTTACGAAGGAATTTCACAACGATAAATCTGCTGCTAATAATTTCATTCATATTACTGTATGTAAATTTAGAGCTTCTTTTTTTTGGTACATAAAAGGTGAGCAAAACTCACAAAACACTACAAACTAACGAGAATAAGAAACTCCCACCAGATCAAGGTTTAACCAACGAGCAACCCCTTAAAGAATGGAATGCAGGACATTATAGCCCAAAGGATAATCATAGGCAAGGTGCAAAAGGTAATCTGCAGCAAAGTTTGTTTCTCTATGGACATGAGAGAAAGCAATGACCAAAAAATCCTTAATAGAGTGATGGATATGACTTATAAGACCCAAGTAGTTGGTGTTAATTGATCAATTCCAACATATCATATCGACAACAATCTTATTATCACATTCAACAGCAATATGAGTGAATCCCATCTCTTTAGTTCTCCTAATATCGTGGTAAACACCCTAAATTTTCGCTTGTAAGATTGGACAAACCCTAACTTTGGCTACAAACCCCGAGATCCAACGACCCTGATCATCGAATAGGAGGCCACCACAGGTAGCCATGTTCTTAGCCTTTAGGAAAGAGGCATCGGCATTTAACTTCACAAAGTTATAAGGAGGACAAATCCATTTAACAACCCGAGGATAAAGATCACTAACCTTAGAATAAGTTTTGCAGGAAGAAGATTTTTGGCAAGAACGAGCACAAGAAAAGGTTTCATTTACTAAGGCATAGATTGGTCTACTTTTCTTTTGAAAAATGGTTTCATTCCTATTCTTCCAAAGAATCCAACATCCAATAGTAAAATGGTCCGACCAAGAAATTCCTTTAATGGAAGTTGTGCAACAATTAATATTAATGGCCATCCATGAATGCAAATCAGTCTCAGCTATAAAAGGAACGAGAGAATGATTAGGGATCACCATCGACCAGAATTGTATTGCAATTATACAGTTTCATAGGACATGAAGAGTATCCTCAGTCAGGTTGTTACAATAATAACAGTTGGGAGAGCTGTTAAGGTGCCTTCTTTTTCTTTCAAAGTTAGTCATTAAGCCATTATAAAGGGAAAACCAAATGAACATTTTAATTTTTTGTGCCACATTTAACCCCCAAATCTTCTTCCAGATACCATTCTCATTATTCAAGTTTTTCTTGGTAAGGGATTGATAAGCAGTTTTGACAGAAAAATCTCAAGTTAAGGACTGTTCCCAGAAAATAAAGTCTTCTCCTACTGCACTAATAGGCAGACAAATAGCAACAATATTATTAAGAATATCGACAAGGAAAAACTTTGCAATCACCATCCAGTTCCATACATTATAGTCATCAGCAAAAGAAGCCATCGATTGGTTAATCCAGTTGTCTGGAATAGGCTGGATGACAAAATGTACCAGTGGGAGATCCATACTGGGGATCTATTTATTAACCTAAATTTTGACTTTTAATCCATTACCAATACACCAAAGGGAATGGGAGGAGATGTTACCCCAAACAAAGCAAATCCCTTTCCAAAGCAAATAAGAGGTGTTGTTGGTAGTAGGTCCATGGTCTCTATCTTTATTAAATTTATATTTCAAACTCACAAATTTAATCCAGAGATGATCAGTGTTGGTGAAAGTACCCCAAGCAAGCTTCATAAGAAAAACAACATTGAGTAGGTTAGGATTCCTCAAAGCAAGCCCACCATCAATTCTAGGCTGGGTAATTATACCCCACTTCACTCTTGACAAGTGGTGAGAGAGATCAGTTCTCCCTCCCCAAACAAAATTACAAGTTGTCTTCTCTAGATCTTAACAAATAATGGAAGGGATAATAGTAGCTTGCATAACATAATTGGGAATGGTAGAGAGCACAACATAGGCAAAAGTAACATGTCCTGCTAAGGAAATGTGACAAGAATTCTAAGCACTAATCTTCTGCTTCATCTTATCAAGAATATAATTATAGTGTTGTCGAGTTCTTATGGTATAAAAAAGAGGCATCCCAAGGTATTTTCCCAAATTAAAAGTTTGTTTGAATCCCAAACATCGACTGAGATCTCGATGAGTCTAAGTGTCTACATTTTTGGAGAAATAGAAATTTATTTTTTAAGCATTGACCTCTTGGCTTGAGCTTTCCTAGAAACAAGTAAGGACATCATTGCAAGCTTGAATATGCCTCCTATCCACCCTTGCAAAAAGAATCAAGTTATATGCAAAGAAAAGATGGCTAATTAAAGGATCTCCTCTATTCAGTTGAATAGGCTACCACATTCCCTTGTTGATTGCATCACAAATACCATGGCTTAATCTCTCCATACATAACACAATTAGGTACGGCGATAACGGGCAACCTTGTTTGAGCCCACAGCTAGGCTTAAAGGATTCTATCATATTGCCATTCCACAAGAGTTTTATAGCACTGGTTGTAACACACTCCATCATAACTTCAATAAGAGTGTTAGGAAGACCTATTTCAAAAAGAGTTTCCTTGAGAAAAGTCCAACTGATTCTATCATAAGCTTTCTCTAGGTCTACTTTGATAGCCATGAAGCCTACCTTCCCTTTTTTATTCGGATTGTATGGATTACTTCTTGGGAAATAATGGTATTCTCTGTAATATGTCTGCCTGGAATGAAGCTAGTCTGATTTGGACCAACTAAAAAGGGCGGGAGCATTTTGAGTCTATTAGCTATGGTTTTAGTTACCGGCTTGTAAAGTACATAACAAAAAGCTATGGGTCTAAATTGAGAGATGGTTTTAGGCACCTCAGTCTTACGAATAAGGCAGATAAGGGTCCTATTCATATGGGGGTTCAAACTGCCACCATGGAAGATTCTCATAACTTCATTGCAAACATCCGTTCCCACTATGCTCCATTGGGACTGAAAAAACCTATGCGGATGCCATATACTCTAAGAGCTTTCCAAGGCTTCATATCAAAGAGAGCCTTCTGAATTTCATCCCTTGAGTACTCATTTCTAATATAGTTCATCTGATCCTTAAAAAGAGGGAAGCAACCTCCACTATAAGAAAATTTGGAAATAGCAACGAAAATGATTTAGAAATGGAAAATAATTTTCGTTTCTAAATTTGGTTAAACTTTGTAGATTTAGCAACGGAAAAATATTTGGTTATCTTCCGTTGCTAAAAGTGGAGGGAATTTTCGGCTTCAAAATTTAGCAACGGAAATTAGCAACGAAATCACTATTCCGTTGCTAATTAAGGCACCAACGGATGGTGGAAAAAATTTGGAACAAAAAATAGCAACGAAATAAGAATTTCATTGCTAAATTAGCAACGAAATTTGAATTTAATTTTCGTTGGTAAATAGCAATGAAATTTATTTTTGATTGCTAAATAGCAACCGGAATATATTTTCGTTACTAAATAGCAATCGAAATATAATTCCGTTTCTAAATAGCAACCGAATTTTTTTTGGTTGCTAAATAGCAATGAAATTTAAATTTTGTTGCTAAATAGCAACCAAATTTATTTTCGGTTGCTAAAATAGCAATGGAATTTCAATTCTGTTGGTAAATGAGGGGCATTTTAGTATTTTTCATGTTTGTTAGAAATATAAAGTAGAAAAATCCTAGGCATACACATTTGCCTCTTTCCTTCTTTACACCTCCTCCGCCCACTCTTCCCCCACCCCTAGGGCTATGAAGCAATCTTTTTATTTGAGTGAAAGAAAACTAGATTGATTGCCTAGAAAATGTGAGAAAATATACTTAATAGACTAAAAATCATATATTAAAAATATAGTGTAGAAAAATCAATGCCAGCAATTTAAATTACGCCGAAAATACCATCATAGGGATCAATATCATCCTCTGTTAATCATAATTTAAATTTCACCCATACTGCCCTAATGTTATAACTATATAACTAAAATTCGGATGATGATTTTATTAATTGAACTCTATTTAATTGAATTGTTAATCATTACATCTAACACAACTATAAAACGTATTTAATTGTTGTATATTTTCATAAAGTTTTGTATTTAATTTTTAGAAATTATATGATTGACAAATGACACATTTACTATATATATATATATATATATATAAACAGATGAAATTAATAATAAAAATGCTTTAAGAAAATATATTTTATCACTTATTTATAGATTGACTAAAGGCTGCACCATATCACGAACAGGCAAAGCGACCTTCTGGGTCTCTAGAACGACATCATAACCATAAACAGATACACAGAATGAATGTCGTAGCAAATATTTCAATCAGTCACGTGCAGGGGAAATGATTAGGATGCATCGAAAGTACACAAACTTCAGCAACAGATAAACTTTGCCATTCCTAAGCTTTCCCTTAAAAAGTCCTAAAAACCCTAGCTTCTCCTTTCAAGGACATTTGCCTAGCAGCAGTCGCGCGCCGAGTAGCAACAAGAACAACCAATGGTAGTATAGAATGCTTATTATTAAACAACCCTAATGCTATCTTGAGTTTGTCCCTTTCAAAATCCAAGATTGAGTGTGTTAATTTGTAATTTCAGGGTATCGATTTAAAGGCTAGAGGCAAGAGCAAAAAGACTAAGCGCACTGCGCCTAAGTCCGATGATATCTACCTCAAGCTTCTCGTTAAGGTACCCATTTCTCTAATGTGCTAATTTTTATTTACTTGTGTTTTTCGTTGACTTAAATTGCTGGATTTATACAACATTTGTACCAATTTCTGGTGAGGAAGACTGGTAGTAAATTCAATGCTGTTATTTTGAAGCGGCTCTTCATGAGCAAGGTTAACAAGTCCCCTCTCTCCCTTTCTCATTTGGTTAACTTCATGAAGGGCAATGTTGGTTTCTTTCTCCCGTCTTCTATTTGTTTGGTTGCATACGCATAGGAAAACTAAATATTTTGTTTCGTAAATTATCTAATTTTGTTTGAAATTCATATCGCTATTTGTAGTGAGAGATGCTTGCTCATTGTTGGCGAGCGACATTTGTTTTATGGAATTGGCATTGTTTGAAATTGTTTACTGTGCTTCCAATTGCCCTTTGCTTTTAATTTCAGTCTATTCCTTTATTTTTACTGTTCATAATTACAAATTAACTCCATAATTATAGAAATAATTATTGTGCTTAAGCATGAATATTATAGATGTGGGTCCAAAAGTGATTCACTCGATTTTGAGAATTTATTTCAAGAGGGTTACTGTAAAATATTGGCCTTGAATGAATGCCATGAATCAACACAAGTTAATTTTGCAGATAACAGCAGCAGTCCTTGTGATTTGGAAAAATCTAAGGAAGATTGTGAGAACAAACAAACCAGTTGGTGTCGTGGTGAATTTTATGTCTATATATCATGATATGCATTCATAGAAATCTCATCAATCAGCATCATACAATAAAATATTGATAGATGGTAATTTAAGTAAATCCAATATTTGACAAAAATGTACATTTTGATTTGGGATTACTTGGTCACTATGATATGATATTTGACTAGTGGTAGCATTGTTGCCTTTATAGTAATTTCAATGTTATTGGGAAACACTATCTCAGCATAATCTTCTCAGGTAAAACTTTATTATGAAGGCTAATTGGTTATTCTATAGTTAGATTTCTATTTTAGGATGAGTTGCTCTACTTCTCCATTTTCGAGTGAGTTCTACTATTAATATTTGCTTATGCTTTGTTAAATTCTTGACAGAAAAAAGTTGAAGTCTTTGTTTCTTTGATCTGTAAAATATAATGAGCAGAAGCAAAATTACAATTTGATCTAAGATGAAAAAAATCCATGCATTGCAATTTTCAAGTTCTGTTGTAATATCACCTTCCATTTCATTAAGTTTTATTGTGCCAAGGTTGATCAAAGGTCAGCCTAATTGAGGGTTAGATACTAATTGGTAAAAGCTATAGTATCCTTTCAACATTTGGGATGTTACTAACTGATTGAATACAAGATCCCTACTGCTGTAAATGCTTGGCTTTCTTTTCTTCTAATTCTCATGTACATACTGTAAATTGATATTCATAATACAAATGATTTGTGGACAAGTTCTTATGTGGTTGTGTATTCATTATTCAATGAAAATAGAAAATAGAATAAAAAAAGGAAAATTCAAAACATATGATGGTTCACATTTTCATTCTTTTGTCTGTACAGGTATCGAAATTCTGTAAAATATATAGGCTAATCTGAATAGCTGTTGTTGAAATGTTGATGTCTTATTGTGGGTTGGAATTGAAGTTTTTATTTTTACTATTTAAAGAGTGTAAAAAATGTGTTAGATTATTTTATGTTATTTCATACAAAAAAAGAAACAGCAAACTCTGTTGTTTTATGTTACATTAGTTAGTTCGTCTTCTGGTGGTTTTTGATTGATTTTCATTTGGTTTTGCTGTAATATGAGCTTTTGGTGGTTTTGCTTTACTTTGATTGGTGCAAGAAGGGGGATTATTATCGGTATTTAGCAGAGTTCAAGTCTGGGAATAAGAGGAAAGAAGTTGCTGCAACAGAGATGATTTCCTTCAAAGCTTTTACACTTTTTAGCCCTTTGTTTGGAACTGCATCAAGTTATGGGAATAGTCAATTGTGTTGTGTTTCAGGCATCACCAATGTCCATTGGAGAGCAGCAGACAGTTATTGAGATAAAGAGAACTTCAACTCGAGGTAAGCAGCAGTTTAATTGCTCATCTGGAGCTTATTCTTTATTGAATTGAAAAAATAGAGTATTTGGCGCAAAGCTTAATAGAATAAATCATGAAGATAGTTCAAGAATATCTTAAGAAATTGTAACTTACAAGTGTTCAGTAACTTGTTTCTCCTTCTGTGCATTTTGGATGCAGCATTATCTTGAGAAATTGGTAATTTGCTCATACAATTTAGACTTTTCTACAATTGTGGTGCTCTTTTATATATGAAAATTTGATTGACAATTAAGAAACGCTTATCTGGTGTATGCAAATGCAATTTTATATAGAATTATACCTATTTTGCATTGATGATTCTTGGTTTCATTAATTGTTATTAGATTCTTCAATTTATTAATCAGCATGTTGGTGATATTTTTGACATAAAGTATACTGCTATAGAAGCTTGGAAATAGTCTGCCTATATGGATTAGGCAGCTTTCTTTCGCATTTAAAATTTTTCTTTTGTCAGTGGGTGAACTCTCTTCCTCAAATGATTTAGACAATTAATTTATCTGCTTTATTTGCCCAACCCAAATGCTGCCTTTATTTTTAACATGAGACTTTTCAATCCTAGTCAAAGTTTAGAGAATAATTTTGAACTAATATGTTGTAGATGCTTGTCAACTGGACTTAAAGATATCATTTGGAAAACTGCTGATGAAGAGAAGGAAGAAGAGATGCAGGTGGAGAGAAATGGTTAGTATCTTATGACTCTTATATGTGCATTTGTCCACATTGGTAATAGGTTTTATGTATGCACTGTAGTAGATAGGCATATGGGCTAGAAATTTGAGTTTTGGATGTATGCATCATTTAGCTTCCTTTTGATGTTCAAATATAGTAACCAAAACCGAATGTGTTGGATAACATTTTTACTATTATGTAATTTTACATCCTACATTAGCATGTAAATATACATACAACTGGACGATATTGGAACTTTATATGACATAGCAGATAACCATAGATCGTTCATTCCTTTAGGATTTAGGACAACGAGGAAAGAGAATTATAGTGGATGAACTTGTTGATAGGCCAACGATGTTAGTCTTGTCAATTTAAGAACTCAAACTATCTTCGAGCTTAAGTAATTTTTGTTTTTGCCCCTTGCAGGTGCTAGTCTAGTTCTAGCATAATAATTGGCTTTTGTAATGGTTTGTTTAGTGGTTTTTTGTCTTGGGAAACTCCAAATGTGTGATTATCCAAAGGATATGTTATGTTCTATATTAATTGTTGAGCGTGTAATGTGATATTATGATGAACTAATTTTATGATAAAGAGCTTGCTTGATCTTGTATATATAAATTGACTTTATTTGGTTTGTATGGTTGCCACAATCGTTCTCTGACACCGCAGATACGAACTTTGTCATGATAATCTCCAATAAGTTAGCGACGGACATGACCGTCATTAATTTTTTTACTTATGGATGAATTTAGCAACGAAAAATGGTTTCCGTTGCTAAATTAGCAACGAAAATATAAATTCCGTTGCTAAAATTGACCAATTCACCGAATCTTGCATTGTTGAATTTAGCAACGAAAATCAATTTTCATTGCTAAAATTAGCAACGGAATTCAATATTCGTTGCTAAAATTAGCAACGAAATTCAATTTCCATTGCTAAAATTAGCAACTGCCAAATTAACAATCAAAATTTTTGTTGCTAATTTTTGTTGCTATTTTTGATTAGCAACGAAAATGTCAATTTTTCGTTGCTAATTTGCAATTTTTTTGTAGTGCTCAAAGATGATAGATAGGGTGGTTAGATTTCTCTTCATTGTAAAGATTGGAAAGGAAATTAATTACTAAAGTGTGGAGTAACTCAGGGTCATTTTGCCACGTACCATCTTGATCTTGGAGATACTCAATTTGGTTTCTTTTTCATCTTCTTATCATTCGCTGATGAAAGAAAGATGTGTTTTTGTCCCCCTAAAGAATCCATTCGCTGTGAGACTTCTGAAACTAGAAAAGCTCTTCTCAGATGAGGATTTAGTCAAGTTCCATTTTAAGCGATTGCTCCAAGTTCTCAAGGATGGAAGAATGCTTAAAACCAAAGACCCTCTGGATTCCAGAAATACGAGCAAGCAGGTTGCTTTTCTGTTGGAAAATGTTGCCAAAATTACTATAATTCCAAACACGAAATTTATCAGTAAATGTCTGCAAAGTATGCATAATGTTACCTTTCACCTTCCAATTTCTACAAACAAAGTTATGAAAATCAGAATGGGTTACCCAAGCTTGCAGGAATCTAAAGGGCTGAGCATAAGAATAAGGTTGGTAGCTATTAAACTTCAATAATATTAGTCTGCGATTTGAAGCAAATCTCGTAAGGTGTAGGATGATTCCTTCTGGGAACTGACCACGCCAAGATTTGTTACAAATCCCAAGATCAAGACTCTCATAGAGGGAACCCTTTTTCCAAGTGAAATCTGGACCTGTGTAACCAATATCAACAAGGATAGAAGAATTAAACCATTGCAAAAAGGGTTTACTAATGCCAGTTCTTCAAGTAAAACTCCCTTTCTTCGTTAGCAGTCAAAAGGGAGTTAAAATCTCCCATAAGAATCCATGGATCATAGGTTCTTATTTTAATTTCCTGAAGAAGAGGCCAAAGATTGTTTCTGATAGAAAGCACCGGATGGGCATAAATAGCAGTGAACAAGGAGAGAAACTGCCCATTGGAACTAATCCTCATATGAACAAATTGAAGGTTATTCGTGAGCACCTCAACCTACCAATCATCTTTCCATAAAACCCATATACCTTTACTAAATCCTGTTGCTTCAATTTTGTGAGAACAAGCATACCCAATTTTCGACATATATTTATCAACTGTAATGCCACTAATACGTGGTTCAAACAACATAATCATTTTTGAATTATGATTTTGGACAAAGCATCTTAAAGTATGCAGGAAGGAGGGGCTATTAGCCCCTTAGCAATTATATGTTAAGATCGACATAAAGTAGTAGATAGAAAACCAACGAAAACTGACCTCAATCATCACAAAAATAAGAATCCAAAGGTTCCTCCCAAATTGCAATCTGCACCAGGGACCCCTACCATGTAGGAGCGAATAACATCTTGTTTGGTTAAAGCTCTTCGATCTCGGTTTGCCTACAACAGAGTGTCGGTGTGGATTAAGGGTTGAAGGAAGAGCTATAACATTGTTTTCACTATGATTTCTGCTTTTAAATTCAAAAACATCGCCCAAGATCAATTTGGGCTTGGTAGATGTGGCTCCTATTTCTTTCTAGGTTTGACCACGTGTGGTATTAAATTGTTTCAAGCCTCCTCTACCATATGATTGTCTCGTTTTAGTCCCACATGAGACAAAGGTCCCAAAGCTATTTGTAACTCCTTCAGCTCTCAAAACATTCTCCTGTATTGGGATATTTTCCTTATCAGCTAAACTAACTCTTAGAATCGCTCCATAATCCTCATCTAATATTGAAAAACAAGACCCTATTCCTTTAATCACATAATTTTTCCCAAAATTAGTGGTGGAGTTCTTTACGTTACGTCTATGTTTTTCTTACCACCATCCAAGGCCCATATTGGCCAGAATTGACACCGAAAGCAGGGTCTGATGTATCATCATCTCCCTTCTTGTTAGGAACTTTTGTTGTTCTATATAGGCAATAAGAATCAAAATGTCCAAATCTACCACACCGAAAACAAATCTTTAGAAGATTTTCATATTCAATCCTCTGAATTTCCCCATCTATTTGTAACATAAAAACCAGAGGTTGACGAAGGTCTATGCAGACTACAACACGCACAAAGCGACCCCTATTGAATTCATTGGTATTATAGTCCACCTTAACAACTAGACCAACGGCTTCAACAATCGCTGTTAACACATTACAGGAATAGTATTGTAGAGGAAGCTTGGGAAGTCATATCCAGGTAGTAGTAGCATCCACTGTTCCATTGGTAACTCTAAATCTGGTATTCCACTTCTGCACTAAGAGATAAGCCCTATTCACAACCCAAGGGCCCTCATACAAAGCACGCTTGAAATCATCTTCATTCGAAAATTGAACCAAGAAAAAGCCCCTGCCAATATCTAGTATTTTCAAATCAGACAAATTCCAAAGAGATTGGAGTCTAGTGGTTAAGGCTTTATAACCAATGGTTTTCTCCAGCAAACTCACTATAATAGCCTTGCCCAGAGTAGTGGAAAGCTTGTCTTTCAGATTATCTGAAAATTGCACAATAGGAACAGGACAAAATTTGTCGATGTTGATGTCGGCAGCCTCAATATTCACTCACATAGATTCGGAAACATCTTCCATTGAAGTCTCCATGACAGTCCCAAATTAGTAACTTCTATTTTGTTGCAAAGGCTATCATTTTGGCCTAATTAAAAATTACTTTATATATTATAGCCATAGCATGTGGAAATATATTACAGTTGATTTTTGTTTATGGACAATTGTATTAACGATTTCCTTCTTTATTTATTTATTTTTTTTAATTTGGTTTTTCTGTTTAGTTGATGAAATACATAATTTTTTGATTCGCTTTTTATTTTATGTTTTCTAATTTTCCTTATACCTTCTTATTTTAAGATTCAACCATTTTTATCTAGAATTTGAGAAGCCCAAGGTCTACTGGTAGTGATAAACCTTGGAGTATGTTGCAATTAAATTTTTTTTAGTTGATAATATTATATGCCAATGGGACAAAAAAAAAGAAAAAATAAAAACACTTTGGGCTTATGAGATTATAAAGCATGAACCGGTTAATCAGTTTATGAGCAAAAAAAATAACCAGTCCATTAATATTATTTTTAAAATCACTAACAATTAACCAATCCGTTACATTCGGTTAATCAGTCCATCAGTTTTGAATTTTTGGTTTGGTTAACCACTATTTTCGGTTCAACATTAAAATTTATAATATAAAATTATGATAAAAAGTTGTATAAAGTTCAATTCAATTTAATATAAAAATTATGAAACAAACATCATTTACTAGCCAAAATTCATGTTTTATAAATTAATAACTAATATTATAAAATTGATTTGATATTTATTGAAAATTAATATGTTTGATTCTAATTCAAATAAAATTTTGGATAATATTAAATATTATAACATAAACTCTAAAATATAAAAAAATATAATTAAATGCTATTAAGTAAAATATAAACACCAATATATGATAAAAAAATAACATATATAAAAGTTAATCGGATACTATATATAAATATTACTATATAATTAAAGAGAATGACATAATATAAATTTAGTTTAAAACATTATATAACTTTTATAGGAAAATATAAAAAATTAAAGTATAAAAATAAAAATATAATTTAAATATATTTTAAAATATTATTTTATATAAATTTTAGAGCGAAATAGAAAAAAATTAAAGATATAAAAAATTATATATATTTGTGTATGTGAACCGATTAACCGTATACTAACGGTTAACCGGTATTTAAAAACCTAAATCGTAACCATTAACAAAAAATATAAAAATTAAAAACCGTAATCGAGTTCATTGGATCAGTTAACCATAAAAATCGGTTTGATTTCGAATTAATTTTATGGTTAACCATATTTTTCATTTTTTTGCTTACCCTCATGAGACTGGTTTTTTTTTTGGGTGTAAAATTAATAAATATATAGAATTTTGGTATAACAGTAAAATTAATTAAGATTTTAGTCTGTTAAAAAATGACAACTTTTTTACTGTTTTATGTCACATGTTGAATTTGAATTAAACTTTGTAGTTAAAAAAAAAGAGTACACCAACAATGGTTGGTCTGAGTGATAGAGTTCGAATTTTTTTTAAAATGAGATTTCATATTTAATTTTTATTTTGTATATGGAGTATAGTTGTTGAAAGGACTATCTTCAATTATGAGTCTGACAGTATCCGTAAAAATTAATCAACCTCATAAATTTAAAAAATCAAACCGAATATTGAAAAATTATAGATAATAAAAAACAACAACAACAATAATAATAATAATGCACACATCATGTGACTTTTATATAGATAATGCATTTTGAAAAAAAAATATTTATTTTCCTCCACTGGCGGGCCCCATCGACTAATCCCGTAAGTACTTCCTACGATTTTCATCCTTTAGTACTGGGCCCAACTCTTCTTTTTCCGTACTGCCCTCCTACGGTTTTGAAACAATACCCAATTCATAAATAATTCTCAAAATACATCAATTTTATAAATATTTTTTAAATCTGATTATTTATGTAGAAGTCCCAAAGATAACAATATATAATTTAGGAACCGATTTATATGGATTGAGACTTTATATATTGACAATTCATGATATATTTGTCAATTGTTTCGCTAATTTAATCCAAAAAGCGTACTTTTGAATAAATATAATATAGTACGAAATTTAAAGGTCAAATTGATTTTTTTAGAAAACACTCAAATAATGATATCATAGAAATTTGGAAAGAAATAAGAATGATTTAAAAAATTATCTTGTTCTTTAATTATTTAAAAATTTTGCAATAATTAAATGACAAGTGCGTATTTTTTAATTTTCAAGTTAACTTAAACATGTAATATATATATATATATATATATATATAAGGTAGAGGTGGCAAATGAGACAAGTCAGCGGATTTGAGTCGGATCATAAATGAATAAAAAATATAGGTTATAAATGGATCAATGCCAAAATAGATTGTATGAATTTAGATTGACTAACGAGTTTAATGCTATTGGCTCATATGAGCCACATGTTTGGCTCAGATGAGTCATATATATGGTTGGCTCAAATGGGTTGTAACCCATTTGATCCATTTTTTAATGAAAATAATTTTTAATAGATGTATGAAATTTTTTATTAATAAATTAATGGATCCAATGATAATAATATTCAATTTAATATTATATATGATCAAATTAAAATATAATATAACTAATACGTTTATATATACATAAAAATAAAATATTTCATTAATAATTTAATTTTACTAAAAAAAAAGAATTTTTTACAAATATTTAATATACAAATAATAAAATATAGTCTAATCATCCACACTTTGATTTGAATTTGAAAATTTATTTTTTTTTTTCATGCTATCTTGAGACTGCTCGTCGGCTGCAATGATATTAATACTTAGTAAGAATATTATAAGAACATGTAAACAATCTATATACACATGTTCAAATAAAAAGTATATTGTTTTTACCTTTAAATTCAAATAACCAACTACGAGTGGTAATTAAAGTTTTTAACATTTTCAGGTAATATAAATTCTTGCCATTTGTTTATAATTTTTTCTGAAGCAACTGTAGGGATGCTTACACTTTCCTCTCAATTTTCTATTATTATTTTGACTTGCTGCTATGAAATCAAACTCATTTCATATAGAAGATACTCGTCGTCTTTTAGAAGTGGTTTCGGCAGAATTGTCAATGCTCTCATCCACACTACCAACATTAGGATCCATTCTATAAACAACAACAATATATATATATATATATATATATATATATATATATATATATATATATATATATATATATATATATATATATATATATATATATATATATATATATATATATATATATATATATATATATATATATATATATATATATATATATATATATATATATATATATCAAAAACTAGCATAAGCATGTTTGCATAAAGCTAATCCAGCATAAGAAATAAAACTTAATTAAAAATTAATTGCCATATAGGAACTAAAGATTCTATTGCAGATAAGAATAAAGTCATAAATAGATGAAGCTATATATATATATATATATATATAACATAACCTTTTATTTTTTTTGCTCATAAGTAAGTGTTGGTAGGAGCAGCGGGATGATGATGAGTATATAAATCAATAAAGACCAAAAAGAAGAGAAGAAATGGCAAGAAAATTTTATATATAGTGGATGCTCTTTCCTATCTCTACTTTTGTTTAACACCATATAATGAATAAGCTAAGCTCCTGTAATAGTGTACGAGTAGTTGCTATGAGTGGGAGAAAGCCAGTTACAATTTCATGCTTTGCATTTATCAGGTCAGATATATATATATATATATATATATATATATATTGGAAGTCCAATGAAATTAACTTCTTTCCTTTCTTAATGTATACTTGTTGAGCATAAGCAACTAATCATATTGTAAGAAGTCATCAACTTTACTAAAACACATCCAACTTTCAATCCACCATAAATTATATAGTAATTTGGCAGATATAAATAACTTTAAAATTAATAATTAATGTCTTTTGGTAAAGTATGAATGATATTGGTATCACTCATTATATTTAAAATTAATAAGAAATGCTTATGTTGTACATTTGCTTACATTTACTTTTTCTTTTAACTATATATATTCATTCACCTCAAATCATACACTGGATAATTTGGAATCATATTGTGTAACAATAGCATGGATTTTCCTTAAAACTCAATCATTCAAGTGAAAACTTCGATGACAATTGCATAAAATTAGCTAATCATCAAATGTCATATAGTTATTTTGTCCTGTTTCCAACAATTACACAAGAGTAAAGTAGAAAGTGGGAGAAAATAGTTTAGCAGTATTTATCAATTTTTATTCAACTCGTTCTATGGATTCTTACACCCTACTTTACAAGGAAGAGTAGACAAGAGAAAACCAATAAAAGCAAAAGTAAAAATGGGTTCTCACTTCTCACAGAACAAGTAAACAAGCCTAGAATGACAGTAAATTATTGCATCAAACAAAGAGTAAGGAATGAGAAATCAAGTAAACAACAACTTAAATGCCTAATATTAAAAAATCTTGTTTACTTGTATAGAATTTTGATGAATTGTCTAAATGCATCTTCATAAAAAGGAGAATGAAAAGAATAAAAAACCTAAATAGAAGTTCTGAAAACAGATAAAAAGGAACTAGAGAGAAGAGAGGAAGCAAAAAATGGCAACGACCTGAAGGTTGGAAGCAACTACATAGTGAATGAATAGCAGTGACCCAAAGCCCGACGATGACTGGACGGTGGATAGGAAGAGAGCCGGCGAGGGCGGGAGGGGCGAATGGGAGGACCATGGTTATTAAAACCGGACTGGAACGATCGGTTGAATCGGTTTAACCGCAAACTGATAGGCCAATCAGTTGGTTCAACTACACAAAACCGAATTGGTAAAAAATCGAACTGGACCGAAAAAAACTGGATTGAACCAAAAAATCGAAAAACCGGACAAAACCGGATTTTTGGCTGAAAATTATAAAAAATTATATTTTTTTTTGTATTTTTTCACCCCCCATATATATATATATATTCATTATTTATTTATTTGGAAAAATTAGTATTTTAAATTCTAAATATGTCACTTTATAATTTAATATACTTATTATATATTTGGTTCATTGTAATTAAATATTTGTGTGTATATATATATATTAAATTTTCATTATTTATTTATTTATTTGAAAAAAATAGTATTTTAAAGTTTAAGATATCACTTAATAATTTAATATACTTATTATCTATTTGGTTCATTGTATATATATATATATGCAATTTTCATAATTTATTTCTTCGAAAAAATTAGTATTTTAAATTCTAAAAATGTCACTTTATAATTTAATATACTTATTATCTATTTGAATTTATTGTAATTAAATATAATTATACTCATATATGCAAGGTTAATATTTTATGTGTTTGCTTCATTAGTACTCCATCTAAAAAGGAAATTTTTTTCATAATATGATTGTATTTTTATGTTTCTAATATATAATATTCAAAAATTCATAATTAATTACTTGTAATAATAAAATTTAAATTATGTTTTGTAACTTATTATTAGGATATTTGTGACATATATTAATGTTTGATGGTTATTTTTTTTAATTTTTATACAATAGTATTTATAAAATTATAATAATTTATAATATTTTAATAATAGAAAAAAATTCGATTGAACCAATCAAACCACGAATCCCAACCTCGTCGGTTCTTTATTCAGTCTGGTTTTAATAACATTGGGGAGGACTAGATGGAGAGAAAGAGGGAGGGCCAAAACAGAAAAAGAATCGTGATAAAGGTTGCACAAAAGGGGATTTAGAGGAAGAGACCCAATGGGCATTTTTAACGGACCTGTTTGGGTTGATTTTTATATTGGTAATTATTGAATTAGCCCAAATGAGCAGTTTTTGGATTGGATTAGATTTGAATCAATTATTTTGAGCGGATATGGGCGAAGTTTTAGATTTGAATCAATTTTGACATCTTTAATATTCGGGGAATTTAATCTTAATTTAAAATTTTTTATACATGGACCTAAAGTGAGAGATTAAAGTAAGAGATATAAGTTTAAAGAGGGCCTAAAGTGAAATTGTGTAAGATTTTATTTGAGCCACCAATGGAGAAGGGACACTAATGTTTCTAGAAACATTAAGAGATAAGTTAAAATAAGAGAGAGAGAGAGAGAGAGAGAGACATGGCCGGCCATTCTTGGCTAAAAAATTATTTTCTTTTATTCTTTTGTGTTTCTTTCCTTTTTCTCTCCTCAAGTCCACAAAAATGCTGCTCCAAGTAGAAAAAAAATACTGAAGATGGTAGAGATGAAGAGCAAGAGAAAGGAAAGAGAAAGAGAGAGAGAAAAAAAGGAACTTTGGTGCCCTAATAAGGTTTGGGAGTTTTCCTTTTTAATATTATGTGTTTTATTGATTCAAGTGAGTTTTATAAACTATGGTGGTTTGTATTGATGATGTAGAGACTTGATAGCATTGTTGTTGCTTGAAAATGATTAATTGTGTCCTAGAAAGTGAGTTTGAGAAATTCTGTTTGAGGTTTACATGAACCATTCATAGTAAAAATGATATAACTCCTTTTTTAGATGTCTAATTGATGTGATTCTAGTTGGATATGAAATTTAAGATGTATATATACAACTTTGTAAAAGAAACCAAAATCTAAATTTGTCTCTAGAGTGTCCAAAAATGAGCTTGAAGTGGACAGACCCCATGGGAACAATCTATAAGTTTTTAGTGATATCATGAGATTTAGAAGTTAGAACTGAGTGATTTTTGATGTTTTAGAAACTAGAGACATAGTGGAACAACTTTGTAGAGACAACTTTCCCTGTAAATGACATATTCTGGGTCAAAAATGGTATAGAAGTTGAGATAGAAATTCTATCTTTGAGCAATTTAGGCATCACGATTACTATGATTTTCATAGTAACTGTAAGGCATTCCAGAACCAAAATGCACCCTATCTCATGGTTACTAAGCTTTTCATAGTAACCGTGACCCCTTTAAAAAGTATAGAACATGGTTATTACTCATCTGGTAATGACCGTGAGATAGTCTGGCGTAGTCTAGACCCAAAAGTGCAACTAGGTCACGATTACCATGAATTTGGTAGTAACCATGACCCTACCATATCTTTCTTAAACTTGACTTTAAAGTCTCAAATTGTTACTAAAGCATGTCTAAGCCTTCCTAAATGCTTTTAGAGTGTTTTAAGTGTAAAAACAAGAGTAAGGAATGATATGAAATGAGTGTAAAAAATAGTAAATTAATAAAGTAGAGTTAAACATACACTAAGTCTTAATGCATAAGAATTTGTACAATAAATGAATATGAATGAACATGAATAGCATGATTTAGGAAAATAAAGGCATGATCTATGACATGTGTTAAGTTATGTTTTCTAAAAATATGCAATAAAATGTACAAGTAATGAATGTGAATAAACATGATAAATGGTAAGTATAATATTACTAATTGCATGACAAATAATAATTATACTAATATTAATGTTAAATGTAATTGAAGCTATTGTTTAGTGATTTTATTGCATGCTCTATTTGATGTGTTATCTCTATGAATCTAGTTGTATCAAGTGTGATAACTTTGAGTGATTAAAGATTATTTGTAAGCCTGAATTTCACGTAGTAGTGGATAAATAGGCATGCCTATAAAGGGGATAGTGATCGCAGCTGCAAGTGTTGTCATTGGAAGGTGGCTAGTGTAGTGTTTCATACCTTTTGGTATATAATGAACCGATACTTTTATGTCTTTAGTACAATATCAAGTGTTTTTACCCGTATCCACCAATTATGAGAACTCAAGCAATGAAAGTGATCTGAATATTGAATAATGATAAGTGACTAATAATTTAAATGTTACATGGTTCTATGCTAGTGTTAGTGCTTTTCAGTGAATATTGAAGTGTAAGTGAAAAATTATATTGTGATTGTTATTGAGTGTATAATTGATATTTAGTGTGATTAATTGCATATACTGAATAAAAATGACATGATATTATTGTTATGTATTGGCATACTATATTGCTTGTATTTGTGACTTTGATAAGAAGACAAGTGTACTGTTTACTCCACACTGAGCCATTGCTCAGCACGGGTGTTTTTCCGTGTAGGTACTCAGGTGTAAAAGAGTTTTTGCTAGAGTCAACATCTGCAGCCCACTAGAAGGTATGTAAGTAAAGATTACTTCTGATAACATATTATATTGTTATAAGTGTATATTGTGTAAAATATTTGAAATATATGTAACGAACTAAGTTGTAATTGTACTTTAAGTATATTATATGTGTTAAATGTCGTGTATATATGTATTTTTGTACAAGAAATTTAATATAATATATGTAAATAAAATGGTAATAAGGGCAGGCATTACATTGTTGTATTAGAACAAAAGATTAGGTGATTTTGGGCAATAAGGTGTTAGTAAATAGATTAGAGATGTATGTCTATGTACTGTTGTGGCCTTAAAGCAGATGTTGTCTTGTTTAGTGTACAGATGGAATTGGATCCTGGTAAAAGTATAGATAGTCCCAAGTGTAAATCCAGTGTTAGTGTAAGGACTAATGTAGATGTCTCTAAGTTCGATAGATAGTAAAGTACGATAACCCCTATGTAAAGTTGATATGGAAGTGGATTCAGATTGGATATAGTGTTCTGTGTACCTGTCAGTAAATCCTTAACAGTTTGGGCAATTGATTATCCATGTTATAGCATGGGATAGGGAAAACATACATGATACATGAAAGCATACATTTGCATCCTGTCACTCTTTCACCATATTGCATTAGCATTATTTGCAAAGTCATGAAAAGCATCAGATTACATGCAAAGGCCCCAACTTGAAGGGAAATTGACAGGATATACATTGAGTGCATTGATGATAGGATAGTGAGAGATGAGTACAATTATAAAGAGATGAGTTTAGATTGAATATAAGCATGATAAAGTAAGGAATAAGAGAAGTAGGAAGAGATTGTAATGGATAGTGTTTGACCGAGATAAAGATACAGTTATATGAATGTAATTGATGAGATTTGATAGGTGGTACAGGGAGAATTTCGAGGATGAAATTCTTTAAGGGGGAGAGAGTTGTAATGCCCCTAATGGTACCCTAAGAGGGGTAAATGGTCATTTCACATAAGACAGAAATTAATTATGTGGCTAATAAGGGGAGAATTTCAAAATAGGGACTTAATTAAAAAGACAAAGTAAAAGAATTGTGGTAAAACTAGAAATAAAGAAAGATGAGAGATTAAAGTAAGAGATATAAGTTTAAAGAGGGACTAAAATAAAATTATGTAAGATTTTATTTGAGCCACCAATGGAGAAGGGACATTAATATTTCTAGAAACATTAAGAGATAAGTTAAAATAAGAGAGAGAGAGAGAGATGGCTGACCATTCTTGACCAAGAAATGATTTTCTTTTATTCTTTTGTGTTTCTTTCCTTCTTCTCTCCTCAAGTCCATGAAAATACTGCTCCAAGTAGAAAAGAAATACTGAAGATGGTAGAGATGAAGAGCAATAGAAAGGAAATAGAAAGAGAGATAGAAAAAAAAGAAACTTTGGTGCCCTAATAAGGTTTGGGAGTTTTCCTTTTTAATATTATGTGTTTTATTGATTCAAGTGAGTTTTATAAACTATGGTGGTTTGTGTTGATGATGTATAGACTTGATGGTGTTGTTGTTGCTTGAAAATGATTAATTGTGTCCTAGAAAGTGAGTTTGAGAAATTCTATTTGAGGTTCACATGAACCAATCTTAGTAAAAATGGTATAACACTTTTTGTTAATGTCTGATTGATGTGATTCCAGTTTGATATGAAATTTAAAACATAGATATACAACTTTGTAGAAGAAACCAAAATCTAAATCTGTTTCTAGAGTGTCCAAAAATGAGCTTAAAGTGGATAGACCCCTGATGTCCGTCCCATGGGAATAGTCTATAAGTTGTTAGTGATATCTTGAGATTTAGAAGTCGCATTGAGTGATTTTTGATGTTTTAGAAACTAGAGACATATTGGAACAACTTTTTAGAAGACAACATTCCCTGAAAATGATGTTTTCTAGGTCAAAAATGGTATATAAGTTGAGACATAAATTCTGTCCTTGAGCAATTTAGGCATCATGGTTACTATGATTTTCATAGTAACCATGAGGCAGTCCAGAACCAAAACGCACCCTATCTCATGGTTACTAAGCTTTTTATAGTAATCGTGACCCCTTTAAAAAGTATAAAACATGATTATTATTCATTTGGTAATGATCCTGAGGTAGTCTGGTGTAGTCCAGACCCGAAAGTGCAACTAGGTCACGATTACCATGAATTTGGTAGTCATTGTGACCCTGCCCTATCTTTCTTGAACTTGACTTTAAAGTCTCAAATTGTTACTAAAGCATGTCTAAGCCTTCTTAAATTATTTTAGAGTGTTTTAAGTGTAAAAACAAGAGTAAGGAATGATATGAAATGAGTGTAAAACATAGTGAATTAATGAAGTGGAGTTAAACATACACTACGTCTTAATGCATAAGAATTTGTACAATAAATGAATATGAATGAACATGAATAGCATGATTTAGGGAAATAAAGGCATGATTTATGGCATGTGTTAATGTTATGTTTTCTAAAAATATGCAATAAAATGTACAAGTAATGAATGTGAATAAACATGATAAATGGTAAGTATAACGTTACTAATTGCATGAAAAATAATAATTATACTAATGTTAATGTTAAATGTAATTGAAGGTATTGTTTAGTGATTTTATTGCATGCTCTATTTGATGTGTTATCTCTATGAATCTAGTTGTATCAAGTATGATAACTTTGAGTGATTAAAGACTATTTGTAAGCCTGAATTTCACATAGTAGTGGATAGATAGGCATGCTTATAAAGGGGATAGTGATCATAGCTGCAAGTGTTGTCACCGGAAGGTGGCTAGTGTAGTGTTTGATACCTTTTGGTAACTAGTAAACCGAGACTTTTATGTCTCTAGTGCAATATCTAGTATTTGTACCCGTATCCACCAATTATAAGAATTCAGGCAATGAAAGTGATCTGAATATTGAATAATGATAAGTGACTAATAATTTAAGTGTTACATGGTCCTATGCTAGTGTTAGTGCTTTTCAGTGAATATTGAAGTGTAAGTAAAAAACTGTATTGTGATTGTTATTGAGTGTGATTAATTGCATGTACTGAATAAAAATGACATGATATTATTGTTATGTATTGTCATGCTACATTGCTTGCATTTATGACTTCGATAAGAAGTTAAGTGTACTGTTTACTCCCCACTGAGCCATTGCTCAGCACGGGTGTTTTCCCGTGTAGGTACTTAGGTGTGAAAAGTGCTTTTGCTAGAGTCAACATCTACAGGCCACTAGAAGGGTAGCAAGTAAAGATTACTTCTGATAATGTATTATATTGTTACAAGTGTATATTGTGTAAAATATTTGAAATATATGTAACGAACTAAGTTGTAATTGTACTTTAAGTGTATTATATGTATTAAATGTTGTGTATATGTGTATTTTTGTACAAGCAATTTAATATAATATATGTAAATAAAATGGTAATAAGAGCGGGCATTACACTACCTGTAAAGAATAACATAAGTCAAGCTAGGACTCAATAAACTAGAACTTTTCTAACCCTTTTATTTAAATTTTTGTCACTTTTTTATGTTGAGTTTTTGATTTTTTTGTGTTATTTTTAATGATTTGCTATCCTGTATTTAGTTTAATTTTGTAGATTTTTATAGTTCAATTTATCTTCTTTGTGTTTTCTTAGATTTAGTTTGTTTTTGTCATGAAATTCATGAACTTAAGGTGTTGTTTTATCAAATAGTAGCCTGAATTTGGAAATCTAAATGGCAAACCTTCGGTATTAGCTTTTCCCATGTTCATTGGTGTTGTCTAGGCAATTTTTTGACTTAAAAGGTTAAGGTATTGACTCAGAGGTAGCTACTAATAGTAGTGACCAAATTTTGAGCAACAAAAGCTACTTCTAATGATTTTGTGCTTAACTTTTGTTTTTAAATTAGAATGTACTTCTGGATTATTTAAGGGTTCATATGGTATAATGGGTGCAAATTGATGGGAAAGAATAATAGAGTTGAAACCAGAAGTGAATTTGAGTGAAAAGAGCTATTTAAAATTTGTTGTGTGACAATTAACCCGGTTAGGCCATTTTTGGTCTTATCGGGTTCCTGAAGTGAAATAAGGGCAGATTGCTACTATCCCATCGGGGTCTATTAATGGTCTCGCCGAGTTAAATGCATGTTTTAAATCCATTTATGTTTTGCATTCGCACTATTTCACCTCTTTCTTTATTCTTATCTTTTTATGCTTCTCTTTCACAATTGCACTTCTTTTTCTCTTTAACAAGCTGACCATCCAAGTAAGTTTTTCTTCTCATTCATCTGATTTTCTCTGTGCTTCATTTTAATTGACTGTACAATTTTGTTTTGTTATCTTACTGAGGACAACAAGGATTTTAAGAAAGGGTATAGCTCAACTAAGCTCGTTTTGCTATAAGATTCAGGATATTTTTCTTAAATGGTCTTACAACTTCTTCTTTTCATGAATTTCTTTTTTATGTATTTATGCTTTTGTGTTGTTCTATTATCTTTATTTTACCTTTTCATTTAGTTTATTTAGTTAATGGTTGTGTGTTGATTACATAGGTTTAATTTGATTATCTTTTACATTTAGTTTAGTTCGCCCTATTTTATTCTCAAACGTGAACTTTTTGAACTTTAACTTAGAATTTTGTAGTATTTAGAATCTTATTTAGCAGTATGATAGTCTTATTGCTTGATGCAATTCTAGCTAAGTTAGGGTTTAACTTGAGCAATATTTGTTAGTTTTCAACATTTGAACACTAAGATCAATTTTTGAAATAAAAGAAAAATTAGTGCATAAAGGTAGTTAAGTTAAGAATTTTAAAGCGTTAGAATCTTTCTCCATCACCCTTTGAAGCATTAAAACAACTTGAACGAATTTAGAATGTGATTTAGGTAATTTTTCTTGTTTAGCCTTATTGAGATTGTTTACTTACCCTTTATGTATGTTTTTCTTTATTAGCCTTTTTGAACCTTATGAGGCATGCCCACGATTAATTTTCTTGTTACATACATCTATATACCCTATAGCCTAAAAGCCTTTATTTCTCCTTCTAAGAATTGGCCACTCTAGGATTGGGAATGATTATTTTTCATGGGTACTTAAAAGAGTGTAGCTTTTAAAGGGTTTGATTGGGATAATATTGGGGGATGTTTTTAAGACTGAAATGTAATAGTGTTTCTTTTAAAGATTGAAATTATGAATACCCTATTGTTTAGTGATGCTAAAAATTAAGCTAGCAAAAATTTGTTATTTCTTTAAAAAAGAAAAAAAAAGAAAGAAAGTTTGAATCATTAAGCTAGCAAAAATTTGTTATTTCTTTAAAAAAGAAAAATAGAAAAGAAAGAAAGTTTGAATCATTAAGCTAGCAATGTATAGCAAAGTTTTTAAATGTGGGGTATTTATAAGAGAAAAAGAAAGGATTTGACTCTCAAATTTGGTTTAGGTTGTGAAAAATCAGAGGAAATTTTAAGTAACCTTTCTTTTTAGTGCTTTGATGTGCTGCATTCCTATAGAATTGAGAGCTAATAATCTGGGTAACATTAGTTGGGTGAATTCGATCTGTAAGAAAGTGTGGTTTGTATAATCATAGGGTGGCCATTCTTTTGTTTTCCTTTAACCATTCTTTGATTAGCTTTTACCATAAGCACATTACAACCTTAACGAAATCTTAATGATTATATTTTGCTTTGAGTTGTTTAGCAAAGATGACCTTAAGGTTCCGATACGAAAGGAGAGGCCGATGGCATTTCTAGAGTTTTAAGCGTGAAACTGCATGTTCATTTTGATGTACATTCATTTTGTAGCTTAGTTGTTAGATTGCATTGGTGTTTTGTTTTGAAAGTACTTAAAATGTCTTGGTTTTGCATACACACATGGAAACTTTCTCGTATTCTTTTGTTTGAATCTAGTTCAATTGGTACGTAATTGAGTGCTGCTGTTAATTATTGATAATGATTTTGAATTGTATAATTCTTAGTTTGGAATTTGATTATTTCGGGAATTGTGGTTGGTTCAATTTTGCTTGAGGGCAAGCAAAAGCTAAGTGTTGGGTATTAAACATTAAAAAATAATAAATAAAATATTTTTAAAATTTAAATCATCCAAGTTGATCTGTGTCCTGATCCATTTAAATCAGTTTCAAGTCAACCATTTGGTTTTCGGATCGGATATAATTTAAACCTTAATTTTTTGAGTCGTATCCGAATTGAGTCATGCACTTTTTTTTTTGAGATTTGAGTTCACTTTTTTGAGCGAATTCAAATTAGAATTGGTAAATATATATGAGGGAAAATTTATATAATCTCTCCCCATTATGTATGTAACAAAGTTTTATGACTTTCAATTTATAACATAAAAATTGTTGTACTTTAATTTTCATAAAAAAAATAATTTGATCAAACTTAACCCGTTCTTCGTATTAACTAATGAGTGGAATTAAAAAAAAATGTTTTTTTGACCTTTTCTCTCTTTCATGAGAATAAATGAACATGGGAATGGCTAGAAAAAGTGGTCGGAAGAGATAGTTAGATGGCTTTTTAAAGTTTTTTTTGTGTTAAATTTAAAAAATTAGGAAATGCTGTAATAGGAAATTTATTTAGGTTTTTTAGGTGCTAAAAATAGCACTCAAGGGTGCCGTTTTCTAACATATTGGACCCACAGCAAATAAAACAATTATGTGTAAAAAAGGTTGTATAATATTATGCCATTTTCTGACAAAGAAATGGCATCATTTTGCCAAACAAGAGGGATTCAAATTAGTAAATGGTGGGACCTACGTGTTGGAAAATGATAGGTGCAGGTCCTGTTTTCTATGTGTGTGCTAAAAGCACTGTGGGGCCGACTTTAGATGGAAAATAATTCCTTGATGCCGTTTTTCTTAGATTTAAAAAAAATAAAGGCAATACAGTATCACATGATTGCTCTGTGCTGCAAGCACATAGTAATTCCTGTGCCCTGTAGTAGATGCGAAATTCTATGGTTTTTTTTCTTTTTTTTTCAAATGAAAATTGCCTAAATAACACACAACCCCATTTATCATTCTCAACCCTTTATGACATTCTTTCCTTCCTCATTTTCTCTTTATTTTTGCCTAGTCTTCATTTTGATTTACTATTAAAAAATTTCCAATTACAATTATAGTAGAAATTTATGTTGAAGTTATTATAGAAGCTTTTACTGAATAGTAAAATAGAGGTAGTATTATGTAAATATATTTAAATTATTTTGTTAATAGAAATTTTTTTAGTAATTTTATTAATATCATTAATTTGAATTCATTGTTAATATTCTAGGTGCTACAAAGGGTGGATTATATTTTTGGCAATATTTTTTAAGGTAAGTAATAGGTAGTTTATTTTTTTTAATTTTTAAAAGAGTTGTAGCTGAAATTATGGTAAATAATTTTGTATATGTTATTTTATGTTTTATTATGAAAAATTATTTGTAGAGCAATTTGTGGTTTGAATTTACTTATATTTTGTCATATTTAAAATTTTAGGAATATATGAAAGTAAATTGAGATGTAAATTGTTTACTTTTAGTGAAATTACATAAGTTGCAAGATCTGACAAGTGAACTAAAATTTTAATTTGAGCAATTAGTTAATTAAATTTAAATAAATTAAATTTAGTGGATGAATAAATTTATAAAAAATTAGATGCATAAAATGAAAAAAAAAATATTAATGAGTTAAAAATTTGAACCTAGTTTATTTATGACAAAAATAATAAATTGAGGCAGTAATTTTTAAATATTTACATATAATGTAGGGATTAGAGAATATTAAGTCCAACAACATTTATAATTTATATTAGAGGACATTCAATATAAGACATAGCTAGTTACCATTATAATACTTCAAGTCCTTCAGTAAGATTGAGGAGATTAAAGGTCAGGAGCAAACCAACATTTTCTGAACTTGTTTATAAGATATCAGTTAAATTAGATTTAACTCCGGATATGAGGGTTAGTAGAGTGACATATAGGTGTCCTGTTATAAACCAGAGGTTAATGTCATGGGTGCCAACAGACTTAATTGATGACAATGACATTGATTAAATTTATGAAAATTTTGTATCATTTTTTCAGGATATACTATTGCAAAAATAATTATGGAAAACTGAAAAAAATTGCTATTGGAGATGAATAAGATGTGCTAAATAATGGTTAACCAGATGAGTTACCGATGCAAACAGTGATGTCATTCATTCGGTTAAAGATAGAAATATAGTTAGGAATGACTCTTTTTAGCAAGAGATAGTCAATCTGATATGGTACATGGTCTGAACCCCCCCCCACCCCCCCCACCCCCGGTTGATGATTTGGAAATTGTAAAGCAAATCCAATCAGAGAGTTAGGGGGCAAACACAATTGAATTTTACATAATGTTCTAGCTTTAATCGTAAGGATATTACATGGGACGATGAAATTTTGCAAATAATGGGTATATTTCTCTAAACTTTGATCCAAACAAGGATAATGAAGATATATACTTGAATGATGATGGGGAGGAAACCATTATTGGTAGGGATGATAACTTTGTTCCAAGTAGTTTAATCCATGTAATAGAATGCATGTAAAATTTGAACATGAATTATGTTAGAGTTAATTTTGTTGATCAATATAATATTTCAAAGTTTCACTTTCCTTCAATTAATTTTGCATAAGCTCCTATTAGCATGTCTAGTGATTTACCAATGTTAAGATGGGACGGTATTTTTGAGTTATACGAACGCTTGGCATTCACAATAAAGGAAGAAGTTAAGGCCTCTGTTAAGAAATTTTCAATTCAGAATAATGTATTGTATAAAGTTGTAGAATCTAAGCCTTCATTTTGGGTTGTATGCTGCTCGCGCGCTGAAGATACTAGTTGTCAGTGGAGACTTAGAGCAATGAAAAAAGGACACTTCTTACTAGGTTATCGATGTTTACAAAAGTTTGCATAGCTGTACTGCACCATTGGTATCTCAACAACATAGACAACTTAATACATAAATTATTTGTTATTGCCTATTAGAGATGGTTAGTGCAGCTATGATATCAAAGTTAGTGTTATAATGGCTGACATGAGGAGTCATTTCAACTATGATGTTTCTTATAGTAAGGCTTGGTATGCAAAGACCAAGGCACTAGAGGAGATATTTGGCAACTATAAGGCTTTTTATGGCAAGATGCCTAGTTATCTGAAGGTTATAAAGACATACAATCCTAGATTTTGCTACAAATTTGTTGTTGATGATAGTATGTAAGCAATTCAGGAGGTTGTTCTAGTCATTTAAGCTATGTATTGATAGACTAGCACACTGCAAACTCGTGTCGCTAATTGATAGTACGTTTATGACAGGCAAGTTTCATCAAACTCTTTTCACAGAAAATGATATTGATGGAAATAATTACTTATACCCGGTGGCATTTATAGTTGTTGAAGGGGAGAATAAATCTAGTTGGGGTTGGTTTATAACTTGTATTAAGAAGTATGTCACTAAAAAAAATTGGTATAATTGTTATTTCTGATTGGCATATAGGTATTATGGCATTATTTCATGATGATAACAGTGGGTGGAAGGAGCCATTAGTTTTTCATCGTTACTGTTTGCGACACTTTGCTAGCAATTATAATACTGCCCATAAAAATCCCAAAATAAAGGACATATTATATAAGGCTGTTATGTCACATATAATTCTTTGATTACACATGTAGTATAAATTATCTTATATGTTAAAATTTAATATTTTCTTTTTTTTTTCAGGAAATAACTTCCAACCCCGGACGTTTACAAAACAAATAAAAGAGATTAAGGAACTTGATATTGACTCCTACAATGGGGCAATGAAAAACTCTTCGGATAAGTGGACACTATCTCATGATAATGGCCATAGATATATGGTAATGCTACAACCAACATTACAGAGAGTGTAAATAGTGCATTAAAAGGTGTTCGAATGATGCCTGTTTGCAGTGTTGTTGAGCATGTATTTGCACGATTGCTTTTGACTATAATCCGATCGTCTATTTTCGTATGTATATGTACCTTTAATTTTGTAAATATTAAAACCAATTTTATGTTAATTTATTTGGTATCTAAAAGTAAGTTTTATAACCAATTTTAATTAACTTTGGTTTAAGGTATTAACCTAGTTTTCTTTAGTTAATTTTGTACAGTAGTTTAGCTTAGTTTTTCTATTTTTCTTAGTTTACAATCCTTGTAAAGACTCAAGCTTTCTACTGGTGTGCGGATAAGTCATCAAAAGTAAGTTTGAAGCTTCATGAGTATTGTATCACTTTAATTTATTTTTTTTTCATTTTAATCATGTTCTGTGAGTAATTTTCTTTCTTTTGATAAAACATTATTGATCCCTTATACTCTTATTGTAATGACTTAGTTTGAGCTTTAATTTAATACAAGTTTGATTATTTTTTAGTTCCTATACAAATTCTTATCTTTGGTTGTATTGAGATTGGTTATTAACTTATTTGATTAATAGTTGATGATTAATTTAAGTATGATCTATGATATGCATGTTCTTAGGTTAAATCATTAGTATTGATGCATGATTATTTTTGAATTTGAGATAATTGTGTATTGGTAAAAGTGAATTAAAACTAAGAAAAGTTGAACTAAGAATAGATTGAAGTTAAATTTGCTTGAAAAAGAGTTTAATGGATGTCTAGGAGTTTAAAATCGAATTTTTATGCTAGGTGTTGAATTATTTCTAATAAGAAGGTTTAATTCTTAGAAAGATATTCTTGACTAAGATATCTGGCTTTATTACTGATTTTTCCATAATCACTTATGTTTCTTTTGATTTGAGTCATTACAATAGAAGTTGAGGTAGATAGTTGATAAGTGTGAATTTTGATATGTTTTTAATATGCTTAATATGTTAATTAGTAATATTTAGGTCAATTCAATGTTTAATTTTGTAAATTTGCAATTTGAGGTTTTAATTGAGAAATTTTATGCTTTTAGGTGCTTATTTGAAGAAAAGAAGAGTTTACAAGGGCTAAAGCATAATTTTAACAAATCAAGATGTTTAACGTAAGTCCAGGATGGTACCACTTGGTGGAGTGATATTTTCACTCTACTAAATGGCTTAAAAAAGCAAAAGAGGAAGCCTTTTATCAATCTAGAGGAATCTCACTTGGTGGAGTGATGTTATCACTCTACCAAGTGACTAAACCACACTCGGTGGGATGGAATCTCAAGCTTAGTCTTTGTTACCAAATTAAACTCTGCTTCTTGCCAGTTTGGTAATTCTTATTAATTGGGAAGTCTTCTAATTTAGGAAGTTGAGAGTAGATGAATTTCTTCCTATTTGAAGGTTATAAAAGCACCAAGAAACATCAGATTGTAAGAGAGCTTGTTATGAGTTAAGCATATTAGCTTTTTTTACTTTTACACTTAGGTTAGAAACTATGTGTTTGTGTTGTTTGCTTTAGTTTTCAATATGAATAGCGAGTAGTTTTCTTTACTTTTGCTAAAGGATTCTTGAAGCTTTAACTTTATATTTTTATGACTTAGTTGCACTTAATGTGATTTGAGTTTATTATTTCTTGGTTTTATGCTAATTTTTACCTGTGATTGTTTATAAGTCGATTGTTAACTTATTCAAATAAATAGTTAATGATTGACTTATGCATGATTATAGGTTTGTATGCTCTTAGGTTAATTATTGGTATTAATGCGTGATTATATTCTGAATTAAGGCATAGTTATGTGTTGGTAATAATAGATTAAATTTAAGAAAAGTTAAAATCAAGAATAGATGGAAGTTGAATTTACTTGCAAAAGAGTTTAATAGACATCTAAAAGGTGAAAATCAGATCTTTATGCTAAGTGTTGAATAATTCTAAACATGAAAGGTTTGATGATTAGAATGATAATCTTGTGTTAAGTTATCTTGCTTTTTCAATCTGATTTCTTTATAATCACTTGAGTCAACTTTTTAATTAAGTCATTATAATATAAGTTAAGGTGGATAGTCCTTTAGTGAAAGTTGTCATTAATATTGATTTTCACCAATTTTATTTAATTGCTTTCAATTTAGTTATCAAGTCTTTTGCTCACATTTTTGTTTTTAGTTTAGTTAACCCTTCCTTATCATAATTTAAGATCTTCTTTCTCCCTCACACGCAATCTTCATTTTACAAATCTAAAATCTAGCATACATTCACTAGTTTCCTTTGGGTTCGATATTTTAGGGTCATAATTATATTTTCCTATATTACTAGTCGATTTAGTAAATTTGCTAGACATCGATCAAGTTTTTGGCATCGTTATCGAGGAAACAATTGGTGTTTGTTACTGTTTTGAATTTTTAAAGTGAATTTTTGTGTGTTTCTTCCTTCCTCTCCTCTATTTCTATTCTTTTTAATTTATTCCTTTACTATTGTAGGTATCAATAGTTTATGGTAAGAGATAGACCAATCCTACCCATAGACCCTGAAATTGAGAGGACTTATCACAGGATTCGGAGGTTAAGAGCTACCATGAATAATCAAGAGGATCCACCTCTTATTGACTTACCTAATATTGATCCACCTGTAAATGATCAACACCCTAGGATAGAAGGCATGAATTACCAAGCTCGAAGGGTTGGATTTAGACCTAGAACCATTAAAGACTATGCAATCCCTAGATGGAATAAAGAACATAGAACCATTAGGATACCTCATCACCAGCCATTTGAGATAAAACCTGCTACCATCAATATGGTACAAAGAAATCAATTTTTAGGTTCAAAGATAGAGGATCCTGCCCAACACTTAGATATGTTCTTAGAAATTAGCGACATGGTTCAAATCCCAACTATGTCAATAGATGCCATTAGACTTAAATTATTTCCTTTTACCCTTATTGAAAAGGCTAGAGATTGGTTGCATATGCTACCAAATCAATTTATCCAATCATGGCAATTTATGCAAGAGAAATTTTTGTGTAAATTCTTTCCACCTACTAAAACAGCACTCATTAGGAAAAATATTAGTGACTTTCAGCAGTTTTATGAGGAGCCATTCCATGAGGCTTGGAAACGATTTAGGAGACTCTTAAAAAGTTATCCACACCATGAATTTTCTGTTTATCAACTAATGCATATCTTTTATGCAGGTACAAATCAAGTTACAAGAACCCTACTAAACGCAGCATCAAATGGGATCTTTATGAACAAAATTCCTGAAGAAGCTTTTCTTACTCCTGGATGAGATGGCCACCAATGATGCTCAATGGGCAAATGTAAGGACCACACAAAAAAGCAAGCTATACACAGTGCGGATGAGGTAGCCATGCTAAGGGCACAATTAGAAGCATTGACAAAATAGCTAAGTGGTTTACAAGTTAAAAATGTGTCATCTTTATCTTATGTTGAAACACATGTAGCATCTGAGATTAAGAATGAGGAGAATGTAGGAACATTAGTAGAAGAAGTAAATGCATTAAACCCTTATAGCAACACTTATAATCTTAGGTGGAGAAATCATCCTAATTTCTCATAAAGAGAGGGAAATAATGCATCTTCATCTAATAATCAACTTAGGGCTCTATTTAATCAGAATATAATCTCCCATAGCAATAGCCACCCACTTAACCAAGCATTTACATATCAACCCCCAGGTTTTCAAGCTAGACCTCAACCCACACAAGATAAAAAAAAACCCAATCTAGAGGAAATGTTTGCCAATTTTATGAATGTCCAAACAAATTTTATGGCAAATCAAGATGCTAAATGGAAATCACAAGAAATTTGGATGAGAAATCAAGATGCTTCTATTAGAAATATAGAAAATCAAGTAGGCCAACTTGCTAACTTTATTTCAAATAACACATATGGCACTTTTCCAGCTAACGTGGACAGGAAACCAAAGGAGGAAGTCAAGGAAATTACCTTAAGAAGTGGAAAAGAGGTGAAGGAAGATAAAAATGGTAGGCACTCTTCATATTTGATGGAAGCGACGCCGGAGGTAAGTATTTCTAAACCAAATAATGAGAAATCACCTATTGTTGAGAAGAGCAAAGGTAAGGAAAAACTTATTTCTATTGTGCTTGATGAGTCTAAATTACCTTATCCATCTCTAGCTAGGAAGGGAAAGCATAATAAGTAGTTAAATAGATTTTTAAACATGTTTTAAAAGTTACATGTAAATTTACCAGTTACGGAAGCTTTGTTGCACGTGTCTAAATGTGCTAAGTTTATGAAGAAATTGTGTTCAAACAAGAAAAAGCTAGAGCGTGTAGGAATAGTTTAATTATCTAAAAATTGTAATGCAATTTTAATGAACAAAATTCTTGAAAAACTAGAAGATCCTAGTAGTTTTACACTTTCATGTGAATTAGGAGGAAATTTTGTTAGTCATGCATTATGTGATTTAGGTGCTAGCATAAATTTAATGCCTTATTCAATTTGCAAGAAATTAAATTTAGGAGATATAAAGGAGACTCGAATGATGCTATAATTGGCATATATATCCGTAAAGAGGCCTAAGGAAATTATAAAAGACTTGTTGGTAAAAGTGAGAAATTTCATATTTTCGGTTGATTTTGCGTGATGGATATGGAAGAAGATAGAAAAGTACCTTTGATAGTAGGTAGACCATTTTTGAACATAGCAACGACTTTAATTGATGTTTATGGGCAAATGGTCACTTTAAGGTTCAATGAGGAAGAAATGATTTTTAATATGAACAAGGTAATGAAGCACCCCTTATATGACTTTAAAGAGTCCAATTGTTTTGTTAATGGTGTTCAAGAATGTGTAGAGACAAAACAAGAGGATATTATTTTGGATAATGTCCTTTAAGAGTGTTTGATGCATCCAAAGAAAGAAGAGGAAATGAAAGAAAAAGAAAAAGAGTTGGTACGTGATTTAGAGAAAGAGCACAATGAAAAAGAAAATATGGAGGATGAACTATCCCCTTCTAAGGGAGAAAACTCTGAACTTAAAACTCTTTCTCCTCATTTAAAATATGTATTTTTAGAGGAAAATACAAAGCCAATGATTATTTCTTCTTTGTTGACAGATTTGGAAGAAGAGATACTGATTGAGGTACTTAAAAAGCATAAAAGAGCAATTGGGTGGAAGACATCCAATTTAAAAGGAATTATCCCAAATTATTGCACACATCAAATACCAATGGAGGAAAATTTCAAACCAGTAGTGCAACCCTAAAGGAGGCTTAACCCCACTATGTAAGAAGCAGTGAGAAAGGAGGTACTCAAACTCCTTGATTCAGGTATTATCTATCCTATTTCTAATAGTAAATGGGTTAGTCCAGTTCAATGTGTACCTAAAAGGGGGGATGACTATAATAAAAAATGAAAAGGATGAATTCATTCTAACATGCACAGTGACGAGATGGAGAGTATGCATAAATTATAGGAGATTGAATAATGCTACTAGAAAAGATCATTTTTCATTACCATTCATTGATCAAATGTTAGAAAGACTGACAGGGAATAGATTTTACTATTTTCTAAATGGTTATTCAGGGTATATGCAAATATCTATAGCCCTAGAAGACCAAGAAAAGACCACATTCACATGTCCTTATGGCACATTTGCATATAGGAGGATGCCTTTTGGTCTTTGTAATGCCCTAGTCACTTTTCAAAGATTCATGATGGCCATATTTTATGATTTTATTGAAAATTTTATGGAAGTTTTTATGGATGATTATACATTTTATGGTCGTGATTTCAAGTCTTATTTGAATAATCTGACATTGATTTTGGAAATATGTAAAGAAACTAACATTGTTCTTAATTGGGAAAAATGTCATTTTATGGTGAGAGAGGGAATAGTTTTAGGACATGAGATCTTTGAAAAAAAATTGAGATAGATAAAGCAAAATTTGATATTATTGATAAATTACCTCCCCTAACTAGTGTTAAAGGTATTAGAAGTTTCCTTGGTCACAACGATTTTTATCATCGATTTATTAAGAATTTTTCTAAAATTGCTAAACCGCTTTCTAATTTGATAAAAGATGTTGCATTTAACTTTGATGATGAGTGTTTGCAGGCATTTAATTTTTTGAAGCAAAAGCTAATCATAGCACCGATCATATCATCACCGAATTGGAGCCTACCATTTGAGATCATATATGATGCTAGTGACTATGCGGTGCGAGCAGTTTTAGGTCAACGGAGGGAGAAAATTTTTCATACCATCTATTATGCAAGTCACACCCTTACTGGAGTTTAAGTAAATTATACAACCACGGAGAAAGAGTTACTGGCAATTGCATTTTCTTTTGAAAAATTCAGACCTTATCTCCTTGGTTCTAAGATCACAGTATGGTCAGATCGCGGCACTAAGACACCTTTTTGCAAAGAAAGATTCCAAACCAAGACTGATTAGATAGGTTCTACTTTTACAAGAGTTTGATGTGGAAATTAAAGATAAAAAAAAACTAAAAATTTTGTAGCAAATCATTTATCTCGATTAGATCATGCTAATATTGAAAAGGGAGAAATTTCTGACTTATTTCCCGATAAACATATATGTGCTATTTATGCATGCAAATTTTCCACTCCTTGGTACGCTAACATAGCTAATTTTCTTACAGGAGTTTATCTTCCAAAAGATTTTACTTGGCAATAGAAGAATAAACTTTAAGCTGATGCAAAGCATTACCTTTGGGATGATCCATATCTAATAAAAATTTATTCGGATCAAGTACTTCAAAGATGCATTCTAGAGGTTGAACAAAAAGATATAATAAGGCAATGTCATGGAGGAGAAGTTGGAGGTCAACATGGACCAAATCGCATGGTATAAAAAATTCTTCAATTAGGTTTTTTCTGGCATACTCTTTTTACAGATATCAAGTCTCTTATTGAATTATGCGATTGATGTCAAATAGTAGGAAATATCTCTAAAAGGGTTGAAATGCCCATGAATAATGTGCTAGAAGTCAAAATCTTTGATGTTTGGAGTATCGATTTTATAGGGCCATTTCCAACTTCATTTAGATTTGAATATATTATAGTCACTATAGATTATATAAGTAAGTGGGTAGAAGCTATAGCAACTAGAACATGTGATGCTAAGGTTGTGTTTGAATTCATTAGGAAAAACATTTTCACTAAATTTGGAACACCAAGAGCCATTATAAGTGATGGAGGCAAGCATTTGTCAACTATCAGTTTAGAACTCTACTTAAAAAATTTGGTGTCAAACACAAGATAACAACCCCATATCACTCTCAAGCAAATGGATAGGTAGATGTGTCTAATAGGGAATTAAAATTAATCTTACAAAAGACAGTCAATGGCTCAAGAAAAGATTGGTCTTATAAACTGGATGAAGCTCTGTAGGCTTATAAAACTGCATTTAAAACCCCTATAGGTATGTCTCCCATTAGAATCCTTTTTGGAAAAGCATGCCATTTACCAGTTGAGTTGGAGAATAAAGCATATTAGGCTATAAATTTTCTTAATTTTGATTTAAGATGTGCAGGAGAAAAAAGGAGTCTACAGCTTAATGAATTTGATGAAATTCAACAGTGGTCATATGACAATACGGCCATTTACAAGGAAAAAAGAAAGAATTGGCATGATAAGTGGCTAAAATTTAAAGAATTTGTTCCTGGCATGATGGTTTTAGTGGATAAATAGTATGCTGCAATTGTTTCCAGGTAAACTGAAATCAAGATGGTTTGGGCCATATCAAGTCTTATCTAGCAATGACTTCAGCATGGTGACTATTCAGAATCCAAAAGATGGATGAAAGTAGAGAGTTAATTGGCACCATTTGAAGCCATATCATGGTGGGAAGGTAGAGGTTGTTGAGGCAACAATGGTATTTCAAGAGTTGCAGAGAATTCAATAAGTCTAGATGAAGACTTGCTAAACTTAGAACTACATTATTTTTCCCTTTTCATTTGCTTTAATTTTGCTTTAATTAGTTGTTCAAGTTTTGTTTTGAGAATGCTGGTGGGTCTTTTTTTTCTTAGTTTTAACAAGTGATTTATATAGAAAAAGGAATTTTTTTTGAATCAAAATGCATAAAATAACTCTGAAGTGTTTTAAAATTCATGACAGCTTGAATTAAGAGGGCATTAACTTTGGTTGATTTCAGTAAAGACGAGTTTTTCATGTCAATAAAGAGTTTGCACAAAATATTATGTCTAAAATTAGGTGAATCTCAAGTCCAAATGCATACTATAAGTCCTTTTTTTAAAAATAAACATGAATTTCTGCAGATATTAGCACAAGGGTCTATCACTTGGTAAAGTGGTTTTTCACTCCACCGAATGTTCCATGCCACTCCATCATATCTTTCCTAACTCCACTGAATGTGACTACTATACTCAGGTTTGTTCTTTCTTGATTTTATCTAGACTGTTCGTACTTGGCAAGGTGAATCTCCTCACTCCACTGAGTGATTTTGAGTCACTCTACTGAGTTGCTTAAAGTACTCCACCGAATGCCATTTTGCCTTAGTTGATTTTTTTTTGGTGTATGAAGTGAGATTTAGTCACTTGGTAAAGTGAGTTTCCTTACTCCACCGAATGCCCAAACTCCACTCTACAGTGACTATTTTTATTCCATAAAGTATATGCCTTTGTTTTTTTTATAAAAAAATTATTTTTAATTTTTTAGGTGCTTTTATGTTATTTTATTTAATTCAAAAATTAAAAAAAAAAAGCATTTTCCAAGCAGTGAGTGACCACTCGGTAGAGTGAGTTTTCTCACTCCACTGATTGGCTCTTCCGACCCTATCGAGTCCCTCTCTTTAAAAGCCACACACACACCCACACTCACCCAAATGCTTATTTTTGCCTTCATTGTTTTTATTTGATTAAATTACTCATTTTTTGAAACTTGGCTTGTATTCTTAAAAATTGGGTATTTTTACCTAGCTTATTTTGCTTTTAAATGATATTATTCTTGCTATCTTTGATTTTGCTTGTGATTAGTGTTGAACTGTGATGTTATTTCTTCAATTTTTTTTTCAACGGTTTGGATTAAATGTATTTTGGCTTAGTTACTTTGTGCACAGAACATATTCATTGAAATACCTCAAAGACTAAGTTCAAAAATTATGCTTTAATTTTTCTTTCTCTTAACCATTCTAACTCATTCACACATGCTTCCATTTTACTTCTACACTTTATATACACTTGTACTACACTTAGTGCATTCATTAACAATTGAATAATTGAGATAAATATTGCTTATATCTTTTAAAATATAGTTATGGAATTTTACATTTTCTTTGGCACGTATTTGGTTTGTTTTCTTTCTGTCCAATTTCTTCTAAGAAATCAAATAAAAATGAAGCATCAAGCTCATCTACGAAACATCTTTCAGCTTATATTGATGAAGTTAAGGCCGAATTATATGAATATTTTAAGCAACTCAAATTTGTCAAGCCAGTATATTTGAAGAAATTCTTCCTTGATATTTTGGATGGAAATCTTTGGGATGAGGTATTTCCTTTAATCAAAGCCATTGGTTGTGAGCATTTCATTGACAAGCACTCGAAAATATATCCATATGTTGCATTACAGTTCTTCACATCATTCTTATTGACAATTGAAGATGAACAAGAAGTAGGTATAGTCAGTTTTAAACTAGGGAAGAAGACTCATCGCATGTTTTTTCCAAAATTTGCTAAAACATTAGGATTTCCTAATGATGGATTAGGTGAATTACCTAATGCTACAGCATAAGAAAATTAGGAATTCATCAGTGACCCTGCGAATCCAATGCAATATAAATCAAGCAAGCTTAAGGCTCGTGCCTTAAGTAGTCATGCTCTTCGAATTCTTCACAGGTTTTTATCCATTACTTTCTTTAGTTATATTGGCAGTCCTGGGGCTATTAATGCTGAAGAATATATGCTATTAAGATGTATGTTTGAAGGTATAAGAATCAATGGGGAAGTTATCCTATGTTGAAATATAGAAGAGTTGCAGAAAATGAGTAGCAAAATTAAAGCTACATCTTCAGGCTAGATCGTAACCATAATGGCAAGAGCAGTGGGATATATGGATATGAGGGGATCTCTTGGAAAGGAAATTTATATAGACCATGCTATGTTGACACGGATGAAGATTTTGGTAAAAAGGCCAAGGAAGCATTAGTCTGATAGGGTAGAGTATTTGTACCTGATCACTATTGGGAGAAATAGAAATGAAGAGGATGATTAAGCTGAACAGGAATCAACTGCACGAGAGCCTAATGCTTAAACACCTCCATCATATGAACCTTCGGCTCAGATGCAAGAATTCACATCTTGCGTGAATACTAGGATGAATAAACTGGAGGGCAGAATAGACACACTGCAGGATGATATACTTTAGGTGAAGCACAATCTTGAGTAGTTCACCACTCGCTTTTGGCAACGTTTTCCACCACCATCAGACTGAGTGACCTATTTTGTTTTGCTTAGGACAACAAACTTTTAAGAGTGGGGTAGAGCTTTTCTAAGCTCAATTTTGCTGAGATTCAGGAAGTAAAACCTAAATCTTCCATTTTTTTCGTAAAGCACTTGTGTAGTTATTTTTGTTTTGTTTGCGTGTTTATGTTTTTGTGTTTAAGTTGCAAAGAATTATGTTTTAACATTCGTCTATTTTAATTAGTAGTAGTTTATGCTGATAGTTGTTTATGTTATCATTTAGCTTGCACTAAGACTTAGTTTTCCCTGATTTTCCTTAAAAATTGAACTTATTGAACTTAACCCTTGAATATGTATGAGTCAAAATTCTAAGTTTAGCATTAGAACAAGGATGTTGCTTAATATATTCTGAGCTAGTTTAACATTCAACTTGGCAAATATTTGTTAGTTTCTTTTTTAGCACTATAGACCAATTTTAAACTTAGAGAAAATCCAATGCACTAAATGATCAAGTAAGGAATTTTAGAGCACTAGAACCTTTCTCATCACCTTTCAAAGTATAGAAGCAACTCAATTCAATTAAGAAAGTGATCTAGGCACAGGTTTTCTTGATAGCAATAAAAAGACTGATTTCCTACTTTGTTTTTATATTTACCTTTGATTAGCCACTTTGAGCCTAATGAGGCATGCTAAAAGCGTGCCATCTTAATTTTCTTGTCACACCTATAAAAGTAACCATTTATCATAAATAGCCTTTGTCTCACCTTTTTTAGAGTAGCCGCTCTAAAGATTGGATAAATTAAAAGGAATTTGGAACTTAAAAAGGTGTAATAAAGTGTTTAGCAAAAGGTTATAAAATGAAGTCAAGTGGTTGTATCATTTTTCCTTTTATTTCTTCTTGAAAACCCAACAATGCTGATTATATTAAAAAAAAAAAGAAAAAAAAAGAAAAAGAGAAGAATAAAATTAGCATTTAAACCAAAATTTTAAGTGTGGGATATTTTAGAAGGATGAGAATGTTTGGGTTCTTTCAAAATAAGGCATTTAAAAAAAAAGGGAACTTCATTTTTATTTCTGGTTCTACATTATGAGTTAAGAAAAGGGTTGTGATTAGTGATTGCAATTTTGAAAAGTTTTGGTTTATTCAAGTTAGAATGGCTACTTTGTTTGATTATCCTTTATCTATTTATTGTCAGCCATCACCTTAACCCCATTAATACCCAATTAAGATCTAAGTGATTCTAAGTTGATTTTGAGTTATTTAGCGGAGATGACCATCGGGTTTCGGTGCTAAAGGAGAGACTTATGGTATTTTTAGAGTTTCAAGTGCGAAACCAATGGTACACTTAGGTGTAGATTTATTCTAAGCTTGGTTATGTAATTGCATTGGCATTTTGTTTTGAAATTATTTAAAATATTTTGGTCTTGCACACACACAAGGAAACTAACTCATATTGTCTTGATTAAAGATTATTCTAGTTAAGATTCTATTAAGTGCTCTTGTTGATTGTTAAACTTAATTTTGAAATGCTTTATTCTTGCTTAAAGTTTGATAATTTTGAGGGGTTGGTTTGTTCAAGTTTGCTTGGAGGCAAGCAAAGGCTAAGTGTGGGGTATTAGATAAGTGTGAATTTTAATATATTTTTAATATGTTTTAATATGCTTAATATATAAACTTAGTAATATTTAGGTTAATTCAATGTTTAATTTTTTAAATTTCCAATTTAAGGTTTTAATTGAGAAATTTGATGCTTTTAGGTGCCTATTTGAAGAAAAGAGGAGTTTGCAGGGGCTAAAGCATAATTTTAACAAATCAAGATGTTTAACATATGTCCAGGATGGTACCACTTGGTGGAGTGATATTTTCGCTCTACTAAGTGGCTTAAAGAACTAAAAGATGAAGCCTTTTATCAATCCAAAGGAATCTCACCAGGTGGAGTGATGTTATAACTCTACGAAGTGACTAAATCTCACTTGGTGGAGTGATGTTATCACTCTACCAAGTGACTAAATCTCACTCAGTGGAGTGAAGTTATCACTTCCCCAAGTGACTAAATCACACTCAGTGGGATGGAATCTCAAGCCCAGTCTTTGTTACCAAATTAAACTTTGCTTCTTGCCAGTTTGCGAATTATTATTTATTGGAAAGTCTTCTAGTTTAGGAAGTTGAGAGGAGATGAATTTCTTCCTATTTGAAGGTTATAAGAGCACCAAGAGACATCGGATTGTAGGAGAGTTTGTTACAAGTTAAGCATATTAGTTTGTTTTAGTTTTCCACTTAGGTTAGAAATAATGTGTTTGTGTTGTTTGCTTCAGTTTTCAATATGAATAGCGAGTAGTTTTCTTTACTTTTGCTAAAAGATTCTTGAAGCTTTAACTTTATATTGTAATGACTTAGTTGCACTTAATGTGATTCGAGTTGATTATTTCTTAGTTTTTGCTAATTTTTACCTGTGATTGTTTATAAGCCGATTGTTAACTTATTGAAATAAATAGTTGATGATTGACTTATGCATGATTATAGGTTTGCATGCTCTTAGGTTAATTTATTGGTATTAATGCATGATTATATTCTAAATTAAGGCATATTTATTTGTTAGTAATAATATATTAAATTTAAGAAAAGTTAAAATCAAGAATAGATGGAAGTTGAATTTTATTGCAAAAGAGTTTAATAGACATCTAGGAGGCTAAAATCATATCTTTATGCTAAGTGTTTAATAATTTTGAATAGCAAAGGTTTGATGTTTAGAATGATAATCTTGTGTTAAGTTATCTTGCTTTTTCCATCTGATTTCTTCATAATCACTTGAGTTAACTTTTTAATTAAGTCATTATAATACAAGTTAAGGTGCATAGTCCTTTAGTGAAAGTTGTCGTTAATATTGATCTTTACCAATTTTTTTCACTTGCTTTCAGTTCAGTTATCAAGTCTTTTGCTCACATTTCTATTTTTAGTTTAGTTAACCCTTCATTATCATAATTATGGGATCTCATTTCTCCCTCGCACACAATCTTCGTTTTACAAGTCTAAAATCCTGCATACATTCACTAGTTTCCTTTGGGTTCGATATTTTGAGATCATAATTATATTTTCCTATATTACTAGCCGATCTAATACACTTGCTAGACACCAGTCAATAGTCCCTTTAGCAGAAGTGTTTTAGTTATTGTTGTGTGTTTAATTTATGTTATTCTAGTTTTAGTTTTTGTTCTACTTTATTGTCCATTTAGTTTATTTCTTGCCTTCAATTCAAAAACTTGGGAAACAATCTCAGATACATTCAACTCAATTATAGACATTTTACTTAACAATTCATGTTTCCTTGGGTACAATATTCAGGGCCTTAACCTTATTTCCTAATATTACTAGCCGATCTAGTATACTTGTTAGACACCGGTCAGGTTGCTGGTGCCTTCACCACCAAACTCAGAGTCATTCATCTCTTGGGCATTACTTGAGCCAACTTGTCTTGATCGTGCATCCCCATTAACTATGTCATTATAAAAATCTAAAAAACTAGGTGACTGTCCCATGTTACCTTGTTGAGGTGATGCATGATGTGTCCCAAAAATTCTTTGGAATATATCATGATGCGACACATCAAAGAATGATGTAGAATCAATATTGAATGCAGGAACTCTGAATGAACCCAGTGTCTACTATAGATCATAAGAAATCGGTGGAGTATTATTGCTTAGACCCCCCAATTCTGGCTAATAACAACTTGTAGACCTAAACTCATAAGATGGCATATTTTGGACAGACATCGGTATTGTGCATTGTTTTTTATTACCTTGATTATCATTAAATGGCCAAGACATGATTGCTAGAATCTGCACAATATTGGGATCATAATATATATGGGGGATATTTGTATGCCTCTCAATCATTCTAGTCCGATTGTGTATTGTCCTGAAGTCTACAAACTGATTTTCCATTGCAAGTATACTTATTAGGTTAGGGCCCGACTGTCTTAAATAGTCAGTTACTAATTGATTTGAATGGCCAATTGCACCAAGGAGACTTTCTAATATCCTTCTATTATTTAAATCATCCCCTTATTCATGCACCAATCTTTCAACCCCATCAGTCTAAAAAAATTATTATTAATTATATCAATTACAGACAGTCTTAAAAACTATTATACTCCTCAAAATAAATAATACGGATGAATTACTTATAGTTGATTCTTGGGATGCTTCGCATGGAGTTATTCAAATTTTGTTTTGGATATTCATTATTAACAACACGACTGTGATGGTTGTTCTACTCATTTATAAACACAGCAAATTCAACTGTCCAATCTAGATAGTTTTGACCCCACAAATCTATTGTATGTAAATCATCTTGTATAAGGGGCGAATTAGGAATTGGTTGATCAAAGCCAAATTGTCGCATTACTATATTTGGATGGTGCCATTCACCGATATAAAAGCATATGAGTGGAACAACCAACATCCAGTATGTCTGTCTATTTCTACAAAATTCTAGGAGCATATTGATTATGTTGATGTAAGGCTACATCTCAAACTACAACACAATATTAAAATTTCTAATAATAATAACAATATTATTGAAATTTAAATCAAATTTTTAATAAATTGATAATATTTAACACGAACCTGTTCAGAGGACTACGTATCTAATAATTCTCGATATATGTGTATATCTATTATGTTAATGTTACGCATGTCCAATGGTTCTATCCACCTAAAATAATAGCATAATTGAATAAAAAGACATTTACTTATATTTATATATGGATAAAAATTATTAAACTTGTTAGTGATACCTAAATTCGTAAAGCATGACTTAATTGAGTTCGTATGGTTATACGTGTTGTGGCCTAAACTGAGGAAATCGTTCCCATGCCCACATTTGTAGGAGTTTTAAATAACCAGTAACTCCTTTAGCATCAGGACGAGTAGCCCTGCAAAGATCTTTGTACAACCAAGCAAGACAAGTTGATCCCTAACTATATTGGCCAACCAACTCTAAATCCTCTAGAAGAGGAAGAAACATCAAATGGACCAAATGCGAGTTTTGTGATGAAAATAATAATCAACCAAAACATCTCAGCATCCATGCCCTAGCATGCTAGCATAGCAACTCAGATGGTGTGTAATCAAACAATTCACCGCATGTTACGTCCAACCATGTTAAAATCACTTTACCACCACACAAATCATTCACTTGAGGAACTGCTCCTAGTAGATTATTACAAATATTCATCCAATCCATGTTTGTTCTACCTGTAATGGGTTCACCCTCAACTGGTAAACCTTTTAAAATTGCAACATCTTCAAGTGTAATTGTTGCTTCACCATATGTTAGATGAAATGTATGCGTTTTTGATCACCACCTCATAATAAGCGATGTCATTAAATTAAAATCTAATTGAATTACACCAATGTTGGCAATTCCGTCAAAACCAGCTCCTCTTATATATGGTAAAATTTTTGAATTAATATTTTTATAGTATGCATCCATGCTGCTCCTTCTTGTTCTCAACAATTCTCTCTCAACCTTTAATATACATAAAACAAGTCAAACCATATAAATAAAATTCAAATATATTATTAAAAATGCTTGATATGGTCATATAAACTAAAAAAAAGTATATTTTTTACCGAATTATTCCATAATGCATCTGAATGGTGTCTCCCTTGAAGTGTTAACAATTTGCAATTAATAGGGCCCAGATTTATTCGTGCAACTCTTAAATAACAATCCATGTCTTATCCTGAAATCAATTTAACGTCATACATGTGAAATTAATCATTAAAATTTATTTCATTTATTTATTTTATTATTTTTTACAATTTTTTTTGTTGCCATATTTATTGCAAATAAATTAATTCCATATGTCGAAAATTTATTATTATGAAACAAAAAATCAAAATTAATATAATTCCAAATAACGGAATAATAAAATTAAATAATTAATCTCGCAAATTGATCGAAAACACTTAATATATATAATAAATAAAACTTTGTAAGATGATACACCATCGTTCTCGTTGATACAACACTAATTTTTACATCCACTAATGAACATAATATCTAGGTCATAAATTATAATTATACCATCTACAATAAGTTCTTTGATCCACTGAAATTGTATCCTTGATTTTTAAAACATCGTCATCACTAACTTCAATGACATCTTTTGCAAAAATGATAATAAGATCACTATATTTTTTCACATTAGGCATATTCCAAATTGTAATGATAGATTTGAAATACATCGATGGCACCGTCATCCATAGAGCTTTAGCCATTTCTCTTTCTGTGATGGGATATCCAAACATTATTATATCTTATAATTTTTTATTTATTTTTATAATATGATCGGCAATTGTCATGTTGTTTTCAATTTTGTTGCAGTACAAATTATTTCATTTTTCCTTGACCATTGCCCTTACAATGTCACCTCTCATACATCTTAGAGCTAAATATGTACACACCATCTATAATGTGAAATAAATCAAAATAAAATGTTATCTCTAAAAAATTTTCATATTACTTTAAATTTCTCTTTTATTCTAATTTACGAAGATAAATTGCAATATAATACTTTATCAAACTAATATATTTCAAAATATTTTTTTACTACAAATTTAAATTACATGCATCAATTCCCACGTAAAAAATAATTAAATTACAAAAATAAACATAAAATTTATATAAAATACTTTAACTATAAAATTAAACATATAAATTGATATTTTTTTAATTTCTAAATTATTGGTAAAAATTTCAAAATTAATGGTTCAGTAAACTAATCTTCTCAATAAAAAAAACTAATATTCTCAATAAAAAAAAATTAACACCATAATTTACAATGGTATATATAAATTTGTAACACAACATAAGGAACTAATAAATCAACGTTCAAATTAATTATGATTTATAAATTTAATTTTATAATGCAACTATTTATTTAATTATAATTTCGTCATCCTAAAAACATACAACAATTTTTGTACCAACTATAAATATATTTTCCATTTTTGTGTACAATAATTAAAATAATTAGAGATAAAAAAAATAATGAAACTTACCTTCAAATATTATACTTGGAATTATATTGGTAACTCAATGACACCTACACTTTAAAAATAAAAATTAAGTTAGCCATATGTTAAAAATTTAAAAACCAAAATTAAATTTTATTATGCTAACATAACTTACCTTACCTTTTTTAAAGCCTTCAACAAATTTGCTATAGAAATCTAAATAGAAACTAAAAAAATTTAAAGACAAACTATGAAACACAAAGTGAAAAATTTAGAGAGAAAGAAACAATGCAACAAAGAGGGAGAGAGCAAGAGAAAGGAACACACATGAAATAATTCTCGAGGCTTCCTTTGTTAAATATATTTGGTATTTAAATTTTTTTTTTGCCAATTTCCCATGCTTTGGCTGCTGGGCATGGAAATTAATGTGTGCTCTACGACGCATAGTAATTTTCTTATTCTATAGGACATAAATTTAAAATAAAAATTCTATAAAAAATGGTAGAGAACCTTGCTATTTTCTGACCGATGGGCCCCCTCTCCCTAGTTCCTCCACTTCATCAAAACACGGCATTTTGATCTATAAAAAATGGCACCATCAATTGCCGTTTTCTACCGCACTTCTTTCCTAGCCAAATGATGTCTTTTCACCATGATAAATGGCAGCTTCATGTGTCATTTTTTGCAAACTGAATCCATCCTATTCAGTGGGTCCTATATGTCAGAAAATAGTACTCTTGAATGCCATTTTTTATCACCCCAAAACCTACATAAATTTCATGTTACACCATTTTCCCAATTTTTTTTAAATTTGGCACCAAACTAAAAAAAAACCCTACTTTTTGATCACATGCCACTCACCACAACTAGAGATGGGTGGCAAAAGATGCACCTTACAATTAGGAATCAGATGTGAATCTCATCATGGCCAAACGTGGCTGGAGTTGGCTAAAGTGGCATTGAAAATATATATATTTTCTTCCAACTTATATATATATATATGTTGAATTAATATTGAACTTAATAAAAATATTATTTTACAAAAGCCGTACTTTAACTAAATCACTTGTTTCATTTGATCATTCATAGTATTGATAGATATAAAGTATAAGATCTTATAAATAGATATGGTAATACAAAATTCAAACATTTAGGTTATGTTTGCATTCAAAAAAAAAGTTTATGATTAGTATGATACAATGTAATGAAAAATGTAATGATTTCTTTGTTTAATAACTAAAATTTTTTATATTGTATTATAATGACAAATACATATGTATTTTTCAATATATTTATTAATTTATTTTTTAATTCACAAAATACTGTGGTATTTTTCATTTTGTTACTTCTCTTAACTCTAAATTAAAACTCCTCACCCTTAGATTCAGATTGTGATTCAATATGTTTAGTTCTTCTTCCTCTTTCTATCTCTCCATTGCTCAGATCGTTGCCACTCTTCCTTTGGTATTCGATCATCACCGACCGTTGAACTCACTGCCATCTACCACTGGTATCATCAAACTTGTCTCTCCCTCCCTGTGTCTTTTATTTATTTTATTTCTTTATTGCAGAGACTACAAACAAACTTTATTTGATTTCTGATTTTATTTCTCTACCGCATATGATTGTAAAATAATGTATTATTTGTAATCTAATTTTTAGTTTTTTTTTTTATTTTTGTTTAACTTAGATTTAGGAGATTGCTGATTTTGTGTCTATTTAATTTATTTATTTATTTCTCTCACCTTGCCATTTCTTTGTCTTGCTTTTCATTTTTTGCGTTCCTGAAGTTGCCACTGAGCTTTCTTCATGTGCCTCCATTTACAATCCCTTGCTTGCTAAGCTTTAATCTAGCCTTATTTGAACTTGATGACAGGTGAAATGCACAGCTAGCTCTTTGCGATCACCTGTAATAATAGATAATTGACCGGTGGGTTTTCAACAAGGGAGCCTCTGACGGTCAAGTTAGAATTTTTGAGTAAAAGAGTAAGAATTCTTTTGCAAGAAAAAATTGAGTAACCATTTCATACCTGTTTTCCATATTCTTATAGGGGAACTAACACCTTTTCAGGAGATAATGGGAGAAGTTTCCCATTTTTCCCGGCCACTAACCCATTTTCGGTGGTTCTTGAGGGCAACGTGGGTTAGTGGTGACTATTTGTCCAACATGATAGAGTTGTTTTCGGGACAAGTTGGTTACCGATCTATAGCATAGCTATAGATGGCTGAAGAGTTAAACCTTTGGTCAGTTCATCGGGCCCTCCTCGAACAAGGTGTTCGGTATATATGGAATCGCTAAACCGGTTCATGAGTCCGACTATTATCATAAGCCCCCCCCAGTGGGTGACATTTATGTCGGCAGCTGGTGGATAAGTGCCGAATAGGTTTACATAATACCACCAGATTAGAGCTCGTGGCGACTGAGCCGAATGAGCTGGTTGTGGCGATTTGACGTCTTAGTACTTACAGAACTGTGATCTGGAGTTCAGTATCAAAAATCGGCACACTTGCCTTATTCTGGTGTCAAGGGCTTACCTCTAGGGCTACCCTGCCATACAGCATTTGACAAGATGACGTCACTTTTCAGGCGTGCATTTATTGGAGAGCACTTATGGCTCCCTATTTTATCGGGTGTAACGGTTATCTTACTGTGTGTAATGGCTGGGGGTGTCTCGATTAGGGTGTACCGCCTTAAATGCAAGACCCCAAGTGCAAATCGACCGCCACATGTATGGCCCGGATCCATCATAACTTCCTATATAAACCTTCTTTCAATTCCCATTTTCCTTTTATTTTTTGCCCATTTCACTCTATTTCTTCTTTCTTCTGCGCTCATCGTCTTGGAGCTTCGAAGTTCTTGTTTTCTTCTAGTAATCTTTTGCCCATTTGTATTAGGTTTGTCCTCCATCTCCCCTCCTCATTCTCTATTTTTTCTTTTAACTCTTTAGCCATGAGTTCAGAGACCGCTTCAAGTGAAGGAGTTAGAGTTAGTGGGGATGCTCGCAGTGGTAGTGTCCTAGGCATGAGTAGGTGTTCTACTTTGGGTGAGGGAGTTCAGCCCATCGACTTAGGCCAAATTGCTACCTCCTCCAAGAAAAAGGTTCCTCGCCGACTGTTGGGGGTGGGGAGTATAGGCTCGACAGTTAAGGATGAGGAGCTCGGTTTGCTCCTAGCCCAATTAATTATGAACCGAACTATTTCGCCAGTAAACCCAGCACCTCGCAAACGGTGAACACGGAATTTACTAATAAGAGGAAAATTGCCATTTACGAAGCGCAACTGGAGGCCGACATTCGCTTGCCTTTGATGAGTTTCAAGGTGAGTGTGCTGAGGTATTTCGATATGCCTATAGGGCAGCTCCACCCTAACACTTGGCTAATCCTTACTGCTATTCAAATTTGGGCAGTGGAACAAGGTATAAAGCTCACTTTAAACCTGTTCTGAGCAACCCACGTGGTCGGTCTCCGGGCTGGTACCGAAGACCACAATTACATAAAAGCTTGGCCTGCTTATGGGGTGTCTACTGGGAACCCAAAGTCCTTAAAAAAGTGGAAGGATCAGTTCTTTTTAGTGGAGAGAGTGAGGGCCGACCTTCAAGTACGTACAACTTGGGGAAGGTACGCAAATTGTAACGACAGGAACTTGTGGCTCTCCGATGAAGAGGAGTTAATTTTATCTCACTGGAGGGAACTGGCTCGGGATAAATGGAACTTGAAGAATTTATTGGATTCTTACGGTTCGAAATTGGTTCCTCATCGAAGAAAAGGTAATGTTTGGTATTTTCATATTTCATGATACTGATGCCTTGTTTTAATTTGTTTTCTATTTGCAGCTATGAGGAAAATGAGCTGAGCTGTCGAGATCATGAGGGCAAAGAGGAAAAAGCTCGCCGAAGCTTCTTCGAGCGCGCCCATTATCGTCGAATAGGTGGTGTCTACTCCCCCCTAGAGGCTCAGCCAGTAGGCACAGCTACCAAAGTTTTGGAGACTCCAGTTGTTCAAACCAGGCTTGCTGCACCATTCAAGCCACAAGGTTAGGTTGAGAGGGAGCCAAAAGAACTTCACCGTATACTCAGCGACATCTGTGAGTTCTAGGAGGCTAAGGGGGATAAATATTCCTACAACGACCCGGACTTCTGCACCTTTCCGCACATGGCTTCTTGCGTGCCTATGGAGGTCGGTTCCCTCACCTCGCTGAATGCCGAACACTTGGGTGAGTGCCTGAAGAGGCATCAGGTCAAGTTAAGTAGTTTCAACTTATTGATGATGTTTTTCTATCAAATAGTGCTTAATTTTTTTTGCATTTTGCAGGGATCTCAATTGATCGGTGCTACTATCACGAAGATGAATGACCTTATCTCCAAGCATCGATGAGCCAATTCCAACTTCGGTGCTCTGCGATCGAAGATGGGCAAAATTGAGGAAAAGGCTCGAAATGCTCAAGAGCTGGCCGAAGAGAATGCTAAGAAAGTGGCTGAGCTGGATGCTGCTATGATTCGGGAGAAAGAGTCCAATTTTGCTCTCCAAGTCGAGGTCGAACAGCTCAAGAAAAAAGAGGCTGAGCATGAGAAGAAAGAAGCCAAGCGGGAGGAGAAAGAGATCGAGATATTGGTTGAGAAATACATGGCGTTTAGCGCCGAGATAACTTCTGTTGTAAGAGGAAAATATCCCGAGCTCAACCTGTCCTTCCTAGATGACGTGTATCCAGATGAGGACTAGCCTATTGTAATGCCTTTTTTATCTTAATAAAAATTTGAACTATTCTCTACTTGTGTTTAATGTTTTTGATTCATGTTCGGTTTACTTTCCTAAGAACATTGGTACAAATGAAACATTCATGCGTGGCGAGGTGAGTGGCGAGCTCGAACGCGAAATCAAGCTTGATTAATTAAATAAATAAACTGCCCGATAAAAGAGCTATATAAATAATGAGTTTGCTATGATGCATGCTTTGCATTTGAAACTATTGTGCCAGGTATTTGGAGTGTTGAACTGGAATTCACCTAAGGGCTATATAGTCAGCGTACTTAGAGAGATTTGGCAATTTTAGCGATGAGGCCGAGCCCTTTCCGTAAGTGTAGTTAGCTTTGTAAGTTTAAGTTTTGCAGCGTATGGTGCCGAACTTAATTTAGTAATTGGGCGATTATGGCGAAGATGTCGAGCCCCTTAACCATAGGCATAGTGAGCCTTGAAAGTTATTAAGTTTTGTGGCATATGGTGCCGAACTTAGTTTAGGGATAGGGAGATTTTGGCGAAGATGCCGAGCCCCTTAACCAAAGGCATATTTATCCTTGTAAGTTATTAAGTTTTACGGCGTGTGGTGCCGAACTTAATTTAGCGATAGGCCGATTTTGGCAAAGATGTCGAGCCCTCTAACCATAGGCGTATTTAGCCTTGTAAGTTAGTAAGTTTTGCGGCGTCTGGTGCCAAACTTATTTTAGCGATAGGGCGATTTTGGCAAAGATGATGAGCCCTTTAACCATAGGTGTATTTAGCCTTGTAAGTTAGTAAGTTTTGCGGCATATGGTGCTGAACTTACTTTAGTGATAAGTCATTATGGAGAAGATGCCGAGTCTGCGGACATATCCTAATATAAATTTGCTAAGTATTTTGCACAGAATATGTCATTCATTAAACTTATGTCCGGCAAATAGAAACATCCGCTGGACTTGCACTGAGGCTAGAATATCATGGAAGTAACTTGCAATAGAAATGAAGAAACAACGAAAATGATGAACAAAAATTAAAGATGATAAAATGAGAATCAATACAAGATGTGGCATGATGAGTGTCGAGCTACTAATAATATAGTTTGAGGTTAAGTCTGTTCCAGGAGTGAGAGAGTCATTTGCCTGCGAAATCTTCTAGCCTGTATGCTCCGTTTTGGCTCACTTCCTGGATAATATATGGCCCTTCCTAGTTGGGATCCAACTTGCCTACTCCTGCCACCGTTTGAGTAGATACCACCTTTTTCAGTACCATTTGTCTGACTCAAAAAGACCTTGGCCTGATCCTGCTTGTATGCTGCGGAGCATATCTGGGTGCGCTCCCTGCTTTCTTCGAGCCGATCTAAGTTATACAATAGACCAGCGTAGCTCTCTTTGTTGGGAGAAGATGTTCGGACACCTTAAACTCCTATCTCACAGGGAATGACTGCTTCGGTACCATATGTAAGTGCGAAGGGTGTTAACCCTGTTGCTACTTGAGGCGAAGTTCGGTAGGCCCATAACACATTGTTAAGCTCTTCGGTCCACAAGCCTTTGGCATCTTTAAGCCGTTTCTTGAGTTCGGATAAGATAGTTCTATTTGTCACTTTGGTCATTCCGTTGGATTGCGGATGATAAACTGAAGTGAAATTCAATTGGATCTTCAGCTTTGAGCATAAGTTCTTGAAAGCTTGAAAATCAAACTATTTGCCATTGTTAGATATAATTGAGTGGGGGAAACTGAACCTTGTTATAATGTTCTTATTCAGGAACTTAATGACATTCGCCAGTGTAATGGTTGAAAATGGCTCAACTTTCACCCATTTGGTAAAGTGGTCCACCGCTACCACCAAGAACCGTTGTTGTCCTTTTGCTCGGGGCAAAGGGCCCAGTAAGTCAATCCCCCACTAGACGAAAGGCTAAGGGCTATGGATTGGCTTCTGCTTTGCCGAGCTCTAGTGTGGAATGTTTGCTAACCTTTGGCATTTGTCGCATCTTTGCACTAGAGCCTTCGTATCAGCCTCCATGGTTGGCCAATAATACCCCTATAAGAGAGCTTTCCGAGCTATGGCTTGTGCACCTTCGTGGGCTCCGTACATTCCTTCATGAACTTCTCTGAGGATATAATCCCTTCTTCATTGCTCACGCATAAAGCCCAAGGGTTGGAGAAAGATCTCTTGTAAAGCTTGTCATCCATCATGGCATATAAGCTCAATTTTTGAACTATTTTCTGGGCTTGGGCTCGTTCTTCTAGCAGAGTTCCTGACATTAATTATTGATAAATAGGTAAGCGTCAGCCCTCCATTGGCTCCTAAACTTGAACCTGATAGGTTTCATAGGTTGGGCGTGAGATGGTAATGGAAATGATGTCTGTATTGTCCACCGGGCTATTGAGACTAGCTTTCTTTGTCAAAGTATCTACCTTCACATATCCCCCCGGGGTATCCGAGTGATAGACCAAGTTCCCCCTTTTTCCTCCAACTTGGCCAAGAAGGCAGAAGTCAGCTCTTTATAGCGGATCGTGGAACGATCTTTGGCTTTAAAGTTTTCCTTCAGTTGACTGACCACCGGTTGGGAATCTGAGAATATCTCTAAGATGTCCGACTTCACTTCTATTGCCAACTGCAACCCATAGCATAGGGCCTCATATTCTGTTGTTGGAGGCTAGAAAGTTAAGGCAGCCATAGCTCAAATTTGAACTATCAGCAAGCTCATCAAAAGTACTCCAGCCCTCGCTCCATCCGAACTTGAGGCTCCATCAACATACAACTTCCATGATACTTTCTTCGGTCCAGGAACTGATTCATGTAGCTCAGCCACAAAGTCTGCCAGCACCTGTACTTTCATGGATGTTCGTGGATCATACCGAACATCAAATTCCCTAGGTGAGCGGCTCACTCTGTCAATCGGCTCGACCATTCTGGCCTCTGTAACACCTTCCTCAAGTTTGAGTTTGTGCGCCTGAAAGTACGAACAGAGCTTGATTGTTGTTGTAATGAGTGCAAGGGCCTGTTGCTATAGGATAGGATAATTTAGTTCGGCCCCTTGAAGTACTTTGCTCATATAGTAAATGGGAAATTATTGGCCCCCCTCTTCTCGGACCAGTACCGAACCTACTTTACCAGCGGAGACAGATAAATAGATGTATAGAACCTCGCCAACTAATGGCCTACCGAACAATGGCGGGGTTGAAAGGAACTGCTTCAAGGCCTGGAATGCTTGTTGGCATTCTTCTATCCAAGTAAAGTTCTTTAGGTTCTTGATTGCTCGATAGAAGGGCAAGCATCATTTGGCCGAGCATGATACAAGCCTACCCAAAGCTGTGATCCTTCCATTCAATCTCTGTACTTCCCTGACAATTTTAGGCGGGTCCATGGTCATAATTGCTTTGATCTTTATTGGATTTTCCTCGATTCCTCGCTTAGATATCATAAAGCCAAGGAATTTTCCAGATTATACCCTAAAGGCACACTTCTTGGGGTTTAGCTTTAAGCCTGATTCTCGAAGTTTGTGAAAGGTCTCCTTCAGCTTGATGCACATATCCATTGAAGCTTGACTCTTAACGATCATGTCATCCACATAGATCTCCATATTTCTTTCCAACTGCTCGGCAAACAGCTTATTCATCAGCCTTTGGTAGGTAACCCCTGCGTTCTTCAATCCAAAGGGCATGACCCGATAATAGTAAGTTCCTCTGTGAGTGACAAATGCTATTTTTTCTTCATTTGATGGGGCCATCGGGATCCGATGGTATCCCGCTGAGGCATCAAGAAAGGAATACTCCTCGAATCCTGCCATTGAGTCTACTAGTGTGTCGATATTCGGCAGTGGATAGCAGTCCTTCGGGCATGCTTTATTAAGATCGATGAAATCAACACACATTCTCCATCTTTTACTGCTCTTCCTGATAAGTACGACATTGGCCAACCAGTCCGGATAGAATATCTCCCTGATGAAACCAATTTCTAGCAAAGTCGCCGTCTCTTGCTCAATGGCCAACTGTCTCTCAGGGGCATGATTCCTCTTCTTTTGTTTTACCGGCTTGCATTCTGGCCGAACATTCAATGATTGAACAATTAAGCCTTTATTGACCCCCTGGATGTCTAAGGTTCGCCAGGCAAAAACATTGATAAACTCCCTGAGGGTTGAGAGTAAAGCTTCTTTCTCCACCCCCGTCTTTCCAGCCGATATCTGAACCTTCTTGCCTGGCTCTAGTTTGACTACTTGTAGCACTTCTACCAGCTCGGTCCTTCGTTCCTCCTTATTTGGTACATCCATTGTGTCAAGCGGCAGGCCCTGATTGGCCCCTCTGAGCATGGTCAAGTACGTCTCCCGAGTAATTTTTTGATTCCCTCTCAAAATGGTCACTCTGTCATCTGTGGGGATCTTAAGCATCAAGTTTTTCATGGAGACACAGGCATCCACCTCGGACAGTAGAGGTCGGTCGAATATCACATTGTAAGACAGCAAAATATCAATCACATGAAATATGCTCGGCAAGCACAAACCACCGTATCATCTTCGAGTTGCACAGGTAGATTTGCTAGGCCCTCTACCCGGACATGCTTTCCGGACAAGCCGATAAGAGGGATGCTAACTTCCTCAAGCCTATGGTCTGACATCCCCAATACTCTATATGCCTGGGCTGTTATGAGGTTGACCGCACTTCCTGTGTCGACCAGTATTCACTAGACCAGAAAGTCTTGGATGACTGCTTCAACAACTAGAGCATCTATGTATGGGTGCCGAACATGTGCTCCATCGACCGACATAAACTGGATCATATTTATGGCTGAGCTTGTCCCCCGCCAGACAGACATGACCTCTTTAGACTTCCTCTTTCAGGAATGGTCCCTTTGCTCACCCCCGGCAATCATATGGATGACCCCCGCAGGTGGTCACCTTCCACTGTTGGTTCTGTTCCTGTTCGGTTGAGGAGATGGTGACCGTTGTCCTTTCCCTCTCTCATCTGGCTTGGTGAAACAAGCAAGGGTACCTTTTCGAACTAGGTGCTCAATTTCACGCTTGAGTTGCCTGCACTCCTCGATTTCGTGGCCTTTGTCTCTGTGAAAAGCACAATAGAGGCCCTGATCTCTGTTTGGATCTTCCCTCATGGGTCTTGGCCAATTAACCTACCCATTATGCTTTAACCAATCTAAAATCTTTTCCCGAGAGGCTGATAGGGGCGTGAATCTTTCGTCTCTTTGGTTGTTGGAGCGGGGAGTGGTGATTGCATATGATCTATTATTCCAGTTGCCTCCTCGATATTTTTTTGGGTCGGCCTTGCTAAGATGCCCCCCTTCCCGAGCTACTCTTACACTTTCTCCCCCTTCCTTCTCCGATGCCCATGCTCTATGGGAGGTATGGCGGAGATGCTAAGCCTCATCCATGTGGATGTACTTGTGTGCTCGTGACATTAGCTCAGTAAAGTTGTTGGGGGGTTTTTTGCTTAGGGAGTCACTGAAATACTAGCACCTCGTGTTTCGAATTAGGGCGTTAATAGCGACCTCCAAGTTTAGATTCTGTATGTCCATGGCCACATCATTGAACTTCTCCATGTAGGCGTGCAGTGATTTGCCCATTTCTTGTTGCACTAGGTTCAGGTCAGCGGACACCTTGTTTGGGTGAATGGCGGCCAAAAACTTAGAGACGAACATATCATTGAACTGTTCGAAGTTTTTGATACAATGTGATGGCAGGTTCCGAAACCAGATCTGGGCTGAGTCTACCAAGGTTTGGGGGAAAATCTTGCACAAGGCAGAGTCATCAGCCGTGAGGACCAGTATAGTGTGTTGGAACTGGTCTATATGAGCTCGGGATCAGTGTTTCCACTATAGGTTTTGAGGTTAGGAAGGCGAATATTGGGAAATGAAGTGACTAATATTTCACAAGAGAGGGGTGATCGAAAATTGCCTTGGTACTGAAGGGTAGTTCGGTTTTGCTGCCTTTGGATTTTGTCGTCCAAGAGGTGGTTGAATTGTTTGGTAGTAAGGGTGATGGTGGAGTTGGGGTTTTGGGTAATGTTGGGGAGTAAGTTTCCTGAGTAGGAGGCTGAGAAGGCCGAAGCAGGTTGGTGTTTTGCGGAGGTAAGGGCTAGGGCTGAGCCTGAGCTACAATGGCTGATAGTGCGGCTATAAGGGATTGGGCAGTTTGTGGGATAATACTAGGGGTAATGGTTGGGGAAGTAGAGATAGTGTCATTGGGTTGAGGGAGGAATTGTAGTATTCCTGGCAGGGTGGGGTTGGACGTTTGGTTTTCTTGTCGGGAAGGGTTTAGGTTGAGGTCTGCAAAAGGTCAATGTTCCACGCTCACCGCACCAAATGATGACAGATGAAATGCACAACTATCTCCTTGCGATCACCTGCAATAACAGATAATGGACCGGTGAGTTTTCGATAAAGGAGCCTCCGACGGTCAAGTTATAATTTTTGAGTAAGAGAGTAGAATTCTTTTGCAGAAAAAGTTGACTAACCGTTTCATACCTATTTTCCATCTTCTTATAGGGAACTAACACCTTTTTCAGGAGATAATGGAGAAGTTTTTCGTTTTTTCCGGCTACTAACCATTTTCGGCGATTTTCGAGGGAAACGTGGGTTAGTGGCGACTATCTAAAGACACCATACAATTGGATTTCTGTTAAAAGACAATTGGTTTCTCAGCCAAAATGCTCCTTATTCTCTCTCTTCTTTTTTTCACCCAAAAGAAACCAAAAGAAAGAAAAGTGGAGTGCGCACGCATCACTACAAACTTATAAAGAGATTAAATAAATACCAGGAAAATAATAAATGCAGAAAAGGAAATAAATAATACATAGAACAAGATGATGAAACTGAAACCAATTAGGATAACAATCAAATTTTAATTCCAAAAATCATGTAATTTGATTCTAAAAAGATCTCATCTTATCTTAATTAATTCAATTAAATTCTTTTATTTGAAAACTACATATTTTATCTTAATTAGATGCTAATCAGAAAAATAAAATGAATATACATGAATAAATAACAAATATAAAAAAATAATTAAAAAATGAAATTAGAAGAAAATGAAATAAAGGAGGAACAGAGTAGGTTTTGGAACACGCACGTGTTTCTCAATTGTTACTCCAAAACACACAAATACATAAAAAAAAGTTAAATAGTTAATTAAATAAATATAAAGCAAATAAATGCATAATAAATAAACTGAATCAAAAAGTACGAATAAATAAATAAAATACAAAAGAATAAATTAAATTATTTGTGTTTATACCATATCACACAATCTAAAATCTCATTCTATAGGATAACCCTAATTATTGAACAATGAAGAATTTTAGGCACAGTTGATTTCATCCATAAAAAAAATGATAAAATACAGAAAAATAATTGACATAAATTAAATTGTGAGGATTTAAATTGCATAACAATGAATAAATGAATTAAAAGTACAATAATTGAAATAAAGCATAAAATATAAATAAATGTGAGAATAATAAATTGCAAAAAATTAAAGAACATAAAATAAAGTGTGTGGAAAGTAAATGACAATAAAAGTAAATAACGATAAATAAAATAATTTCCATACACTAACACCATACTAAGCGATTCAAGTAATCAATTCCTACGGATTAATTTGATCATGGGAATTCATAAAATTATGGAAAAAATAAAGTAAAAAAGAATAAAAAAAATGGATTCTAATCCTCGCGCGGTGTTAGACCTCTCATTGAGATTTTGTAGATCACTAAGAAGAAAAAAAAAGAATGAAAAATAAATATGATTAAATAAATGAAGTTACAGACTTAAAAGAATGAATATGGGACAAAAATGAGATATAAATGTTGCTTGAACGATCCCGGTATAATCATCTTTAGGATTTTCGCTCGAAAATCACTAAGATTGTAGCTAAATCCGATTTAAAAGTTTTTTAATCGAAGAAAAGAAAATAAAACATCTGGGTTGTTTACTTGTAGAAAACACCAGCTATTTCTAAAAAAATTAATTATTATAGACAATAGAAAAATAGAATAGTCTATAGTTTACATTGTTTAATTTTCCTAAATTCTATGGAAATAGAAAACAACTTTTTTAATTTTGCAAAAAACAAGGGTTTGGAGAACCTGCTTTGCATGTTCTTCAAAGTTTCATTTTCCATAGAAAACATGACATTTTTTTCGGAAACGACGTCCACTCTTTGTATCCATCTTGTGCTTCAACTAATTTTTTTTTTCCTTTCTGACCTGATCAATATTATATCACGATTGCTTTTCAGATATCAAAATCATTTCTCCTTATTTATCTCAACAAATTGGATTGCTGCCATCGAAACCAAATTTGAAACGATTTCCTGATTCATCTCATGATTGTATCTATTTAAATTGAATTTTTTATATTTGGGAGACAATTTCAATCGATATAGAGACTATTGACAGAAGAGATTTCAGGTTTGTTTACTCTTTTTATCTTCTCAGTGTAATCTTTTTGTGCTATCAAAAGGGAGTAACTTTAGATATTTGGCTGGGTTTAGCTGAAATTTCAGTCTTGAAGTTTTAATCTGATGGCTCTGTATTGCTATCACCCAGCTGGCTATCTATTATGTGTTTCTGCTGCTTTGTTTTACAGGTAGGCAAGGTTTTTCGTTCTTTTCTCCTCTATTTTTCTCTGTGTGGTGTTTTCGATTTAGGGTTTTAGACTCTTTAGGTGCTTTTTTATGGGTTTTGACCAAAACCAGTCTCTTGGGTTTGATCTCCTCTACTCATGTGATGGCTTAATTATATCTCAAACTTAATTTACTTTTTTTTTTCTCGTACAAGTATATATTTGTTAGATTCATTTTTTTGAAATGGAAACAATTTTTCCCTTGTATAGTCTTATATGGAGTATTGAATTTGAGATTACCACTTTACAATATGCCTCAGTATTTTCTTGTTTGAATTTAGTGTTATTTTCTCTCTTGCGGGATTGAATTTTTTGGTAGAGGTCTATCTTGACGACTTCATTTGCTGAAGCTGAAGCTGCCACCTGGGATTTACTTCTGCTATTGTTTTATCTTCTCTCTATCTGCTTATTGAAGAATGACGACTTGGATTTTCTGATGTTTTATTTCTTTCATATGCACTATTTTGTTTAAATCTCTTGTTTTGCTCTCTGGCTGTTGTCTCTGTGTATAGCCCTGGTTTGTTTGTTTTGTTGCAATCTTTGCTGACTAGAACTCTTGTTTTTTTTTGTCTTTCTTTGGCTCTTTTGGTAGCCAATTATTAATATTACTCTTTTGGCTTCTAAAAAAAAGTTATTGAGAATTTGGTATTACTACACACATTGTGTTCCTTATTGATCAATATACTTGCTTAGCTTTTTGTTCATATTTTTTGATGAAGTATAATAGACCTGTGTTTGTTCTTCACCTAACTACCTTATGATATTTTCTAGCGAGCAACTCCTTTAAATGGTATATGTTTTAGTAATTTATGTTATGTTGATTCTTGTTGCAGATTGTGTTGTGTTAAAAAGGATCTGAATGAATGCCATCTTTTAAACCATCTGATTGGCAAGAAATGGATGACGAATTATTTATAGTAGTGGGAGAGAGATATGTATTGAAAAAATAAAGGGAAAATACAATCGTCTTCGAATGAAGCATCGGCAATTTACTGAATTATTGGAGCATACCGGGGTAACTTATGATTCATATTTAAACATCGTGTTTGCTGTGAAGACATTTGGCAAATGTTTTACAAGGTAAGGATATTATTTATATAATTTTTTTATTATTACTATTTTACATTAAGGTACATATTACAAATATCAATATTTAAAATGTTTTTCCTCAATTAAATTGCAAAAGCACAAGAATTCAAATCATTTAAGAAAAATGGATGCAAGCATTATGACCTATTGGTCAAATTTTCAATAAATCTATTGCTACTAGGCATCTGCATCATGCTTCTACACAAGTACCTTATGATTCAGATAACGAGTGTCAAATTGAAGAATATTTCTTCGAAAGGACATTCATCATGGATCAGATGGGAAGAAAATGGTGCTTCTAATTCAAAAGATAAGCGAGTTTTCACCGATTACATTCCTGGCTCCAATAGAGCTAAGAAAGAAACCAAGTTTGAAAAATTGGATTCAAGTTGGAAATGTGGGCAACTTATTTAAGTGCTAGAGCTAAAAAAGAATTAACAAAAGCAAAAAATATAAATTAGAAAGCAATCAAGTTACAAGTGCTAAAACTGATCCATATACTATAGAGGCATGTATGAATATTTTGGAAGAAATAGAAGATATTTCTAGTGTTGCCTATAACAAAGCACTAGAAAAGTTTGTCAATCTAGAATGGAGAAAATATTTGTCTTGATGGCGACAACAGAAGAAGAGATTAGATTGAAAGTTTATGTAAATGAATATTCAATATTTTTTTAATTATATTATGTCTTATGGCTTGATTTATTAATCTAATTTTGTTATCTAAATTTTTTGAATAAATATATATATAAGTTTTTTTTTATTTGTTTATTTTATTTTTTCTTAAATTTGATAAGCTCTTTTTTTTAAATGGATGCAGGATTTATGGATCAAAATTTGCATTAAAATCAAGTATTAATGTATTCAACAGGTAGTGATAGTACTAGTAGTATGAGATGAAGATATTTTAGATTTATTTTTAGCTAGATTTTTTATGTCTTGGAGTTTATAGGAAGGGTTCCTTGCAAAACTTCAATACTTAGTGGAAAAAATTACATTCTTGAAGTTCTTGTAGAAATCCAACTAGGTGTTTGAAAGATTTCGTATGGCACCACATGTATTTATAAATTTATATAAAAAATTGAAATTGATGGGTTTATTAAGAGATAAAAGGGATGTTAGCATGGAATAAGGAGTGACAATGGGTTTGTCAGTTTAATGTTATAATCTTCGTCAAAGGGTTATAGCAGAATGGTATCAACATTCACTTGCTACTGTTCATAAATGGTGCACGATGGTAATTAGAGCATTGGCTACTTTAGGTACTCACTTGATCAAACATGTGAATAGATTTTCTGTGCAACCAGAAATTCAAAGCAATCTCAGATGGTATCCATATTTTGAGGTAAAATAATATATTATTAAGATATTATAATTTTGTTATTTTATAGCATATAATAACACTACATATATATAATAATAACTATAAGTTAAATATTCTACTTTTTTCTGGTTAAGAAATGCATAGGTGCAATAAATGATACTCATGTGGCAGCTTGGTCACCGGCTTCTAAACAAAAGACCTTTCGTGGTAGAAAAGCAACACTTATGACTTAAAATATTATGGCCATATGTTCTCACGATATGTTATTTACATTCGTGTACACTGGATGGGAAGGGATGGCAAATGATTCTAGAGTATTTCTTGATGCATTGACAAGACAAGAAAATAATTTCCCCTTCCAGAAAATAATTTCCCCTTCCGAGTGGTGGTAAGAGTTTTTGTTATGATTACTCTCTTAATATTAATTTATGTTACTATCATTTGATTAACATAGATATTAATTTATAGATTATTATTATTATTATGCCGTGGATGCTGGTTATCCCAATATACCGAGATTTTAGGGCTCCATATCGTGGTGAAAGATATCATTTAAATGAATTTCATAGACGAGGAAGAATTATATGGTAGAGAAGATTTAATAATGCCTGAAGAAGTCACTGCTGGAGTACAACAGAAGGGTATTTATATTGATTTATCCCAACAAATACAAATGGGAATAGTTAGAGAGGCAATTGCTGATCGATTATGGAACGATTATAATAATAATAGAAATTAAAAATTAATTGCATTTTTTTATGTTACTATCATTTTTTAATTCAATGTTCATTAATTTATAAATATTAAGTTTAATTTAATTAGCTTAATAAATTTATAACTTAATCATATATATGTATTATTTCAATTTTAGAAATTAAAGTATACATATTTTTTAATAATATATAATTTAATTTTTTTAATTTAGAAAAAAAATTTTATTTTTAATAAGTGAACATGTTTTCTCATTTTTCCATTTTCTGTTTCCAGGAAAATAATTTTTCATTTGTTGATAGGTGAATGCGTTTTCTAAATTTTCTATAGAAAATAAATACTCCAATTTTCTAAAAAAATAGAAAATAGAAAACTGTTTTCTATAAGTAAACGCACCCCTAAGTTTTTTAGAGCGTTTTGTACTGTAAAATATAATTTTCAATGTAAAAATTCATTTGTTTGGAAAGTGTGCCTCCCTTTCTATTTACAGATAAAGAGAGGCACACAATATAGGTTAAATTTGAAAACCTAGGTAAAAGCATGGTTGTGTTTTAATTAGTGAAAACACACCACACTACTTGCATATGCAAAGAAAAACATGCTTTTAAATGTAAAATTACATTTTAACCCTCTAAATTTCATTTTTACCCTTCACAGTTCAGGTTTCTTATCATACCACATATCATATGGTGTAACATCAACCAATTTATATAGAATTACATTTAATGCATAAAAAAAAATTCTAGTCCATAGCCCCAAAAAGACTTAGGCAGGTTTGTAAGACTCATAATAGCTCAAACCATATCCAATAATGTGCAATTTCTCCTTTCAGATACACCATTATGTTGAGGTGTATAAGGAGAAGTCCACTAAGATAATATACCATTATCTGTCAAATAACTTTGAAACTTTTGGGTTAAGTATTCTCCACCTCAATACAATCTTATTATTTTAATCTTTTTCCAAGTTGTTTCTCTACTTCATCTCTAAATGATTGGAACTTTTCAAAGGCTTCAGATTTAAACCTCATTAGATAGATATACCTAAACATAGGGTTATCTTCTTTGGAGGTTATGAAGTAAAGATAACCTCCTCTGGTATGAGTGGACATTATATCACATACATCTGAATGTATGTATTATTTCCAATGTTTCATTAGCTTGTGTTTCTTTACCTTTAAAGGATACTTTTGTCATTTTGCCTCATAAACAAAGTTTGCATGTTTCATATAACTCATAATCAAATGATCCTAAATCATTAGACTTGTGTAACTTGGACATGTGATTTTATTTATATAGCCTAAACAATAATGCCATAAGAAAGATATTTTCAAGGTATCTTTATTTAATCTCTTGGTATTTAGATTATGAATTTCTTTTTCTAAGTTAATAACAAATATTTCATTCTCAATCAAACCATGAAAATGAAATACATTATTTTTTAAAAATTGAACAACCATTATTGTTTGAAAAAGAAACATCATAATCATGTTCTAGTAAGCATGAAATAAAAATAATATTTTTGGATAAAGCAGAGCATAATAACAATTATAAAGTTCCAAAACTAGTAAACTAAGTAAAGACAAATGATAGATCCCTATAGCTTGTGCAATAATCTTTTGACTGGTTATTGACAATAGATCCATCTCTCCTTTGCCCACTTTTTTTTATTCCTCTTTAGGCCCTGCAAATCATTTCACAAATGAGATCTGCATCCAATATCTAATAACCAAGAATGTCTAAGAGAAACAACATGAGTATTTATTTCTATCATGTAAATACCTAGATTAGAAGTCTTAGATTACTTTTTTTGCTTGAGAGACTCTAGGTAGAGCTTGTAATTTTTCCTCCACTAGCCTACGTTGCCACAGTGGGAGTAAGTTCCCTTGGGGTCCTTCTTGGCAATTGCCTTCTTGGATACCCCACTTTGGGCATTAATGATACCTTTTGTCGCTTATTATCATTTTTCCTTTTATAGGGAGCAAAAGAGACGACCATATTATATTTTGATCCTTTCTTGACTGAATCACAACCTTTTTAGCATGTTGGTCAGCTCAAGCAATATGATGGATATCATGTTTGTTATAGTTAAGCACAAAAGGTGCATAACTAGGAGAAAGGGAATGTATGATCATATCTATATATAAGTCATAATCCATCACACAACCTAACTTACTAAGCTGCTCAACATACCCTAGTATCCTCAACACATTTACATGAGTTAAGGTACATTCCAACATTTTATAGCTAAATAAAGCTAAGGACATCTCATATCTTTTGCTTCAAGCATGTACTTTTTATAGTTCCTTTAGGTGGAAAATAATAGTGTGTGCATCCATAGTCTCATGCTATACTTGGGGATTTACTTTCATTCTAACAAGCATAATATAAATCGCCACGTCATTGTCATTAGCATCCTTTATGTAAGCCTCCAGCTCAATGTCAGGGGCATCCTCAAGTAGAGTGGATGGCACAGATCGCTCCATCACATAGAGTATCTTTTTAGCCTTGAAAAAAAATTCTCAACATCCTCTATGAATCCAAGTAATTTGGAACAGTCCATTTGTTAATGTCCAATCTAGAGCATAAATTTATACTTGTAATGCTCATAATGATATGACCTAAATGTGAAGAATAAAGCATGTTAGAATATGTTAATGTATATGAATGCATTAATAAAGTCTTTTATTAATCTATTTTACTCCCACTATTTTATTGCAAACACTATTGAGCCAAAAAACCGGATGGTTTTCCTAGTAGGTTGGTATCCAATCCTTAGTTAAAATTTAACCTTGAGTATGCTCAACAAGCAAAAATTTAACTTGAAAGGTAGTTATCTCATACTAATTGTATCTTGATACAATTATCAAATATTAAGCGATCAACTCTTGATATATGCATATCTTGATATACAAAGCCCAAACTTGCCTTTTGGTCCATTAGCCTTAAGTATGCTTAACAAGTCAATGGGTTAGTTAGGATGACCTATATAATAAGGTTTGGGCATATTTGTTATGAGATGAACTTGAGTATACTCAGCAATCTGATACTATAAAGAACTCTAGTTCTCACCTTATTAATGGAAAGCTTATTTCTTAATATCTTCATGAGAGGTTTGCTTTGATTATCTCATCATCATTAAATATGCATAGCTATTTAAAATTTTTAAATAAAAGATCTAGTTATGGACTTTTACTACATTGGTTTCTTTGAGTAAAAAAATAAGGTACCAACAAGTCAAATCTAGATAGTATGCATTGATAATACCCCATTTTACCTTCTGAGCTCAAAGGAGGGCCAAGGCCGAAGCCTAGAGGCCCTACTCTAAGAGCGTCTGACAAATGGCTAATAGCATGGGAGAGCTGGCTGACTTCAACCCATCAAATTGATGGGACTTGTTGTCTTGTCAATTCGGTATTGTACAACAAACCCACATCTCACCTGCTCTTTGTCACATTGCCACTCTCCTACTCTGACACTTCTATAGCCTTTCCTAGGCACTCAAGTGCATTCCCACATCCTCTATAAATGGCCCGATGAATAGTGAATTTAGGTACGCTTAATGGTGAGAACATACTCTCTACTAGAATTCTCCTGTCTCTAGGATACTGACTTAAGCTTCAGAGTCCTTCCGCCCGGTCCGACCGGGTAAGGCTTTTGTAGGTTTCTTCGTGATGATCAGCTCTCCTTTCTTCCTACCAATAAGAGGTTTGGTAATCTCAGCTTTACCAAGTGGTGCTTTCATTGAGAGTCATGACAAGGTCGAGATCATCTAATCATGGGATGCTAGAAAGGAGCAAAAAAATTAGAAAAGCTTAAGAGAATTTTGGGCTTGCAACGAGGCAAAACGAGACTCACAGGTCCCCCATGAGGGCTGACCTCTTACCTGAATTTGACAGTGCAATGTTGCATCAAGCTGACAATACTCCTGTCACGGTAAGGGATATGAGGATACTCCTTAATGATTTCACAAAGAGCATTATCCAGACTATCCGTAAGGGCAAGATGTCACAGGACCCGACTCGAGGTTGTGGATACAATATCGTGAATGAGGAATTGAAGGGGTAAAGAAACAGAGGTCTCTTTATTAATGAATAGCCATAACAGTGTACCCACAAAACAAGCGTGTACTCAAAAGCGTTGGCCGCTAGGAGGAGCGATAAAATTAGTGGGGCTGCTTCTTCAAACAAGGATCTCACATACCAGCCAAGCCACCCATCCACCGCATCCATTGGAGATGACTTATCATACATGTGCACTCCCATCAAGTGCCACTCGAAAAAAGTAAGAGGTGAAAGCGAGTTGCGGCTAGAAAGCAAAGAAGACAACTGGTTCAAGCAAAATTTTAAGCAATTTGGCTTAGGGAACCTAGGAAAAGGCACCTTTGAGCATAATACTTGTGGAAACACAGCCTCCCCTTTTAGTCGGGAGATAACAGACTCTGAACTACCCCCCAAATGGAGGGATATTGTCATGGACAGATACACAGGTAAAACTGAACCAACCACCCACATGGCGGAGTATCTCACAAAAGTGTAGGTGTACACTTATAATGAGAGGATTACTTACAGTATATTCCCTACCACGTTAGGGGGAGATGCGCTAAACTGGTTCCATGAGCTGCCTCGGGAGTCAATCACATCATTTAGGCAGCTAAATGATCTGTTCACGATTAGATTCATCATATAGATGTGAGCGCCAAAATCAGCAAGTGACTCGTGTAACCTCTATCAAGGATTCGATAAAATTCTTAGACACGACATCGATAGGTTCCATGCCATTATGTTTGAAGTTAGGAACGTGAGCATTGAAACAACGACCAATGCCCTAGCTGGAAGGATCCATGACTGGCCTCTATTTGAGTCGCTCATAACAAGGCTGCCCGTAGACTTCACCGATCTAATGGAAAGAGCTAAACAACATATTCAGTTGGATGATGCCTTGCAATCCAATAGAAGATGAAGGATGAGCGTAATGGACAGGTTGTGATACCTGGATAGGCAATCGGTACAAGAGATTTGGGTGCCTAAGAAAGCAAGAAAAAGCCCAAACAGAGATCGTCTATGTCGAGGAGCCTAGGTAAACGCAAGGAGACTGAGTGAAGTAGGTGTGAGCAGTCCATTATCTAGCCACCGCGAACCTCTACCCCACTCACTTCTAGCCCCGCGCAGGTTCTTATATCGATTAAAGAGAAGCATATGAAAGTGAGTTGGCCCAAGAGGCTTTCTAAGCAATTGAGAAGTAAAAGAGATCCTAGTAAGTATTGTGAATTTCACCGAGACATTGGTCATATAACTGATGAGTGTCATTTGTTGAAAGAGGAGATCGAATGGCTTATACAGAGAGGGTCGTTGAAAAAATTTGTAGGCTCCATGAAGGAGGGTAGCCCTTGCAGGTCACCCCCCAAAAAAGGAGATAACTCAGGCTCTGATAAGGATGATGAACGCAAAAAGCCTGGTAGCATGGGTTATCATAGACCATATGCTGGGGTGATCAATATGATTATGGGAGGATCATCATACGGAGAAAATATTTCTCATAAGAAGAAGGGGAAAGGCATCTACCTCTTGCATATATCTGAAACACTCTGTCCAGTCTCCATCTCGAACGAAGATGCAGGAGATTTGAAATTTCCTCATGAGGATGCCCTGGTCATCAGTGCTGACCGGTGTCTAGCAAGTGTACTAGATCGGCTAGTAATATAGGGAAATAAGATTAAGACCCAAGATATCGAACCCAAGGGAAACAAGTGCTTGGTGTGTTAATTTAATTTCAAAACAAACTTTTGTGTGTAAAGAGAGAAGAGAAATCCCAAATTTTATAATGTTTTGAAGAATAAAAACCAAATCCAAAATAAAACAAGTAAAGTAAACAATAATTAAGAAAACTCTATTGAAAACAAGTAATTTAAACGAGGTAAAAATCAATGATAAAAACAACTTTCACTAAAGGACTATCCACCTTAACCAATATTGTTACGACTTAATTAAAATAAAACATACAAGTGATTATGGAGAATTCAGTTTAACAAACCCAGATAACTTTCTCAAGATTATCATTCTAAGTATTAAACTCTCTTATTCAGAACAATTCAATACTTAGCATAAAAGTCTGAATTAATCCCCTAGATGTCTATTAAAACCTTTCTCAAGAGCTTTAACTTCCAACTATTCTTGATTACACCTTTCTTAATCTCAACTTACTCAAATTAACACATAGTCATAACTTATTCAGATTATAACATGCATTAATCCAACTAAATTAACCTAAGAACATACAAGTCATTAATCAACTTAACTCAATTAGTTAACCGATGTTTAGTCACGTTAATAATTAACTTAAAGTTGAATAAGAACAAGACTATACTTAAGAACCAAGAAATAATCAAACTTGTAATTGGATTGAAGCACAAACTTAAGTCATAACAATACAAGTCAAGGATTCAAGTATCCTTTAGCAAAAGTTAAAGAAAACTACTCAAAAGACATAGTTAAGACTAAAAACAAAAGCTTGAATAAAAACTGAAAAACTTGGAACGTAAAAACTTAAGAAAAACAAAGCTAAAACTAATGATCTCCTCTTCTCTTCTGTTTTTTTTGGAGCTCTATTTATAGGCAAAAACGTGGTAGAATTCTTCTTAAATTGCAGAATCAAGATAGGAAAGGAAGTTTGCTCAAAACAGGAAGTCTGACGAATCCTTCGCGCAATTGGAGAATCAAATCACGTGGCCACGCCTCACTCTTCCTTATTCTTCACGTGGCCACGCCTCATGTAAGTCTTCTTCCACACGTGGCCACATGATTTCTTGTGTAAGAACACACATGGTCACGTGCTTCATATGTCTTCTTCAAATCTCCCTTTCACATGGCCATGTGTATTTACTCTTTAATTCCTTCTTTCACTTCACATGACCACGGCTTCTCAAGCTTGTTCTTCACGTGGCCACGTGTGAATCTCTTCAATAATTCACGTGATCACGTTTCAGGGCTCTGGACTGGACGCCAACTTTTCTTACATCAATTCTTCAAATTTGCACTTTTGGCCCTAATCTTTGCCCTTTTTACACTTTAAGCCCTTTTTCATCATTTTAGCCCTGAAAATCATGCAAAACACAGAATTAACTCTAAAAATATAAATATTAACAAAATATCTATAATTTAACCCAAATAAAACCAAAATAACTAAATAAAATAACTAAAAACACATTAAAAACTACATATAATTCACACTTATCAAATGCTAGGGTCAATGACTTCCTCATAAAAAGGATCCTCGTAGATAACGGGAGTACTGTGAATATCCTGACACTTGAAGCCTACTGAGCGATGGGACTTCCAATCGGAGAATTGCAGCCAAATGCCGCCCCGCTGATAGGATTGGGAAATACCACAATCCCTATTGTAGGGTCCATGAAAATCTTTGTTAAGGTAGGCTAAGAAGCAATCACCCATGTATATAAGATGAAATTTATGATAATTGACATGAACTTCACCTACAATGTGATATTTCGTAGGCCATTGCTTTTCCAAATGGGAGTCATTACTAGTATAAGGTATATGGTCATGAAAATTCCCATGGAGCGGGGTGTCACCATCCTAATAGAAGATTAAAAAGAATCTCGAAAGGCATATGTCTCCATGATTAGGCCAAGTAAGGAAACTTACGCAGTGGAGTAAGAGACCGAAAGAAGTAAAAAAGATGAATATCCCAAAATAAACCCAGCCAAAAAAGTGAAGGTCAGAGTACTCTTAAGAAATAAAGACATCCAAATAAGAGTGGGCATGAATGTGGAGGTCGAGGAATCGATGATGGAAGTGCTGATGATAAACTAGGCTTCCTTTGCTTGGAAGTTGGAGGATATACCTTGAATAGACCTAGAAATCATCACGCATCGATTGAACACCGATCTTAGTTATCGACTGGTAAAGCAAAGACTCTGCAGACACACCCCTAATTAGAGAAAATTTATCTTAGAGGAGGTCAATCGACTCCTCAAGGCTGGGACAATTCAGGAGGTAGCCTATCTAGAGTAGCTAGAGAATGTGGTACTCGTGAAAAAGAAGTTCGAAAAACTTAGAATGTGTGTTGACTTCATGGACCTCAATAAAGCCTGCCCGAAATACAATTACCCCTTGCCAAGTATCAATTAGTTGGTAAACACAAATAGCATGTCACACAATTTATTCACTGCTCAATGCTTATACAGGGTACCACCAGATCTTGATGTGGCTATTGGACCAAAAAAAGTCGAGCTTTTTATTACGGATGAAGGAAACTTTTTCTATAAAGCAATGACATTTGTCCTCAAGAATGCCAGAGCTACATATCAACGACTGATGAACAAGATATTTAAAGGTCAAATCAGAGAAAATATCAAAGTCTATGTCGATGACATGATTGTCAAGAGCAAAAGTTCCAGTGAGCACCCTGCTAACTTAGCAAAGGTCTTCAAAACTTTGAACAGATTTTGGATGAAGCTGAATCCAAAAAAATGTGTCTTCGACATGCCCTCAGTGACATTCCTGGGCTTCATGTTCTCACAAAGAGGAATCGAAGCCAATCCAGAGAAAATATAGGAGATCCTAGACATGCAGCGCCCAAGAAATGTGAAGGATGAACAAAGGTTGAATGGGTGGGTCACAGCCCTAGGAAGATTCATTTCCTCTTCAGCAAAATGGTGCATGCCTTTCTTTAAAAAGTTGAGGAAGAATGACGTGTACGGGGGGCAGACTGCAAACAAGCATTTGATGAGTTGAAAAAATTTTTTATGGCACCTCATTTGTTGAGTAGACTGATCTCAGGAGAAAACCTTTTCTTATACCTATCCACATCTAGGGAAGCAATCACGGGTGTTCTGGTCAGGGAAGAAGGGTCACATTAGCTTTCTATTTATTATGTCAGCCAAGTGCTTAAGGGCCCAGAGCTAAGGAAAAGTCTAACTGAACAGTTGATCATGGCATTAATAATGTGCACTCACAAATTAAGGCGGTACTTCAAAGTGTATATGATCATTGTTCGATTGGACCAGCTATTCAAAAAGATTCTATAGGCACCTAACTTGGAGGGCAAGATGGTGAGCTAGACTATAAAATTGCAATCATGGGATGTCAGGTATGAGCCTAGAAGTGCCATAAAAGCCCAAGCGCTAGCCGATTTTGTCACTAAATTCACTACAAATAGAGAGCCAATGGCACAGCCCATGCAAATAATGTGGGAAATGATGTTTGATGGAGCTTTCAATAGTGTGCGAGGTGGAGTTGGCATAATCATGAAGGGCTCACATCACAATTAGGTATGAAATTTGGCTCAGCTTTAAAACATCTAACAATGTTGCAGAGTATGAAGCGTTGCTGCATGGCCTGAGATTGGCAAGGGTGATATGACCAGAGACCATCAAAATCAAAAGTGATTCCCAGTTGGTGACCAGCCAGGTGTCGGGAGCCTTCGAAGCCAAAGAGGATATGATGAAAAAAATACTTGGCGAAGGTCAAAGCCGCTTTAAAGGAGCTGGAAGTGGTCAGCTATACTTGGGCCTTGGAGAAACTATCCAGGAAAAAAACAGCCATGGCCGATCGGTTAGCTAAACTATCTGCCTTCGACAAGCGCCAAATCAAGGAAGCTGTAACAACTGTCGAATAGCCCTCTCCTTCCCTCGATGAACCAAAATTGATAGACATCGAGCAGTAAAGTGACACTTGGATGACCCCTATCGAAAGGTTCTTCCGAATAGGAGAACTGCCCACGAACAAGGATAAGCCCTGAAAAGTATCTCAAAAATCTCTCAATTATTCCATAATTGACAATGAACTGTATAGAAAGTCGTTCAGCCACCCCTGGCTCAAATGTGTAATGGAGGATGAAGGCGACTATATACTCAAAGAGATCCACGAGGGCATTTGCGGAGCTCATAAAGCCAATAGGGCGATCGTAAGAAAAGTACTCCAAATCGACTACTATTGGCCGAGTATCTTCAAGGACGCCCAAAGCAAGGTCAGAAAGTACCCGTAATGCAAATTCACGACAAAATTATTAAACAACCTACGACAAATCAATAGCCGATCAAAGTGTCCTAGCCATTTGACCATCTTAGGGCCTTTTTCCCAAGGCAGGCGACAAATGAAATTCCTTATTATCATCATTGACCACTTTTCCAAGTAGATCAAAGAAGAGCCCTTAGCAATAATAACTGCCGAGAAAATCAAAAATTTGCTTGGAGAGAGATCATCTATAGGTATGGTCTCCCAAACTTCTTTTGTAACTGATAACAACAAGCAATTTGACAACGCAACATTCTAAAATTTCTGCTTAGGCCCAAAGATTGACCTGAAGTTCACCTCAGTCACGCACTCGCAAAGCAAAGAGATGATGAAGGTCTCCAACCGAACCATATTGATGGGGCTGAAAAATGATTAGATGAAGCAAAAGACAACTGGATGGAAGAACTGCAGAGAGTCTTATGGTCTTATCGAACTTCGCTAAGAGCGGGTACCCATCAGATGCCATTCTTATCGGTATATAGATCGGAGGCAGTGATACCGATAGAGATTGGGCTCCCCTCCTACCGGTTAACGTTTTATGCCAACTAGACAAATGAACAAGAAAGACGCCAGGACCTGAACCTGGTAGAAGAAAAAAGAGAAGATGCTTATGCAAAGATTACTGCTTATAAGTAGAGAGTCGCTAGATACCATAATAGAAAAGTAAGGGCCAGAGCCTTCAATGTTGGCGATCTGGTCTTAAGAAAGGCCAAGATTAGAACGGCCAATGCTGGAGTGGGGTAATTAACACCCAACTAGGAAGGACCCTACGAAGTTACCAAAGTCCTCAATACAAGCACCTATAAGCTACAAACCTTAGATGGCACAGATATTCCCAAGACTTGTAATGTCGAAGTACTCAAGAAGTACATGATGTAGCACTGTAAATTAAATTGCCAAAAATAATGAATTTACTTCATGCATAAAAGACTTGTAACACCCATACACTACGCTCGACGTAAATCCTGAGCCGAAAGAGCTAGGGTCCTAATCTACCATGCATAAATGCCTTGCTCTCACTTCTCCTAAGTTAAAAATGATGCCACAATGCCGATCGAAATGCATGTCTATTTAACTCGATGAACAAAGACCTCCCGACATACTGCAAGCAAATGCAGGATCTACAGGATCATACGCTTGGCTTAATAGCTCAACCATAACTGACTAGCTAACTGATCGCCTTACCTGATCGCATTGTGTGTTTATAGGCATTGGAAAAAGCCTAACATGCATTTCATACAAATGTTAGGAAGTGAGCAATCAAGAGACCTGGGATCTCCTCAATCATTCAAGAAGTATATTTAACTTGCTTATTCATTCAATTCAGTCATCATAGCACGAATAAAGCAAAATTTCCTATACGCAGGAAAACATTATGGAACCATCGTGGCTCCTAATTCAGCAGGTGGAGCAATGATTGGGTTCACAGTTGAAGCCACAGGGAGGTCTACAGTCAGCACAGAAGAAGGATCTGCACTAATCAAAGTAGATGATACCCTAGCCGGAAGCTCGATAGGGGGAGTGAGAAGAGGTGCAGTGGTCAAAAAAGGCACGATCACAAGCTCTAAGGGAGATTTTTTAGTAGCCTCGCCATTCGTCTCGCCATCACCCCCAGGGTCAAATTCACCCTCAGGCTCCTTATCCACCTTGTCCTCGGGCAAATCCTCATCCTCGTCGCTAGATGGCGGGTCAGGTACCACACTGGGATTTTCCATCCAATCAAAAGGTTCCCCAAAAAAATGCCTTTCAGCCTCGTGTTTAAGGCACATGATAACACTGACCTGAGCTTCAGCCAACTTACTGAAGAGGCTATACTTCTGGGATGCCAGCTCCTTAGCATGCTTGCTAACGAGGGCATGCTTTTTGGCCTCTAAGGTATCACAAGCTGTTTAGTTCGACAACAGTTCTGTCACGCTCGGTTGAGGCGCGATAGCAATCAACCGTCAATTTACTGTTATCCCTTTCGAGCCATCATAGATGAGTGCCATCCCTTTCAAGTTGCCCCTCTAACTTAACAACTTTCTCCTGCATAATGTTCAACTCTGCGGTTGCCTTGGTTAGGTGAAGGATATCTGCCTTCGGATCTAAATTTTCCTAGGCAACCACCACGAGCTTGTTCTTTAGCTCCTCCTTCTCTCGAATGCCATCCTTCCACTTTGCTTTGAAATAATTGGCTTGACCCTTAAGACGCGCACCCTGCCTGAGCACCTGAGTACAAACAAAACCTAAAATGAGCAACAAAGCAAAGAAAGCAGGGTCCAGCTCGCTAAAAAATAAAAGTGAGAACAAAGGTACAAACATCTAAGCCTGGGACATTGAAACCCCTGAACTCAGTCTTCAAAGCATTGTAGGCACACATTGCCTGAAAATCGTCCTCTTCAAGGAGGCCCCAACAAATAAAGGATGCCATGCAGCAATCTTTTATAGAACACTTCCGCCCGAAATGCTCCTTCAGTGCATCCTTTATAGAGGTGGCCCTGCGCTTAGGCCTCACCCTAGGCTCCTCACTGACCGTACTGCTCAAGGTTACCTCTTTGCCTTTCACCCTTTTGCCCACCTCTGTAGGTACCTCCCCAGTATACCCACTCATAGTAAGGATAACAGGAGGATTGGAGATAGGGAAGGCATCTTCGGGCGATGGGAATTCATCCTCAAGCCTAAACCTCATCCTTTGCGAAGAAGAGCGACCTGCCGAGGTCGAAATGACAAGAGGACCCGATGTTGTGGGAACACTTGCAGGGCTCACTAATGGCTCTGCGACGGGGTACTCTGTGCCCCTTGAAAAGCTCTCACATCAAGGAGACTTGCTCGGACCATGCTTTAATTTTTTCCTATGCTCAACCTCTACGAAAGATAGCAACCTCTGTTTTTTCTCATCGCCCTTCTTCCCTAGCATGGTCTTTTCTTACAGTAAATTACTGTGCCATGGCCCTGGCTAATTCGTTCCTCACAGCTCTCCTGCCGGCCATTATAGCTGTAAAAAAAAGGAAGAAAAGAAGAAGGAAAGGTCAGTGCACTACTCATTATGACTGCAATACATGACGAATAAATAATGGTACAAGCTTCTCGCGGTGTTCTTTACTGCTCACATTTTGCGCCTTCTTCCTTTAGAATACTTTTTGGCCTATCACTAACACACAACAGCCAATCAAAGTCATACAGACACTCAAGTCTGTTAAGAAAGCATTCAGCTTCTCGAAGTCAAGGGCATATAGAGGTATGCCACCTGTTCGGTCTCTTAAAGATGTTGCTTTATCCGATCGAGTGATCGACATGCTAAAACCCCTCGCTGTCCCTGTGAGCAAAAATTTATCCTGGTAACCCTTCATCAAAGAGGGGAGCCCGATCGACTTATGGTTTGACCTGCTGGTAAAATAATATTTTGTTCCTTCCGATCGGCTGGACAAGTAAAAAAGTGCGTGAAAAGATCAAGGGTCGAGACCACCCCTTCGTTCTTACAAATTATCTTAAAACAAGTTATCGCCCTCCACCCATTAGAGTTCAACTGATTCGGCGCAAGCCTGTAACCCTTAAGAATGCTAATCTTGAAAGCACCGAGTGGTAATCTGAGCCCTCCATCCAAACTCCACAAATGGCAAATGAACCATTCGCTTTGGTCCATACTAAAAGACCATCTGTTGTCGCCATTGAGTCAAGACATTTCATCACCTACACATCTTTTGATAACCCATACTTTGCCTTTATTCTTGACACCACACCCTTAGATAAGACAAAGCGTGTCCCCACAGTCGGTTTACCCTTATACTGCTCTATAAAGCTCCAGTCCAACAATTGACCACTGCTAGATGCCATACCTTCAAAGAGGATGAAGTATGATGCCTCTTTAAAGTCGAGGGCCTAAACTAGAAGACTCAAAGGGCAACAAATACAAGCAAATTGCAAAAGATGGAAAGGTAATGCAAGACGCAAAAGTTAAATTCGTTTACTCGAAGAAACAATTTTGAGACCTAAAAGATTCTTTAAATCAAAAAACTGAAGAAAGCGAGAAAATTTTCGGCAGAGTTTCGCCAGAAATTTTAATAAAAAATGAAAATAACCTTTGCAGACTACCTATTTATGCCAAATGACCGGATTTTAGCAAGTGTACTGGATCGGCTAGTAATATAGGGAAATATAGATTAAGACCCTATATATCGTACCCAAGGAAACATGGATTGCTAAGAGTAATGTCTATGTATGAATTAAATTAATCCGAGATTGTTTTCCAAATGTTTTTGATTTAAAAGCAAAAAATAAACAAAATAAACAATTAAATAAAACAAAAGCTAAAACATGAATTAAAAACAAAGCAATAACTGGAATTCTCTTGTTAAAGGAACTATCTACCTTAACTTTCATTGTAATGACTTAAATTCAATATAAACACCAGTGATTATGGAAAAACTAGTAATAAACCAAGATATCTTTATTCAAGTATATCATTCTTAGTATTAAACTCATAGACAAATCTAATACTTAGCATTCAAGTCTAGTTTTAACTTCCTAAATATTCATTGAAGCCTTTCTCAAGTGATTCAACTCCAATTTATTCTTAGTTCCTCCTCTCTTAGTATTAATCAATAAAATTCACACATAATCATCTCATAATTCGGATAATAATCATGCATAAACATTAAAGAGTTAATCTAAGAACATGCAAATCATTAACTATGTCAAAACCAATTTTTAGTTATTTATTCAATAAACCAATAATTAATCTCAACACAATCAAAGATAAGAATATGCTTAAAACCAAGAAATAATCAACCGATATTGAAATTAAGCTCAAAACAAAGTCATAACAATAAAAATTTAAGATTTCAAGAATCCATTAGCAAAAGAAGAAAAATTACTTCCTAAACATATTTAAAAACTAAAGACAAAGCTGAAAAAAAATAATGAAAGAAAAATAACGTAAAAACAAACTAAAGAAAAGTAAAGCTAAATTCTAAGGTTGATCCCCTAATTAATTTAATTCCTAAACTAATTCTCTTTCTTTGGTATTTTAGACTGCTATTTATAGGCAAAAGATGTCGTGGATTCCTTCTCAAACTCTTAGAATCAAATAGGAAGTAATTTCTGCCCAAAATAGGAAGTTCGAGAATCCTTCGCGAAGTGGGAATTGCCATCACGTGGCCATGTGTTCCCTAGTGTAAATTCACACGTGGCCATGTGTTGCATTTGGTCTTTCTCACACGTGGCCACGTGATTTCTTCTTTTGTTTCACACGTGGTCACGTGTCCTTACTTCATTCTTCAAAAAAACTCTTTCACGTGGCCACGTCTCCTTCTTCATTCATTTTCACATGGCCATGCATCGATCTTTTGGACCTCACGATCACTTTCTCGCATAAATTTTCCATATTTGTAGTTTTGGCCCAAATCTTTGCCCTTTTTACAATTAAATCCTTTTTCTTGCAAAATAACCCTGAAAAACACCAAAATTTATAATTAACTCAAAAAAACACAAAACTAACAAATTAAACTCAAATTAAACCTAATTAACACAAAATTAACTTAATTAAACACCTAAAAATATACTAAAAACATCAAATAAATGACCATTATCACCAAACGATGCTTCAGATGCACCAACCAAACCTTGCCACATGTCGATGAAAGACCGTTGCATCGGTCTAAGTGTCAAGGCATCGTTCCAAACACGCGTCTGTTGCTAAATGAAGGTGGCTATTCGAAATAGCGAGAGTTCGATCGAGCATATAAATCATTACGTCACTGCCAACCCAGTCGACGGACGATCAACTGCCCTTTCGAGGAGGGGGGCAAGTGATAATACCCATTTTTACCTTCTAAGCTTAAAGGAGGGCTTGGGCCGAAGCCTAGAGGCCCTACTCTAGAGGAATCTGACACATGGCTAACAGCATGGGAAAGCCGGCTGACTTCAACCAATCAGATTGAAGGAACCTGCTGTCTTGTCAATCTGACATTGTACAACAAACCCACATCTCACCTGCTCCTTGTCACATTGCCACTCTTCTACTCTGACACTTCTATAACATTTTCTAGGCACTCAAGTGCGTTTCCACACCCTCTATAAATGGCCCGGTGAACAGTGGGTTCAGGTACGCTTAATGGTGAGAACATACTTTCTACTAAAATTCTCCTGTCTCTAGGACATTGACATAAGCTTCGGAGTTCTTCCACTCGGTTTGACCGGACAAGGCTTTTGCAAGTTTTTCCGTAATGATCGACTCTCCTTTCCTCCTACCAATTGACAGGTTTGGTAATCTCAGCTTTACCATGCATGATTTACATAACTAAAAGAAAAGAAATAAATAAATCTTTTTCTTCTTGGATCACCATTTGGTCCATCATCTCCCAACTCTTGATCTCCTCTCTTACTCTAATGCTATATATTTAATTACATATAACTTTGAAAAGAGTAATACGGCACAAAATGGCTCGAATGTGAAAGCCTTATAGATGAAATATAAAAGATGCATATGCTCAATCACATTGGGCCAAAGTCCATAACTAGTCTCATGCCAATCTATACATCCCTATATGCATATTTAATGCATAAAAGTAAAGAATAGAAACTATGAATTTACAACTCACTTTAAATTGTTTTAACTTTTAAAAATTGTTTATATACCATTTGAATTAAATAGTTAATGTAATGAATATATCTTATATTTCATTTATATTCATTTTAGGTTATCTATCCAATTCTAGAAAAATTTCCCAAACAAAAACTTCTAATCTAATTGGAACTTGGAAAAACGGATTTGCATGCCTCTTATTTTAATCTTAATTATCAATATCGTTAATAATTAATTGAAAGTTTAAATTATTTCATTTTATTAATTAATTAAATATTTTAAAATTTTAGAGTTTAAATTGATTCAAAATCAATTTTTTAAGAGTCAGTAGTGACATGTAAGTCACATTAGTTAATTTTGTAATCTCTATGGGCCAAATGACTTTGGACCCATTCTAGCCCTTAAACTCAAAAACTTGAGGTCTACAAAATTCTCTTTATAAATCCAAGTGAACTCATTGGGCCCACCAACTTATTGTCAACTTAATTCATAAGTTCATAAACTTGTCATATTGAGTACCACAACTACTTTTTAACTAATCGATTTTAATTAGTTAACATTAATTTTAACCACTTTAAACATGTTATAAACACTTTTAATATGTTATAATATTATTTTTAAAGATCTAGAAGTGATTTAAAACAAGAAAAAATCAAGAACACCAAAATTCCTCAAATCAGATTCTAGGGTGCAATTTGAAGAATCTTGATTTTCTTTTATCCTTCCTTCAATCTTTTTCCAACAATTTGTAAAAATTTAAGAATTCGATGTGAAAAATTTAAGAAATTTAGAAATTCAATTGAAAATAGATTATGCCAACATAGCGTATTATTAACTGCGATTGAAATATACCCACTAAAATGTTGTTTATAAAGAATTGTATGTCACTTTATATTAAAATATACAAATCTAATAAAAAAAATTTATAAGAGGATTTGCTATAAAAAAAAATTAGAAATTCCGTAACGTTTGAGAATGGATTTTTGCCTCATTACACTTATATGACAATTATCACAATGCTTCAAAGTACCAAGACTTATTTGCTAGCAATCTGTAGATAATTAGTGACAAATTATGTCTTTCCCTTAAGTTTTCATTGTAACGAGTAAGGCTATGCAAAACATGACCCTACTCGAAGAACTCGACAGGGTTATATAGATCGAGTAGAGTTGAAAATTTTTTTTTTTATTCGGATTGGATCGGGTTAAAACCCTCATAAAACCAACCTACCTAAACAACCCGATATAAAATACGTTTTCTCTGCTTCTGCTAGTAGCATTTCAACGTTTTTGTTCACTCAAATCCCTAGATCTAAAATCCAAATTCTAGCTCTCCTATCCCCCTCGCCTATTGGCTACTCCTTAGCATCACCTGATGATGCTAGAGAAGTTGCAGAGTATTTGTGGAATGACTTCCTTGGTGGCCTTCACTACGTTGTGCCGACAAGGAGATTGCCGGAGCTCAATCGTAGAGGGAGGAAAGTTCTTTTAATCGGCCACTTGCAGTGCTTGATTCGCTGCCATTCTTCTCCTCTACTTTCTTAAGAATTGGATCAATCCCATAGAACTGATCTTCCTTCTGCAAATTCCCTAGAACCCAATCAAGAAAACCCTTCTCCTCTTTACTTCCATCGGCTCCCTTCGTCACCGTGGTTGCGTACACTCCCACCATCGGAGCAGCAAAGGCAATGGGTAGAGAAGCCATTATAGGTTTTCGACTTTGTTCTTCTTATTCTGAAAAATTGTAGAGCTAAGTGAGGATAGTGAAACAATGTACAGGAGAGGATATGGCTATGGACTTATGGTAATATAAATATCTTTTAGTTTTAATTTTTAACTGTTGGATTGAAATTGAGAGATGGAGGATGTATTTCTGCCACGAGCTCTCCACAAATGGCTTATCTTCATTCTTCATTTAGATAGTTCAGATGGGCCCTAAAATTTTGTGAGTTGTTAGGATAGGAGCCCAATATTTATACAGGATCGATGCAAGTTGAGATTTACAGTATTTTTGGATTGCGAGTTGTTTGGATTCAAATCGAATTGACCCGAATCCACTCAATAAACACCTCTAGTAAAGAGACTTTAAGTTAAGAATTTTTTTGAAAATAGAAAACATTGTCAAACATTTTACAAATTAAGTGAAAACCGAACATATTGTGTTTCTCACTTAATAGCATTTTTTTTTACTTTCTGATCGTTAGATAAAAAGAAAAATACCGATCTAATGGTTAAAAAAAAGAATGAAGGCTAACCAAAACTCAATAGAAGGACCATGCCTGGAATTTTGAAATTTGCATAAATAACAAAAAAGAAAAAAGATATTTTAGGATATTTAAACTTTAATATTTTTTTTACATTAAATTCTTGTACTTTTAAAAATTGACATTAATTTTATGTATTTTTTAAATTACTCACATTGAATCTAATTTAAAAATAAAGTAAGTTGACAGAATTAAAAGACACAAGACACGCTACTAATTTAGTGCGAAATCAACTTAAAACGACTATATAATTCACCAAAATATAAAAAATTAAAAAAATATACAACCATTTGAGACACGCAAAAAGTAATTAGTTAACTTTTTATTTCAATTTTTTGAATTTCACAATAATTTTAAGCTAACTTCTTACAAAAACAGAACGTACATTTCAATTCTACAAGTCTAGTTTAAATTAAACCTAAAATAAATAATTCAAAAAGTACAGTGGCCCAATATAAATTTTTTAAAAGTGAAGCAATCTAATATATAAAAACATTAAAATTTAAGCACTCAAAATGTAATTTTCCTAACAAAATTAAGTAATTATCATAGTCTAACACTAAGCACATCAGTCGCTTAAGAAAAGGAAACAAGCAATGACAAATCCACAAGAATTTAAGCACTATGTCTGGCAGCATATACTATACTAAAGGGGGATGAATTTGCACACATGACCATGAACATGCCATCCGATACGAATCTGCATTATTTAAACTTTGGTTACAGCAAATTCTTCAACAACCATCAAGTTACAGCTTGCTATCATATGTAGGATAATAAAAAGACGACTGGTTCCAACCGTGTCCAAGTTGAACTAGTCTACCTATGGTTTTATTCTATATAAAAAAAAGGGTTTGTAACCAGACTGCCAAAAAATAAATGCTATCAACCTGATAACACCATTTCCTCAAATAAACGAGAATTAATTGCACTCAATCACACTGAAAAAAGATGATATATCTGTCAACTACTCGAGTAAATCTATTCAGAGTGTACTAACATGTATCTAAAGAAGATCAGATGTTAAAATTATATTCTTCAAGCAATGACAGGTATAAATCATAAACATATAGAACAAGGCAGAGACAAGTTGTCACTCATCATCCTTGTAAGGGTACTCTTCTGGAACTTGCTTTAGGAGTTTTACTCGCAACTCAAATGCATCATCACCTCGAAGCATATCACGCACCCATGTTACCTCAGCCTTCATTGACACCTGATCCAAATTACAACACGATGACTACCAGACTACATTGTTTAAAACATATGAGAACTGAAGTAACATACAGAACAAAAAGGTAAATTTATGCCAAAGCACTATGTACACAACATCAGGTTTTGTTCAATCACATAGCAGTCATCATCTTTCCATCTAGCAGGGCTGCATAAACTCATTGACTGCTATATAAATCAAGATAGCATTTCAAAGTGAAAGCTAAAATTAAAGCTTCTTTAAAAACACTGCATTGCATCCATAGAAGATGATGCTCATCATTGTAAATAAAGGGACAACACATATACTCAGTATCTAGATAAATCTTGTTTTGCAGTTGATGCAACTTCACTCCAATGGCTTTTTTAGCCTCAAGAGATGAAGAATGAAGATATTACTAATACTTTTACTAGTACTATGCAACCTCATAATTTGCTTGACAAAAGCACCATTATGCACAAGCTGCCGAAAGACTGTTCCCACTAGGGGGAACCAAACCAACCGATTTTGTAAATTCAATTCAGGCTTTCAGTTTCGGCATGAAAATTACACTAAATTCGGTTATATCGATTTGGTTTTGAAAAGAAAAAAACTATGTAAAAACCAAACCGACCGAATACTCTATGTAAAACTACATCGTTTTATATAACCCATATAAAACTAAAACATTTCATTCACGTAACAGAAATATCAAATATATGTATTCAATCTTTAGCAATTGCCCATTTGCCCTAATCATCTTTTTCCTCTACACTCTCCACTCCTCAACACTGCAGCCGCCAAGTTGCCAACCCCTACATCTCTCTGATCATCAGCGAGTTGCTCTTGGCATCAGTTGCGACCTCAATCGGTGAGAAGGCACCAATTTTTCTCTGCCTTGATTGCATTCTGTCATCATCATTTCATTTATCTGTTATTTATTTATTTTTTCTCTTTAAATCGATGGTCAACTCCTCGAATCAATGCTAGCTCTGAATCTTCTTTTCTTTCCATTTTTTTTTTAGATTATGTGTTTGATTTACAGAAATTATGTGTTTTTTATAATTTTGACAATATTTCTTTTGCTTCTACAAGCCACTCGAGTTTCTTGTTTAGCTCTGATTCTCTTGTTCTAGGCTCTCTCACCACTGTTGTCACTAGCGCAAGGTGCACTGAGGCACAACGGGTAAATTTTTGTAGTGCGATATTTTATACATGAGAAAATTTTTGGAAAAGTTGGCCACTACTTCCACGACCAGTAGTGAAACTAGTGTTGGTAGCTTGACCCTCTAATTCCCATTCTTCCTCTTTCCCTTCCCCAAATCTATAATCATCAAAATCTAGCATCCTTGAACTCATAATATTTGTTACTCTAGATTCCTCCCCCTTTTTCATATATTGTATTACTTCCTCACACAAGAGGTCGAAACTTACTACATTTTGAAGCATTTTTAAATCCACCAAATAAATGTTCTTTGACCTTGTTAACTCCCCCTTTTGTCACCTTATTGCAAAAGTCACACAAACTCATATCTTCGATCACCATCCAGTGTTGGATATTTTCTTCCTGGGTCCATTTTTGAAGCAGAAGAACTACCTTCTGCCATCTAACCAAAGTGAGGAAGTAACCAAAAAATTAAAACTGAGGAACTATCCAAAGAACATAGTAGAGATTTTGAGAAGAAGGAATTGATGAAAGAAGAAGAAGAAGAAGAAGTCAAATGGCAGTTATGAAAAGAAAAAGAGTGCAGTACGTAGAGATTTAGAGAAGGAAAAAAAAAAAAAAGAGAACAAACTGAATGGAAATGCTGAAAGAAAAAAGAGAGGGCATTAGATAGAACACAAACAGAAGAGATTTAGGGAAGAGAACCAGTACCAGGTAGGGGTGCCGGCATGGCTGATTGTCGGAAACAAAACAACATAGAGGGAGGGGCTGCCCTTTGTTTTCTAGGTGTCTATTTAAGTTTCTAAGTTTTTCTATATTTTCTGGAAAATGCAAGAAGCACACAGAGCGTGCCTTTGCGCCTTGCTCGCCTCACCACAATTCTTGTGATGTGCACTGCCTCACTCTCTTTGTAGCAATCCGCTGAGCACCTCACGCACTGATGCACGCTGTTGAAAACTACGTCTCTCAGAACTCACCAGGTAGCGATACTGTTTCTTTCTAGCATCTTCTGTAGTTCTGTATTGAATTGAAGAACAAAGAAGATTTGAAAGCGATTGAAAGGCATGAAAATAGTAAGTCAAACCTACAACTACTACTGCATTGATTTTATATTTGAAAATTGAAATGTTATTTGCATTTTATTTTATGTGCGTTGAATGATTAAATAATTTATTTTGAAAATTCAGATTTGCCAAAGGTCTGATTCAGTGGAAATTGGACATCAGAGTAGCAATTCCCGTTCCTTAGGTAACATATAAGTAAATTATCTTATTTTGAGATACTAATTATATGTGCATATATCAATTATTAATATTTGTTATTTTTAGGGGATAGTGATGATTTGGGATTTGAATTGAAGGAAGCCTGGACCTCGAATGAAGAATTTCCTTTTGATGTTTTATTTGAATAAGTATTTTGAATTGCATTTTATTTTTAATAGTACCAATGATAGAGATTAGGGTTGTATCTTTGATTTAGACTTGTATTTTTTTTCCGATAGTAATTTTATTTCCATTAGGTCTTTTTATTTTAGTCTTATGATTTGTACAATTTTTAAAGACAATTTCTAGCTTTTTTATTACAAAACATAAAATTTAGTTAAACATATAACCGAACTGAACTGAGTATTTGGGTTTGGCTTTGCTTTGGGAATTTTCCACTAACTCGATTTGGTTATTTAACCAAACCAACCATTGCGCAGCCCTAGTTCCTACGATTCTAAAGCCATTTACTCCATCAATAAATGGCTCCAAATATTTGGAGAAAGGGAGAGAGGGCTGGGCAACAAATAGTGTGAGGTGACAATTAAAACGCCACATGTTAAAAGAGAAAGATACTCACCATCTCCAGTGCCCCTCGAATGACTCCACTTAAAATATTGCAGTAGTATAGGCCTTGACATGTATCAGGAAGCTCAACAAAGTCTACCAAGGGATTGTCTTCCAAAACGATACTGCAACATGTACCATCAGCATCCCAATTGGTCACAGATGCACTCACCCCTAGGAACATTTTGAAACCCACCTGAATGATAGCTATTGGCTATAAGTTCCAATCCATATTCAAAGGAGAAAAAAAATGATAAAACAAAGCAAGCAAAAAAAAAAAAAAACAAAGCAGATATGAGCATGTCAGCCAAAATCCAGCAATATTGTACTTGCTAAAGAAAGCTACATATCTGTAAATGTGTTTCGTTGCATACTCATCCATTCGAAAACCAATGATCCGTTCATTGAATATCATTCTAAAGCTACCACCAGGCCTAATGGTTTAATTTGAAAATCTTATAAAACTTATAGCTTCCAATTTCCAAAATAGAAAGATAAAAATACTATGATAGAAAAGAGTTTGAGTAGAGCCATGTGAAAGAAAGCAGAGAACCAGAGAATTGTTAATACCGTAACTTCTCAAGCCTAGTACCTTCTTGTCTATGCACACTCCTATCCTATGCTTCTTCTTACAAAAAGGAATTTTTGAGAGATTGAGAGAAAATTGCAGAGAGATATGCATGAGATCTCTTCTGTTACATTTTTAGTCACCTTTCAATTTACGTTTAGATGCCCTCACTTTCATTTAAGAAAAAGGTACATTCCTATATCTATACGTATTCTCCATTTAGTCCGCAAGTTAAACACCATAATTGACTACTGCAGATAATTAAAATCAAAAGGTCCACACTAACAATGAAAATGAAATGCAAATGGAAATTCACAATTTCAAATGAATAAATAAAAAGGTCCATGATAATCATGCCATGTTTCAGGTATTCATTGCGCTTTCTTTTTTTTTTTTACAGTAGTTATTCATTGTGCTTTACACTAAGTTCAACCATAGATTATTCGACCAATAAGTCAAACTTTACATCTGCTTACATTATCAGCTTCCATAGACCACATAAAAATAAAATAAAAAAAGAAAAGAAAAGAAACGGATGTCAACTATCTATATACCGGATTAGAAAAGAAGAGAACATCAAAGACTAGTTTGCAACCACAAGAGGCCATGTTTGAGAAAAGAAGAAGTTGGCTAAAACAATCAAGAGTACAATTTAGGCCAAATAGTTTATTGGTGGATATTGAACAAAACATCTTTCACGGACCTTTGCAATTACTTCAGCTGTCTCCCTGAAGTCTACACATCTATTGACATTAGATTTTGCTAGAAACTCATCAACCAGTCGAATTCCAATATTGTAACCCCTGCAAATTAATTAAGTAGCTGAAGGTAAAGTTAGATTGTGCATTGTATAATAATCAAATGGCAAGGAAAGATAGTATGAGAAGTTCCATTGCACTAACTTTGCATAATTTTAAATATAGCAAATCCCCCAGATTTCACTTGCTAATCTCATAAAGTAAAGGAGTAAAATTCATCAAAGAAGAATCGCATGACTAAATGAAAACAAAAAAAATAAACAATTCATACTATATTAATTGAATAGTAAAAATCAGAAGCATATAATACTCCATAAAAAAAGAAAAAGAAAAAAAAAAAAGAAAAGAGAGAGAGAGAGAGGGGTAAGATATAAGTGTTTCCAGAATTCCCACGCTAGAACATTTCTTCCGTATGCCATACCTGAGCTAGCGTAGCGATATCAGAATACAAAAGATAAACACCATTTATGCAAACACAAGAAAAATAATAATGTATTCAGGACCATTATCACACCAGTTAAGCTCTTCTCCTAATTTTTTGCAGCGAGTGCAATATCTCTGTGGTAGAGCTTTTGAACACCACCAAAAACTAACATGTTTCCCATCAAAGTCAAAACTAAGCGCATTCGATAGTTCAATTCCTCACACCGTACTCAAACTTACAAGTCAACATAAACATAATCGAATTCAGAATAATATAAACGACGCATACATTTGATCTAGCTGTTTGTTGACTTCCTCGACCTCCTCTAGATCCGTAAGCAACTGGCGCACAATCGCACCATAGGTTAACGTAAACAGCTCCGCATTCTACAAAATAAAATAAAATAAAATAAATCAGCAACTAATATCAAACGCAAGCTTAAACAGAAACACCTCAAATTCCAAAAGAAAATTTCCCGTTTATACACCAAGACAGCGCAGGAAAAGGAATGAACTTGAGAGACCTAATTAAACAATCTTGGACAATCAAAAGCTAAGAATAATAATGGTAAGTCCATTGAAATAGGAGAGAACTGGATGAATCATAAATTGTTAGGGATAAAAAAAAAAAGTGCCGAATCTTGAGTTTTCAGATTGATTAACTAGAAAGTGCAAACAAATCGGAGAGAAATATAGCTTACCACGCGCTCGACGCTAGCAAAAATCGCATCGCCAGTTCGAGGACCAGCAGGAGGCATTTTTACGAGAGATCTGAACTTGGAAAGTACGTAAAGGATTTCGTAATCTTTGACGAATTTGCTTTATTGTGAATTGAAACACCGTTAATTAGCTATAATGAGATGCTCTGTAGATAACAGTGTGAACTCTATATGGGCCTCGAATGCCTTGTAAAAGGATACAAAGCCAGAACTGTAACCCACCTTCGGCTTTTCTTTATAGCCTAAAACGATAGGTAATTTACACATTAAATCCAATAAATCCGATTAATTTCAATTTTTACCATTAAAATCATTTAACTTTAATTATGGCAAAGGATGGCTGAGATGTACCTATTGGAAAATAATTTAATCTTATTTATGGCAAGGGATGGCCGAGGGTACCCGTTGAAAGTTCGGATTTTGCATAAAATTAAAATTTTAAATCAGCTCTAGCTGATAGATGGGTATTGGTCTTTGCTCCTTATTTACTTAAATCGGCCGATTGGCATACCTCCATTCCATTAATTTTGATGATTCTGATAAACCTGCCCCAAAGGATTTGCCCTCAAATGAGCTTGGGTTATTCCTTGGCCGAATTAAATCATTAACATCTTTTGTGTCATCCCTTGTTGTTAGATATCGGCTTAATTTTGATTCTCATAAAATACAGATTGGCCTTCCAGAGGTTGGAATTGTTTCCTCAACATATTTACTCGGCCATATGGCAAACCTTGGCCTTGATGACCACGATTGGGATTGGCTAGCCGAATTTGAGCAATAGGTCCATCTATTGGCACTACTTGCTCTGGTATAATTGGTCCCCCGTCAAATAGTGCCGCCCTAGTTCACAGCCCCTATGGACTAGTTCATGGTTGTAACAGCCTGTTAAAGATTCCAATACAAATTTTCTGCCTTTTGGTACACAGGAGCCCATCACAATTGTAATATGTTGGACCATCCCATCAAATGTTTTAGAGAAAATTACACAATTTACCCTCTTTTTACATTTCGTTTTCAAAAATACTATATAGCTTCTTTTTATTTTTCATTTCAAAATTACCCCTTTTCATTTTTATATTTAAAAAATGCTCTTACTTTATTATATACTCAGCTGTCTCTTTCTTTCTACTTTCTTCTTTCTCTGTCTCTTCAAATTTCTCCGTTACCCATTCACAAGTCTTTCTAGATATCTAATATGGCAACAATAGCCATATTGCTCTATCGTGAAGTAACAGTTGTCTCTATTACCCAGTCACAAGACGAGACTTGATGTGTTCAAGAAGAAGAAATGCTCTGTCGTGAAGTTCTTGAAGAATGATGTTGCCGATCTTCTCTACAGCAAGAACAGATATGAAAATGAACCATCAAGAATAGATTCGATGCTAATATGCATAGTTCAACAATGATTATAGGAAATGGCATTACGATGGCTGTATGTAGGGCTTTGAGTTAGTTTATTACAATTGAGTGACAATTATTGTAAAATGTGTTGTAGAATTTTAGCTTTCAGCTTTCATTATGAGCATTGTTGGTAAGAACATTGCATCTCTGAAATATGAATGTTGTTCATTGAAGACGTTAAATTTAATTTTCACAATACTTTGGCTCTTAGTTCAGCCTTGTTTTTCTATTTATGTCTGCCATGCATTATGGACTTTATAAAATATTTGTTATTTGGATCGAACTGTCGAAAGCAATAATTTGTATCTAATATTTGTTGGAGCAAATCTTTTAGCAATATCCGAACCCAGTTCTAAAGGTTTTGGACTTTATCAAGACTATTGTCAACATGCCATATGCAAATAAGTAAAAATGAAAACTATGGACAAAACTTAACGTACACGAATTTGAAAAATTCAGTTTCATTAAGCTCAGTAACTCAGAGATAAAAAAGGAGGCCTGTGTCTGCTATGCACATGCCGAAACCAGCATTGCAAGGAGGAATTTGATTCCATCCAAGTTTCACCAATCAAAAGGAAACAGTAATTTATCTGAAAAACGGATTGATTCATTTAGTACCTTTGACAAGTTCCAAGTTCAGAATAAGGAATTTATCTTACTATTTACAAATAGAAAATCAAGTCTATAACTTTACATTTTCTTGTACATTATTTTCGTGGATTTATAATCATGGATGAAGATGAGTAGTCTACAAGCATGGATAAAAATCAACAACCTGGTGCGCATCCTTCCTCTATGTTAATTAAGAACCATTTCTAATCCCAACAAGCTTGTTTTTGTGTTTTCCTCACTTTCTTTAGTGACTGACCACGTTTCTCTTACTATATATGGCCTAATTTTCTTTCTATAATTAGTATTATAGTGCTAATATCAAATGTTGGTACTAATAATCTATACCAGGTGAGTTAATTACCAACTTATTACACTCTCCAAATAAAGAATTTTTCTCTCTTAAGAAATGATGTTGGAAGTGTTTATAAAACTTATTTTGTGCATTTCAAATAATAGAAAAAATCTAAAATACGGTGTATTTACTTTTATACATAAATAAATATAATGTATTTTCTTTTGACGAAACTCAATACACTATATTTTCTTTTTTTTTTACTAAAATACAATGTATTTATTTTTGTACAAAATAAATACAATATATTTTATTTTTGATGAAAATGAATATACTATATTTTCTTTTCTTTTGACTAAAATACAATGTATTTACTTTTATACATAAATAAATACAATACATTTTCTTTTTTACGAAACTCAATATACTGTATTTTCTTTTCTTTTTGACCAAAATACAGTGTATTTACTTTTGTACATAAATAAATACAGTATATTTTCTTTTTGAAGAAACTCAATACACCGTATTTTCTTTTCTTTTGACTAAAATATAGTGTATTTACTTTTGTACATAAATAAATACAATGTATTTTCTTTTTGACGAAACTCAATATACTGTATTTTCTTTTTCTTTGACTAAAATACAGTGTATTTAGTTTTTGTAAATCTTTCAACTTCCACAACCATTAAAGTTTAAGTCTGTCTTCTTCTTCTGGTTGTTTTTTTAGGGGTGAGTAATATTTGAAGCTAAAAACCAGACCAAACTATAAACCATTATGTTATTTGGTTGTTCGTTTGTTTTTCTTTTTAGCTAAGAAACTGAATTGATTGAACCTCTATCTCAAAGCAAGTCTTGTGGATTGGTTATAACCAATAAATGGAATTGAAACATGAATAAGAAATAATGTAGTACAGTTTACAAAGTGATGTAGCTGATGTAGGCATAGGTTCAAAAGGTTGTGTGTGATAAAATCGACCAAACTTTATATACTTGCATATATTTTTTTTTATAATTAATTAATTTTTCATGTATAAATATAATTATAATTGCTTAGTTATAATTATATATAACACATAATTAATGCATTAAAGTTCAGTTTCCACATTTTTCGGACTGAAATGATTGCACCTCCTAGTTTTGTTGTTATTCATCCTTCATCCTTCTCATAAGTACCATAGATGTATTCTGTTATTACTATATTTAGATTGGGTGGCAGGTATAGAACATACAGCCAAAAAAAGAAAAAAAAAGATCTTGCAAGAAGAGAATATCAAATTTAGAGAATCTAGATTCTATTAGTAGGCAAATAATTTCCTTGAGCTTTTGTAAGTAGGTAGATAATTTAGTGTCAAAAGTATGCAAGTAGGAGGTGTTGTAATTAAAATATATTAGCTTTTCTCTTTGAAGATGTTATGGAATAAGCATGTCTGGGCAAATTATGCCTTATCCAGCAATTAGATTTTTGTGCATTGAGTCTAAAAATTTCAAAAGTAGTTAGATTTTTGTGCATTGAATCTAAACCAGCAACAATAAGTATAAAATGTATGAACCTTTCAAATGCATATTCAATAAGAATAAGTATGAAATTGCAGTGACTACTAAAAAAAGGTTTAATTGATTTACAACAAGAAGATGTTTGTAAGTACTAAAAGAATTACAATGAAAAACTAGCAGCTCTTCCTATTTATTTTCTAGGGAAACTTGCATTTTCGGAGCTAGAATGATACAAAAACAGTAATGCTGCATAAAAAATAGGGTATCGAACATTAGAAAATTTTAGAGTGATTTTATATTAATTGAATAGGTATTAAGATGGATAAGCAATTATAATAAAATGAAGTTGATTGTATGGATGAGCAATTATAATATCTAACTTTTCTAAGATTACTTGAATTACAAATTACTAAAGTTATTCTAAGTGTACTAAATACAATGGAATTGCAAAGGTGAATTAAACAAGTATTATGATTATTAACGTATACAAAAATGTATGTGGTGATTAGAGAGTATAGCCTACAATTCTTAAAAGCAACTCTCGTTGTCAATTAAGGGCATTTCTATTTAGAGTCCACAAGCATTCTCGTGTCATTGCGGAGATAAATAAAAATCATGAAATTTTATGCTAATTCTTTAACCCCTTAAAGTGAAATTCTTGTCTCCAAGTAATTTCCTAACCCTTAAGTAAATTCAATTGCATCTCTACCATAATACCTCAACTCTCATTGTGAATATTTGATTAACAAGTTATATATGGTGATAAAACATATATAACACATTCCAAAACTCAATTGAATTTAAATCATTCATGCATTAATAAAAATGTAATTATATAATCAATTCATCCTTACAATTCTAATAAACAAAGGCTTAGCTTAAATACATAGTGTTCAAAGTAAAATAATAGCAAAGAATTATTCAAAACATCAAGCAATACAATTAAAGAAAAAAGAATAGAATATTGTTGATAACTCCTCAAATGCTCTTCAGTAAGTTACTTGATGTTCAAATGACCTCTTGGTATCTTTCTTCTTCTTTGGGCTATGTCTTTTCTTTATAATCTTTTTTGAATTGTCTTATTAGTTTTTGGTATTTTTTCAAGCCCCAAATAGAGTCAAATCATGTATTTATAGGCCTCTAAACATCCTAATTTGTGCCCCTTGCTAATGGGTGTAAACATAAAAGGGTGTGATGGATGGGTGTGGTGACAACTCGAGTTAGGCTTAAGTCGACATGAAGAGCTTCTATCATGAGTCGACACAGAGGGAACAAGTCAGCATATGAAGGCTCTATAATGAGTGAACACGCTGGAGAATGAGTCGGCATAGCCCCAATTTATCTCCTTTGCTCTTTAAACTTTCATCTTCCAATTAAAAACATCCAATTGCACTCCAAATCATCTATTCGAGCACTAGAGAACCTACAAACACAAAAGAAACTAAAAGTGAAAAATAACACAACACAATTAGACAAAAACATACTTAAAACTAAGAAAAAACAACATAATTAAACTAAATAATTATGATATATTACATCCTACCAAATTCCTCCACACTTAAACCTTGCTTTCCGTTAAGCAAGAATTCTATAATCTAAATGAAAGAATTAGCAAAATCCTTATCTTCTCTAAAATAGGTGTAGTTTTCCTAACAATTAAGTCATATTGACCATGAAAGGGTACTTAAGAAAAAGATAGTTAACAACTAACATCCAATGCTCAACAATGATAGAGGAGACAAGTTGCATAACATAGTGTGATGCACGCTGAACCCCGTAGGGAGCCTACTCTTTAAAGCCCACTTTTAGAGCTCGAGACCGGATAATGGTTCATTTAACTCGTGAAGACCAGTCGCTTTGCAATGGATAGGAATTCAACCTAATCTACAATCCCTCGGGCCTAAAAAAGGTGTGAGATAGCATTTCGATGTATCCTCATTCATTTGCTAACGATCAACATATGAAGGTGTTTGCTGGGCACTACAAGGAAGGTATCATGGAGTCGCCACTTAATAAAATATTAGAAAATGAGTTCTAACCTTATGAAGTCAAAACCAAAGATAGTTCGGACTTCACTTTTATTTATACCTTTGGTTAATGTTATATAAATGAGTTTTATTGATTAATATATTTTATCTCTTTTTTCACACGAGTTGTTATGTTAGAAAATAAAAGTGCACTCAAGCATGTTGAAAGCTGTAAAGCATATATATGAAACCTGTAAAGCATGGTATTGAAAGCAATAAAGAGTATGAGAATAAATATAAAGATAAATTATACATAAATCAGGGAATCAATTAAGTTCATTTAGGTGAGGACGTTGGCCCTGGCATGCATATTCATAAAAAAGGCATGGTTTATAGTGTATTTTTGGTTAAAAAAATAGGGCATTGAGCCCTTTATGGCTTTGGAAAGAGAATTATGTTAATTAATTAATTTAAGGTAGAAAATATTTGATGAGTTTTTTAATTTATTGTTCGAAAATCCATTCACGTGCAACAAAAGAAAAATAATGCTATAAGAAAAGCATACATAAATCGGGCTATTTATTAGATTGGAAATATTAGTTCCCTTATGCATGCTTATAAAATTCTTTAGTGTGGTTTTTGGAATAAAAGTGGACATTGGTCCATTTTATGAGAAAAAAAAATTCAATTTAATTAATTAGAAATAGTTTTGGTATTATTTTTAATTAAAGCGTGTAAAAAGCTATTTATTACTAGTTATTACATATTTGCTGGAAATAAAAGGAAAATTAAATACAAGCCTAAAATGATAATACATAGGAAAATAAATTATATACTTCGTCTTATTCTCCAACCCAACTCAGAATGGAAGCACACATATTAAAATATGGTATGGAAAATAATAAAGTCAATAATGAATTAAATGAAAAATTAAATACAATAATTGAATATACAACAAAATAAGTTGATAAATTAAATGAACATAATAATATATATGAAATAGTGATAGCAATAATAATAAAAGCATTAATGATAATATTAATAATAATTATTATAAATATTATCAAAAAATTATATTCATAACAATACAAAAATATAATATAATACAATATACAATATTATACAAAAAACAATATTAATACATAAATAATGTATGAAATTTATTATAATTGAAAGAGCTTGGGATACGCCCATGACTCACGCAATGAGAAATTGGTCCCGATATAAACGTGAAAATATCAGAATAGAAAATAAATTATATAGAATTAGTTCTATATTGGGATTTCCCTTAAATAAAGAATCTATCCATTTAAATGTGTATTAATGAGGGCAATTACCTAAGTTAAATTAGGTAACTGACATATTAAATGGGATATTATTTCTTTACTTAATGTTTAATGTTTTGTAACTGTTAATTTGGAATTAATACCAATTAAGGGAAATTATGTTTCTTTAATAAATAGGGCCAAAAATTCTACAATAGGGTACATAATTTTCTCCCTTATCAAAATTCTGTCGGTTTTTCTCCACACTTGTTTTATCTTTTAACCTATGAGGTCTTTAGTTCGTGGTACAAAGCTTTCATCTTGGGATTTATGATATGTGGGTGAAAGTTGGGCCGGTGACTTAAAATAAGTAATTTTGACTTCAACGGATCTGCATTACGAGAGGTAACTCGATTTTACTTCCCATATTGATATATCATGATATATATCTAACATTGGTATCAAAGCTAGTATTTTTGCATTTCAATTTTTTTTATCTGTATTTTTGTGAAATTCAAACATGTATAATAGCTTGTGTAATGACTATACTACATTATCCTGATTACTGTTATTAATTACATTTCATTAATCCATAATATATGGGATACTATTAATCTATTCATCTACCCTGTATTGTAACATATGAGTTACTTGTTAAAGATGCATATAGATATATATACATACATATATACTTTACAAATCATATAAGATTAAGTTGTTACATTGAAATATTAGTGGGTTATTAATTACAAAACTTGAGAATCACATAACTATAATACAGGGTACATCACAAAAAGGTACCAAAATGAATCTCATACATCAAAATGATTATTCCTAATCTGATGTTGGCTTCTGAGATTATTGGCTTTGTCCTTGAAGCAAAAATCTAACTTGCGAACTTATATGGATAGACACCCATGCTAAGCTATAAAGCTTAGTGGGGAACGAAAATAACAAGTTGATAACCACTTACAGTGGTTATCGCCAAGCATACAACAATAATACAAAATAAAATGTATTACTTCATTAGGAAAAAAAATAATACTAAGTACATTATTGATAGAAATAACTGTATCATTTAATTATGGTAATAAAAGATTGTAACTATGCGTACTTGTCATTCATTTTATATATTGCCTGCTTAAATTCTTATGGATGTGGATAACGGGTGCTGTGGATACCATAAGGTATCAAAAATATAAATACCCGAAGGTATTAAATCTGTGGACCCAACTGGATCATAACTGTGGTCTCATTTAAAGACATATTGTGAATCCATATGGGTCAGACTATAGCAGCTACGACTGTAACCCTATAGGCATGCCTATCTATCCACCACCAAGTTTTTATGTGCAGGCAAAATCAATCATATTCCACATGTCATTAATTTGTATTAATATAATCCAATATAACATAGATGAGTGCAAAGTGCTATAACAGAATACAATGTGAACTTCATAGCATAAGCAATAATCATTATACTGCAATAAATTTGAAGTAAACACATACATATTGTACTTTAAGTAATGGAACCTTAATTTCCTTTTCTTAACCAATTCTTATTCTTAAAGAGGTGTAGTACTATAAACTTGCAATTTAAAATGATTTATCAACTTAGGAAGGGCTTAAGTAGGTTTAGGCATCAAGTGGGGTCATAAAATTCCAAGTATCAAAATACAAAAAAAGGTCACTGTTACTACCAAAGTCATGGTAACCATGAGCCTGATCATGCAATAGGGGTCACGATTACTACCCAATTCATAGTAACCATGATATAGGTTGCACTTCGATTCTGGACTGAAGGCTAACTACCTCACGGTTACTAGCCCTTAAATGGCAACCGTGAAGTAAAGCTATGGGAATGGGTCATGGTTACTATAAAATTTATAGTAATTGTGAACTAGGATGGACTTTAGTTCTGGACTGAAAACTGGGGTGGCTCACGGTTACTACCAAAAATCTAGTAACCGTGATGTCTTAATTTGCCCAATGGCATATTTCCAATTCCCGATTCTAAGCTAATTTTAACTTGTAAAACGACATTTCTAGCCAATATGTCCTCTACAAAGTTGTAGACCTATGTTTCTAGTTTCTAAAACATTAAAAATCATCTCAAGAGGACTTGTAAATCTTAAGATATGTAAGGAAAATCATAGATTGCTCATAAAAATAGGGTAACAACCATAACCAGATTTCAACACAAATTCTCACTATCATGTAGTGAAAATTAGTTCTCGGTTTCTTCAAAACAAAATCAAGATATGTGTGTATAGTTTCTATACCAACTGGAATTTCTCCATTTGAATAACTATAACTCAAGATTAGGCTAAAAGAGTACATATTGGTCCATCGATTCTTAAAACAGATTTTTATATCCTTCAACAAAACTTGCTTATTTCATTTCTAAACCACTATCAAGCTTAAGATCAACACTTAAAACATATAATAGTAGCAGCAAAGACATCTCTCGTGTCCAAAAACTCAAACACGCACACACACAACCATACAAGTTCCCATACCTTTTTGAAGCTCTAAATCTTTCCTTCACTCTTGGATAGCTTCCTTTTCCTTTTTTTTGCTAACTTCTCCTTCTAAGAAATAAGAACACTATTATGAACATCTATCACTTTGTTCAATGAACAACACATAACTAAAGAAAATACAAGGGTACCTTATAATCAAAACCAACTAAATCTTCCTTCTACTTGCCAAAAATCCAAGAGATTTTAGAGAGAGTTTTAGAGAAAGACTTTAGGGTTTGAGAGAGGATGAAGATGAAGAAGAAGACCACTTACCTTGGCCGGCCACCTCTTTAAATATCTCCCTCTCACTCTTTTCTATTGGCCCCAAATGTCATTACATGGAAAAATTGCTCTTTGGTCCTCATCTTTCCTTTATTTCTAATTGTGCCCTAAAACTAACTCTTTCACTTTTCAATTAGGTCCCTATCTATGCATTTACACTTAATTAAACATAAACCCCAATTATTAATTAGTGAAAATTCTCCTAAGGTATAATGAAGGGCATTACAACTGTATGATATATATATATATATATATTTTGATGTTGTTTCTTCATATATATTTTTATTTTGGTATGTTTTTATTTGTTGTGTATTTGTACACAAAAAATTAAATTAAAGTCCATAATGAGAAATTTCATGTGGGAATTTTTTAAATTTAACCATATCATTGGACTCAAGGACCCTAAAAGCCCCTTTATGGGCAAAATTTGGTGGCCAGAAATTGCCAAAAAGGTGATGCATAGCTTGCACACGCCACCAGTGCTTGGCACGTGGCAAAAGGCGCATCTCCAACACGTACTAGTTTTACGTGCCTGAGTGAAACATCACTCAACCACGTAAATCAATGGGGATGTGACACATGGCCTAATCGTGTAGAGCCACATGTTTGCTGATGTGGCAAGGCGGGTCCCCATGCATGGCACGTGGCACCACATAGACCAACTCAAATATGCCACGTGTCGCTGACATGGAAATGCATGGCAATTATGGTGCTAACACGCGACACGTGGGTTCCACCATATGGCTTGACGAGTTATGTCACATGGCGACACGTGGGCTAATGGTCGGCTACCATGTGGAAGATTGTTGTCATGCCACATGTCACTTATAAATCTAGCTAGGTGTCACTTGGCATCCACGTGGACCAATGAGTGTCTGCCATGTGTTAGTTAGTGTTTGATCTGGTGACACGTGGCCCAAGTAGGGGTCATGCCACGTGGCACTGACCCTTAGTTAGTGCATGGTGTGCCTTTCGCACATGAGGCCCACCTTTACCAGCATATGTGGGCGTATAAACCCTCCTTTAGCCACCATTTTTGACCCAGTTTTTTGCAATTTTGTTTTTCATAATTTTTCTGATTTTTTAGTTTTTTTTTTAAATTTTTTGATCATCAAAATAATTTTTTACATATTATTTTATTAAAAAATATAAGAAAATTTTAAAGAAAATGTGTTTTTTTGTACATGAGTGTACTAACAATTTTTTTATGTATAACAGATATGGTGATGATAAAGATGCCAATAATTCCACAGATTCCTCAAAGAGTTGCTCAGGCCAATGCATAAGTGCATGAGGTCCATAGCATGAGGATACACAAGAAGGACAAAATTGATGATATTGATGCTATTATGCATCATATGGTCAGCATGCATAAGAAGATGTAAAGCTACATTTGGGTTGGTGGCAGAATGAAGGATCATAGGCTACTTTATGATGTTATGCGTGACTCATTTACTTCCCATACAAAGTTCCAAAACTTGTTGGATGAGTGCTGGAGTGATCTTTATGGTTATTCCATTATTTAATTTTTATATAAGGTAACTAAACGAGGAGTGTTAAGAAGTAAAACTCAGTCTGGGTTGGTGCTCAAGAGTGAGCATAAAGTGTATTCTCATGGCTTCATAATCATATATATGGCATTCCTTTTCAGCTGTTGAGTATGGTCAAGAGGTCAATTCTTATGACTAAGACGATTTTGGAACCACATGGTTCGTAACTAGTTGACTTGAATGTCATATTACTATCTTTATTTTTGCTGACTTTTATGTTAGGAGTTATGTTTCCTATTTTGTTTTGAGATGAGACAAATGTGTCTTATTTTGGGATTTATTAGATTTTATTACAAATGCATTTGTTTTTATTTTGGATATTATTATGGCTTATAATTATTATAATGAATGTGTTTATTTTAACATTATTTGCCATGCAATATTTTATGAGTAGAATAGTTGCTTGATTATTAAGTTAAGGCTTAAGTATTTAATACAAATAATATCCATAATTAAGTTAAAAAAACCTAACTTCCAATAAATCAAATTTACTATGCATGAAATTTTAATATGTAAGGTTAGACATTAGGACTTAGAGGGTAATTGGATACTGCTAGTAAACTTTTTGATTTTGAGCCTAATAGATAACTTGATTATATTCTAATTTCATATGCATAATAAATAGCATGTATTGCTAAATTCTTTTTAATAATGTGCAACATATGTTTTATTTTGATCAAAGGATCTAAATGGCTTTCAAATCTATAGTCGCTAAATTGAACAAGGATATGAAACTCAATGGTGACAACTATGAAATTTGGAGCATGAAAATCCAGTATGTGCTTGAGGAGCAGGAGGCTTTTGAAACCTTGAGTTCAGTTATGATTGAACTTGAGGATGGCACTTTTACTTAGCATAAGCAGGACCAAAATGCCTATACGGCTTGGGAGAAGAAAAATTCCATTGCTCATATCATCCTCCTAAGTGCAATGGAAGATGATATCACCATATAATTCTGCACGTAAATGAAATGCAATGGATTTATGGGTCACATTACGGGAGAAGTTTGGAGGAGTATCTCTAACTAGGCTCTGATCTTTAATGATCAAGTTCGATACTTACTAGTAAAAGCCTGGTTATTCAATGCAAAAACATATGCGAGAAATTGAGAATATGATATGTGAGCTTGGTGAAGCAGGTTATAAGTTGATTGATGAGCAATAGGTTCTGGTAGTCATCCAATCTTTGCCAAAGAGTTGGGAGCACATGAAAATACAACTGACTCATATTGATAACATTAAGACATTTAAAGATGTCGCTAGATATTTAGAGCGAGAAAAAGACAGTTTAGCATCGATTAAGGTCAATGCTGAAGTACATATGGCATAATCTAGTTCTGGCAAGAAGAGATCAAACTAGAACATGAAAATGAGCTTCTATGGCAAAGGCAAAGAAAAGGCTCAAGAGCTTAAAAAGTAGAAAGTTAAGTAAAATGGTAAGAGGTCCAAAGGCAAGAAGAAAGTGAACATTTCTAAAGTGAAGTGTTTCAACTGCAAGCAGAAGGGACACTATGCTAAAGATTGCACTGTGCCTAAATAGGTACATTATTTTAACTCAAGAGTGAGTGAAATTTGTGTATCAAGTTATGTATTTTTAATTGAACTTCATCCTTTGTAAGTGGTTGATTTAGGAGCAATGGACCATGTGGCAAGGGATCAAGATGCCTTTGTCGAGTTCTGATGGGTAACTACTGGAGCCAAATGGATTTATATAGGTAACAATGCCAAAGTGGCAGTCTAAGGGATTGGCACATGCAGACTAGTCTTGCGTGAAGGCCGAACCTTGCTCCTACATAATGTGTTTTTTGCTTCTGATATTATTAGGAACTTAATCTCTATTTGAACCTTGATGAAACTTGGGTTTGTTCTACATTTTAAGGATGATAAAGTCTGATTATTTTTGGATGAGATTTTTTATGGTTCTGGTTTTATTTTGAATAATATTATAATTATGGATGTTGATCCTGATTATTCTAATAAAGTTAGTTTTTCTTTCATTTCTTCTTCTTCGAATATGTATAAGGATAATATGAAATTATGGCATGCTAATTAAACCATATCGGGCAAGATCGAATGTGTTGGTTAGCTAAGGTATGTTTATTACATGATTTAAATGAGGTTGAATTGCCTACGTGTGAGCATTTCTTACAAGGAAAACTAGTTAGAAAATCATTCGAAAAAGGAACTCAAGCAATAATTTCTTTGCAATTAATTCATTCAGACGTCTGTGGTCCAATGAATGCTAGAGTAAGGCATGGGGCCTATTATTTCATCACTTTTATAGATGACTATACTAGGTATGATCATGTCTATTTGATATCTCACAAGTCCGAAGCATTGAATTGCTTTAAAAATTTTATGAATCTTGTTAAGAATCAATTGGATAAGAAAATTAAAGCTTTAAGAATCGATTATGGTCGAGAATATCTTTTCGAAAAATTTAAACTTCATATGTGATGAAAAAAGAATTGAACATTAATTGTTTATTCTTAGGACTCCAACATAAAATTGTGTTGTGGAAAGGTGAAATAAAACCCTTCTAGACATGGTACATTCTATGATGGCTCAAGCAAATTTGCCAATCTTCTATTGCAGAGATGCTTTATTAATAGCCACATATGTTTTAAACCGTGTGCCTACAAAGTCTATTGCTTTCACTCCTTATAAGTTATGAACTGATCGACAACCCAACTTGAGTCATTTACGACCTTGGAGTTGTGCTATTTATGTCCATAATACCTTAAATAAATTTGATAAATTAGAACTAAGAGGTTAAAAGAGTATCTTTGTGCGATATTTTGACATATCAAAAGGATATGTGTTCGTGGGTGAGCAAGCAAATGGCTCAGTAATAGAATTTAAATCACGAGACATCATATTTTTGAAAAATGATTTTTCGAAGTTAGGCAAAGTAAATAAAGACTTTACTTTTTATGAAACTCAAGAAGATGAACTACCCGAATCTCTCTATTTGAGTGGGAGGGAAATTGATGAAGAAGGTCAAGGTTAAGACACTCCTCTCAATGGTTCGGGTGTTTAGGATCCTTCCTCCAGTGGGAGGATGAGTATGCCTAACTCTAGTGGTAGTATAGATTTGTAGAGCTTAATCCCAGTGGGAGCATTTCAAACTATGATGAATATATGAGACATGTCTATCAAGATTCATAACCATAAAAATTTAAAAGAAAAAATGTTCCACACGAAAGATTTGAGATTGAAGGTTCAAATGGACCTTTTTTTATTACAACACAAGATAATGACGAGCCTTAAAATATAAAAAAAGCTCTTTCATGCCCAGCCAAAGATAAGTGGATTAAAAAATGGAAGAAAAAATGGATTCCGGGAGATCGAACCACATTTAAGAACTTGTTGATCTACCTAAAGAATGCAAACCAATTGAGAATAAGTGGATTCTCAAAATAAAGTGAAAATTTGATGGCAGTATCGAAAGATACAAGGCTCGACTAGTTGCTCAGAGGTTTACACAACAGGAAAGAATTGACTATGGGGAGATCTTTTCACCTGTTGTTAGATTTACGTTAATAAGGTTAATTCTAGCCTTGGTGGCTAGTTTAGACCTAGAGCTACATCAAATGGATGTAAATATTGCTTTCCTCAATGTAGGATTAAACTAAGAAATCTCTATGGAATAACCTATAGGTTTTATTGAACAAGGCAGCGAACATAAGGTTTGGCAATTGATGAGATCAATCTATGGCTTAACGCAGTCTTCGAGACAATGGTATTTGAGATTTTATAAAATAATCATGTCGAATGAGTTCAACATGATTGATGAAGATCATTATGTTTACTCCAAAAGCTCTGAAAATAAATTTGTCATTTTAACGTTGTATGTAGATGACATACTTATAGCAAAGAATGACAAAGAATACGTAAATCTAGTTAAAGATTGGTTATCATCTAACTTTGATATGAAAGATATAGGTCAAACAGATTATATCTTGGAGTTAAGATTTCAAAGGATTGCTCGATAAGGTTATTGTCACCATTTTAAGAGACATACATTAACAAAGTTCTTGAACGATTTAATATACAAAGTTGTAAACCCATAGATAAGCCCATTATTAAGAGTCAGTCTCTTAGCAAAAGTATGTATCCTAAGACGAAGGATCAGATAGAACGTATGAATAACGTTTTGTATGCTAATGCTATGGGAAGTCTGATGTATGCAATGTTGTATACCAGACCTAATTGATGCTATGTTATAGGCATAGTAAGTAGATATCAATCCAACCCAAGCGAAGCACATTGAAAGGCGGTAAAACGGATACTTAGATATCTCAAAGGTACCACTGATTATTCTCTCTATTTTCAAGGAAAGGATATGCATTTGAGAGGATATACGGATGTTGATTGGGGAGGAGATGTGGATGAGACAAAATCTAGATCAGGTTATATATTATTGCTGGGTAAGGATCCCATTTCATGGAGTAGTAATAAACAGACTTGTGTAACCTTTTTAACCACGGAAGCAAAATTTTTTGCTTCCTGAGTTGCAATATAAGAGGCAGCTTGGTAAAACGGTTTATGGACCATCTGAGTATAACTACCTTAGAGGAACCTATGACAGTCTATAGTGATAATCAGTCATCGATAGCTTACATAAAAGATCCAAAATTTCATAGTAAGACAAAGCATATCGACATTAAGTGTCAGTCTACTAAAGACATTGTTGTACAAAGAGAAGTGAACTTTCAGTATATTTCCACACAAAATATGATAGCAAATCCCTTAACTAAACCTATATCAAAAGATGTGTTTGAGAGACACGTTAGGTCTTAAGGTTTATGTAGAATTTGATATATACTATAATCCCTTAACATTATTATTTATAAATAATAATAATTGAGTTCATTATCGACAATACATAAGTATGAATGTTTGATATGTGAACATTTACTTTTATAAGATAGACCATGTCGGACAGAGAAGTAACCCACTGACATAGGTGTTTACATTAGTTTTGTTAATAAGTTAACAAAGTCTAATATGAGATAATTTTTGAACACAAAATGAATTTTGAGAACCTGTTCAAAATAAAAGTGTCATCTTGCAAAAATTACAAGATAAGTGTTGTTAACATGTAAGATAAAGACACACTTGGGGTTGTGTGCTTTGGATTAAGATCCAAAATAGGATTATGAATGATTTTATGATATGTTAAACATAACTATCATATTCTATCCAAAAGTCAGAAGTAGTCATGAAGGAAGCGGACTAAGGTTGGATGCTTTGGTGCATTACAACCTTATGCTTCTATATGGTGTTAAATAATAATAAGACATGTGTTCCTTTAAGGTAAGGGAAAGAACACTATAACACATGCATCATACCATGTATGCTTGAGTTGACCAAGGAAAAGGAATCTTATGTGAATGATCTCGATTGTTTCCCTAGTGTGAGACCCTATCTTTCAACCCTTAGAATCCTTAACTTATTCTAGAAGTATAGTTCAGTGTGGCTAGCTTAGTTAGTCTCCAAAGAATCATGAAAGAATTTCTGCTTGATGGATCTAACTAGAAAAAGGAGTTGGACTATGATGGATGGCATATAATAAATGGGGAAGATATTTTTTTTATCACATTCAGTGGTTTCGTGGTTCAATAGTATACCTATTGTAATCATTATAAGTATAAACACAATAGTGATTACAAAAATTATTTTTATGATATCATGAGATAAAACAACAAATATGAGAAAACTATCTAGGGTTTGACATATAATTATAAGAAGAACTTATTTCTCGAGATGCTATATATCCCTAACAGGTGTATAGCACTAGTGTTCTCGACGTATTCTGGTCACACAAACTATCTGCCGGTATGATTGGAGAGAATGACTGAAAATCATTTTGTCATGTGCGAGTAAGAGATAATAGAGTTTGGGATATGCCAATGACTCACGAGATGAGAAATTGATCCCAATATAAACGTAAAAATATTGGAACAAGAAATAAATTATATGCAATTAGTTTCATGTTAGGATTTCCCTTACTTAGGAAATTTACCCATTTAAGTGTGTATTAATGAGGGCAGTTACTCAATTTGAATTAGGTAACTGACATATTAAATGGAATATTATTTCCTTACTTAATGTTTTGTAACTACCATTTTGGAATTAATACCAATTAAAGGAAATTATATTTCCTTAATTGGAGCCTTATAAATAGGGCCAAAAATTCTGCATTAGGGTGTAGAATTTTCTTCTTTGTTAAAACTCTATAGATTTTTCTCCACGCTTGTTTTCTCTTTTAACCTATGAGGATTTTAGTTTATGGTACAAAACTTTTGTCCTAAGATTTACGATACATAGGTGAAAGTTGGGCCGGGTGACGTGAAATGATCGATTTCAACTTCAATGGATCTACGCTACAAGAAGTAACTTGATTTTACTTCTCATATTGATATATCACGATATATATCTAATAATAATTAACAAACAAAATTAACAAATGAATGATTAAAAAAATTAATATGATAGGACAATTAATAGAATAAATAAGTAAAAGGCTAAAAATAATATAATATACATATATGTAATAATAATAATAATACAATAACCAAAGTTGGTTGAGCATTAGTGGCGTGAGTAGAGAAAAGGAAAGACTTTTAGCGATAGGAGGTTCTTGAGTGTCGTTAAAGTTAAGCAATAAAACAACAAAGAAGAAAAAATTCTTATAGTGACGGACAAAAGCTAACATTGCCAAAGGACCTGACGCATGGAACAAATAAAATACCAATTTTACTCCTAAAACCATATATAAATGTTTAAAGAAAACAAACCAAAATTCATAAAAAAAATACATGTGAATGTAATATTATTTAAAATATATAAGAAATAAAATAAAAACACCAAATTAATAAATACATTAAACTATTAACAAATAAACCACCTAATAAATTAAACTAACATATTAAATAAAGAATTAACAAACTAATATTAAAATAATTAATTAACAAGTAATCTAATATATTAAACTAATTAATAAGAAAATAATTAACAAATTAACACAATAAATCAATTAACTTGTTAACCAACATAATAAATTAGTTGACAAATAAAAGGGTTAACAAATTAAAATATTTAACAATTAATTAACAAAATTGAATTAATAAAAAAATTAACAAAATTAAAATAGATTTACAAAACTAACAAAACAATAAATAAAAAAAGGTTATTTACATAATTAATTAAAATTAAATATTAAATTTATGGGTTTTGGGGCTCAAAAATATTACTTTCAATGTCAGTTCCGTAAAAAAAAAGGATTTAGTGCTTTACGGCTTTTTTTTAATTTTTTATGATTTTTTTGCAATTTTTTATAGTATTTTTTCTTAAGTTACCATGAAAGAGGAGGAGAGGAGGAGGAAGAAAAAGAGGAAGAAGAGAGAGAGAGAGAGAGAAAGCTTCTTTAAAAAGCTAAGAAACCCCTTAAAAATCCCAAATGGGATAAGGGTGAAAAATAGATTTTTTCCCCAAATTTTTCCCTATTTTTGGATACAAAATGCATTTTAAAAGTGAGTCATGTTCCCAGGACCGAGAGTGAGTCATGTTTTGAGGGAGTGACTTTTATTTTTTTAGTCCCTATAACTCATTTTGACTTTAGTAGCAGAGGGAAAAAAAGAGGGAAGATCTCAAAAGGATTTTTTTAACATTTGAAACCTGCAAGAAGAGTTGAAAAAGCATTTTAAAAATAAAAAATTTTGGGGAAAGCCTGGCACTTTTGTTCCTTGTCTATTTATGAAAAACAACTTTTTCATTAGGTAACTCTGATCAGGAGCCGCATCAAAACCTAGTGTCTACATATAGCAATAAATTCAATGTACTATCTCAAGTTATTAAAATCAAAATTAAGAATATAAATTCAAGATCCTAACCAAGCTATCTAGCTAAGATGTTCATTCTTCAAACTTAGGAATCTTAACAACATTAGTAGCCATTGGGATAAAGTTTAAGTACATGCACTAACTCACAATTCTCATGGCATTTTTAGACACTTTTGCACTTTTTCTATTCTTTTTTTTCAATTTTGTAGGTGCATTTTTATGCTCCATCTCATACTTTTCTTACTTGTGCATTGCATAATTTGCTTTTTCTTTCTTTTTATTTTTAAAAAATTTTCAATTTGTGTGTCCTCATCCATTATTGAAAAGTGATTCACTCGTGTTATGGCTATAGTTTCCTTAAGGCTACCTAAGTCCTTTAAAACCTAAACTTAAATCCTAACCATCCTAACCTTAAGCATAGTTAGAAATTGACTATGCATCCTATAGACCTTGAAAATAATAAAAAGAGATAGCAAGAAGAACTTAAAGCATATGCTAGATTAAACTCTAAAAATTCTACCAATTAAGCATAAAAAGAAAGTTATTAACATGGCATTAAGATTTAACCTTAATCATAAGCAAGATGAACTTAGGGAAGAACTACTTATAGATGTAGAAAATATAAGATTATGCAAGATATAACATAGCACGCATGCATAAAAACACAAATGAAAACATAAATATAAACACAAACAAAATAAACATGAACAAAATGAACTATCCCCTCCCCTGTACTTAAAAACTCACATTGACCCCAATGTGAAACCCAAACATGAAAGAAAAGGAAAACAAAAAATCCTTTCAATCTTTCACAGGAGATGGCAGAGGAAACTCAATGGTGTAATTGGATTAGGTAAAGAATCGATTCTTCTTGTACTCCATTTTACACTGTTGACGATGAAGTTGTCAGTTCCAATTCTCCACCAAAGTTAATTAGTGCTGCATCGCCTATTAATTCTCCAAAATCTACTCCTATATATGCAATGGTCCATGAAAAAAGCCACTTGCACACTCATGGTGTGGGACACGTAGAAAAGCTAAAGCATTGTAGAACTCCTCTTCATGAAATTCTTAAAACTCCTCTTCATCCTCTTCTTCATCATCCTGTTCATCATGTTATGGTGGAAGAGGTGCCAATCCGTGCCAATATGACTGAGAACGTGTAGGAATTAATTACAATGATGAATCCACCACCTCTCATTTTATCAAAGTTTGCTTGGTAAAATAAGAGCATTCAACAACATGTGTTAAATCATCAAGATTAACATCGAGAGCCTTAGCAATAATAGTGACAACATGACCATAAGTAAGAGGGGCATCTTTACGTGATGCACAAAGCAATAATTAGTTAAAAATCCAATAGGTCAAACATACTTGTTTCTTGTTATGAATGCACAACATCAAAAATAACTCTTGTATGGAGACTCTATCAAATTCAGTCTTATGAAAAACCACACATGTTAGAACTTTATGCAACAACAAAAATTTTAAATCTTTGATGAACATGGCTTTACCTTTTTTGGGTTGAAATAAAGACTAAAAATTAATGAAAAAGGTCCAAAACTGATTCACTTTAAAAGATTTAGGGCGTCACATATGCCATCCTTTTTTAAAGCCAAATACTTTATACATGAAAGAATATGTGAGTGAAAGCTTTTTACCTTGCAACCTAAATTCCAAAATATGTGAATCATTTGAGTTAACTTCTAAGGGTGTATAAAATTTAGTTATTAACTCAATATAGGTGGGCTCATGTATAAAAAAAAAACTTATGAAGACCACATATAGTCAACATTTGAGTAAAAGAATCAAACATAGCAACATCTCTAAGCAAAGAGGAAGGGAGATGCTTACAGGAAACTATCTCTCTAAACTTAAGAGAGGTAAATCTAGTACCTTCCTCTTCAGATAGAATGGGAAAGTTAGCCTTGTAAATAGATGTTAAATCTACCTCTTGAGACTCCTCTTGAGGGCATGAAGAAGATGAACCCGTAGTCCTCCTCATTGTAGTGAAAAAGAACCGATTAAAGAGTGGTGGAATAGAGGGTTAATAAAGAACATGTGAATGAAGTTAAGGGAAATATATGAGTGAAGAAGAAGAGAAAGAAAAATGAAGAACAAAAAGAGATGAAAAAGAAGAAGAACTAATAAAAAAAAGTAAGAAAAGAGAGGAAGAAGATAAATAGGGGTTGGGAATGCAAGAAATGTTTTGGGAAGTGAGAAAGGCTACAAAAATTAAAAAAGGAGAAGACTAGTATTTTCAGAAAAGGAAAATTTAAAAGGGCATGTAGAAAAAGTAGGAAGAGATATGACCCTTGGTGTGAAAGGTCATGACTCTTAAGGTTTAAAATATAACATTATATATATTTTTTTGAAGTTTTCTCTTTTTAAAACAAAAATAAAATCTAGAAATGGAAAATGTAAAAATGGAAATAAAATTGGGAAGAAGTGGGAAAATAGAGAGTCAAAAGGAGCAGGGCACAAGTTGACATGACTTGCCTCTATAATGAGTTGGCATGACTTGCCTTTATAATGAGTTGGCACGACTTGCCTCTATAATGAGCCAGCACGTAAGGCATGACTTGTCATGACTTGCCTCTATAATGAGTTGGCATCACATAACTTAACTCGACACCCTTCATCTCTGTACCGAGTCAACATGAGTGGTACTAGTGGGCATCTTCCTCCTTTGTACCGAGTCCGCATCAGTCCTGATTCCTAATATAAAAATATATACAAAGAAACACTATATAGAAACATTAGTATGAGTTAAAACAATATGTATGTGAAAAGCAAACTATAAGAATAACAACATATAACACTTTGAAAGTCATAAATACTATTAAAATTGTAATGTGGTTAAATAAAAAAAATTGTCGAAACAACACTTTTTACCAAAAATGGTGTGTAGCTTGAACTTGTTAAACCTTAGGTGTGGAGAGAGTGATTGACCTTACTTGATTAATGGCTTCACCAATCAATTAAGGCCTGAGACGGTGACTATTTACCTTGAACACCTCGCCCTTGTCATTAGTAATTTCGATGGCTCTATAAAGATAAACCTTGATAAACTTGAAAGGACCCGACCATCTTGACTTCAATTTTCCAAAAACAATTTTAACCTCGAATTATAGAGTATAACCAATTCTCCTTCCTAAAATTCTTTATTCATCAAATGCTTATCATGTCACAACTTAGTATAATCCTTATACAACTTTGTATTCTGATATTACTAAATTATACTTACGTTTTTATATGTTTCGAATGTGTTTTAGAGTTTATTTAGTGTTAATTTTGTGTGTTTTATGTTTAAGTTGTGTGTGTTTTTAATGATAGAGTTTGAAGTTTATTTATACAAGTTTGAAGGCCAAAATTTGAAATCAACCTGACTGAGCTGGAATGTGTCTTAGCCAAGTCATTTGAAGAAGTTTACCATCAATCCAGAGGCTATTGACTTGAATGGGACAAAGAGTGGCTCGGCCTGGTCACTTACAAAACTCATGGGAAAAATTGGTTGAACCCGCTGGGACAGAAAGTGTCTCTGTCGGGTTGATTTACACTTTTATGAAAAATTAGAAGTCATTCAACAGAAGAATGATTCCTAGAGGTAGCTGGACTTCATATAGTTTAGATCTTTTAGTAGTTTTTAATTAGATATCATAGAGTAGACTATTTCTTTGTAAGTTAGAACTTAGGTTTCATTCAAGCATGATTTTTCATAGTTTTAGAGAGCTTTACTTAGGGTTAATTTAATCTTCTTTCTTCTGGGTTTTCAAGAGCTGAAGATCAAAGTCAGAGCAAATTCTATGAGTATAGTATTTGGTTTTTTATTTGTTTATTCAATTTCAATAATGAACAGTGAGTAAATTCTTTCTTTTGTTGAGGGATTCTTGAACCCTCATTTTTTAACTATGTTGACTCGTAATTGAGCTATTGAGCTTTAATTTTCAATATAAGTTTTGTTATTTCATCATTCTTTTGCCCATCTATATTCTTGATTATGTTTCAATTTGTGTTTGATGTATTGAATGGATGATTGAATGTGAGTCTAAGTATTGATCAATGATATGTATGCCTTTCTCTAATATGCTTATGTTTAATATGTTCTTATGTTCTAAGAATTGAGATAGGATATTATAATTATAATGTTAATAGGGTAAAGATAGTTGAATTTTGAATAGATTGAAGTTAGATTTTTTGAAAGGAGATTTAAATGAAATTTAGGAATTTAAAATTGGGGTTTATGCTAGAAAATGGTAGGGGAAAAATGTTTATTGTTATAGAATAACAATTCCATCATAAAAATGGAGAAAAATTTTATTGCCAAAAATTGCCGACAGAATTTAGCGATGGAATAGAAAAATTTGTCGTAAAATTGGTGCTAATGTTTTACGACAAAAATTGCACACAAAATTTACCGACATAATATTTTTTTTTGTTAGTAATTTACCAACAAAATTGTTTTGCCATAAGTAATTTCTTTATGAAATTGTGTTTCCGTAGATAATTTACCAATGGGACACAATTTCATCGGGAAATTACTGATGGAAAGGTTTTATCGTAGGGAAATTACCAATGGAATTGTTTGACCATAGGTAATTTCCCTATGGAAACATAATTTTGTAGGTAATTTCCCTATAGAAACACAATTTTGTAGGTAATTTACCTACAAAAAAAGTTTCTGTAGGAAAATTACTTACAGAAAGATGTTTCCATAGGAAAATAAATTATATTATGACATTGTATAATTTAATCATGATCAAAAATATTTTATCATCTACTTTTTGACATAAATAACTAAATTGTATATAAAAATTAATTAATTAATAATCTAATAATAATTTAAATCAAATTAAAATATTATAATAATTGTTCAAAGGTAAAAAAATCTCTACAGAATTAGTTTTCGATTGAGAATTTCCTGATAGAAATTGATGATTCTGTAAGGAATTTCCCGCCAAATTTTGAGAATTTCATAGGCAATTTTTTGAAAAAAATTGACAATTCTGTAGGAAAATTACCTATGGAAATAATTTCTATCGTAGGGAAAAAAATTCTTAATCTAAATAAAACCTTAAATTTTAAATTGTCAACATTTTAGCTATTTCTCTTTACTCTTCTCCCTTTGCAGCCTACATCTTCCCTCCTCTCTTTCATTCATTTTCCTTCCAACTGATCTACTGCCGTTTGTATGTCATCGGTGCCATTCTTTTGTCGCTGCCATTATTTGCTTGTTGTTGTCCCCTACCATTTGCCTTGGTGCATCATCTCTCTCTCTCTCCAAAACCCTTGAAGTAACGTTTTCTACAATTGACCTCCAAAAATACAACAAGGTAACATTAAGAATACAACAAGGTAAAGCTTTTTCTTCCTTAATTTTATTCATGTGTGTTTTATTATTAGATCTTTTTTATTTTCTGCATTTTTTGGATCATGGGCAGATGAATTCTGTTTATTAATGTTGTGGGTTGAGTTTGTTTTATATAGTTAGCTTGTTGAGAGTTGGGTTTCATGTTTGGCTCATAATTTTGATTGGATGAATAGATCCATTATTTATAATCAATGAATATAATCAACTAATTAAATAATTCATTTGTTAAATTTGTGCTAATTTAAATTTTTTTTGTTATTTTCATGACATTTTGAATGCAACAATGATAATAATTCATTTTATATTTCAAATTCGATTAGATTATCATTGTTGCATATGTCTGCATAGGTTTGTTGTGGGTCTTATCTTACTGAATGGCTTGTGACTTTATTTTATTCAAATGTTATGATTTTGTTACTTTGTAGGTGACTGCCATTAGAAATTTTTAGACTTTTAAAGACTTTGCTTATGAATTAGATTGTTTTATAGGATTTGCTCAAAAGACTATATGTATTGCACATAAAGTAATTTCATATTGACAAAATAATTTAATATTGAAAGAGTAATTAAAGTAAGTTATGCTATTGATAGAATAATTTAATATTTATATAAAGTAGTTTCAAGGGTTTTGCTATTCAGGTTTAGCAAAGTAATTTCATATTGACATAATAATTTAAGCAAGTTAAGGAATTTTCTTATCTTGATCTTATACTTCATTTCTTTTTCCTACATTGAAAAACTCATCCTTTAAAAACCAATCTATCATAAATTGATGAGCTTAAGCTCTTTTTTTGCGATTGATAAATAAATAGTAGTTGGTTATTTTAATTGCTTTCCTTCTTGTCCAGGTTGGTATTTCATAAAAAGCAGCAGCTACTGCTGCTATCAGTTTAGGAAAAGGCCTGAAAATGCTAGAAAGCTCATTACAGTATGCAAATTCAAATAATTGAAAGTTAAAGTGAAACTATTTGTGAGATTATGCATAGTTAAGTTATTGATTATGACTGTTAATGCATAATTCATGTTATTAATTATTGTGTTAATTTTAGTGGTCACTATTGCTAATTTTAAGTTAGCTTGTCCCTCAAGATTGTCTTAAAAAGTGTGACATGCAAGAACTTGGCCTGAATGAGACTAAAAAAAGGTCATTCTATTGGTGAACCATCTTAACTGAATACAATATCTAAGGAATTTGGTAGTAAAACCAATGTGAGGGTCAAACCAAACTATCCTGAGTGCTCAATTTGGGTCTGCTCTCTAGTTGAAGTGAAACTTTTCATATCTTCACCAGTAGGCAGCCATTTCATGAAGTTTTAGGGTATACTTGAGACCATTTATCTTCTAGAGATGGTGTGTTTTAGTACTTAAATTGGAAATAGTGTGTAGGTATTAGTGTAATCTTATTTATGCTCCTACACAAAGATGGAAAACACAATGGATAGCGTGCATGGTATTATGTTTCATTTTTTAAATGATATCTATATGCCTTGTGTTTGGATTGTTAAGTCGTGCAATTTAATGATTAGTTGAACATCATTTTCATTGTGTTACAGGTAAATTGGTTACATGTCAATTCTCTTCAACGGATATTTGTTCTTGATATACACGAGTAAGAAATGTACCTTTTACTTGTTAATTTTTTCTTATTTTTTCAATGTTTTTGCAATTGTAAATCCACCTTTACAGTGTGAATGAATTGATTTTGAGGTTTGATCGTTTGGCATAATGTGTATAGCAAAGTCATTGATGTGATGTGTGCTAGAAACTTTGAAAAAGCCAATGCTATCTTACTATTGCTAGGTATAATGTGTTCATGTTTGCTAGGATAGTGTCTAGAGCTTGATTTTATTTTTTTTCTTGCATACTTTTTCTTAAAGTGCTCCTATGAATTATCTTATTACAAAAATTGTCCCATACACTATATAATAATCCTAATGATATTAATACATATGCAGTTGATCATTAGCATTTGCTTTTTCTTTTTTTTTCGCTTTAATTTAAACAGTGTGATTTGCCCTAGTGGGAGCAGGTTTGCTTCTATTTATCTATTTACTTTTGTTTGATAGGAAAAAAAAAATTAAAGCACTTCTCCTTTTGTTTATTATGATCATGAGCAACCCTTATAAAACTTTTATTTGTTAAATCATAGACTCAGTTAGATCTTCGTGGATGTTGCGTTTATTTTCTTCAGGATTTTAGTGCTATCTTTGTATGATTGTTATGTTCATCTCTGTATGATATTTTCTTCAGGATTTAAGGTAACTTTTGAGTGTTTGGATCTCTATATATTTTTTTATGTTCATCTCTGTAGACTAAAAGAAAAAATCATTTTCCTCACAAAAATTTTCGATGAAATTAAGTGAAATTCTGTAGGGAAACCAAAATACGGATGGAATTTAGCGATGAAAAAAGGCATAGGAGAACCGATTGTAGGCACTTTTACGGACGAAAATATTTTCGTTGGTAAATTTACTGACGGAAAACATAGTCCGTCGTTAATTCCATTGGGAGTTGTAGACCAAAAATTATCATCATTTGCCATATCTACTGACGGATTTAAATTTTGTTAGTAATTCGTCAAAAATTTTACTCATGGAAATCACAATTTCGTAGGAAAATTTCCACCAGAATGGAATATTCCATAGGTAAATTTAGCAACGGTAAATATATCTCCATCAGTAAATTTGCTTCCTACTAAAAAAATTCATGACGAAATTATCCCTCATTAAAAATATCTGATAATTCGAGACATACATCTTTCATAATAATAATAATAATAATAATAATAATAATAATAATAATAATAATAATAATAATAATAATAATAATAATAATAATAATAATAATAATAATAATAATTCTTGAAAAAGAACTCATTAAGCCTTAGATGAAAAACATATTTCCATGAAAAGTTGAAGGATTAAGACCTCAAATGCTACAACTCCAAAGGCTAACAACATATTCAAGCATAACAAAAGTAAATCATGTATTAAAAATTCATACTAGTTACTAGGCAATAAAAGTAAGAAGCTTTACTACTCTTTTTGATAGCTTTGTCTACAACAAAAATGCAAATGCAAAGACACCAATTAAACAAATGAATCACAAAGAAGAACAATCAAACCCACAATCATAACAAGAAGAGTGATTAATGCCAAACTAATTTTCTAAAGCTAAAAAAAAGAAATAGAAATTATGCCTATATATTTGACAGTGAGAGAGTATATAAACTTTTCAGTTTCTATTTTTAGATTTTATTTCTTTCACAAAAACCATCAATTATTAATCAATGCACATATGTATTATTATTGCATACTTTCCCCTAAAAAATGAACATAAAATAGAGTAATCAACTAAGTACATTTTTTCTAAAGAATAAATTGCTAAAGTTAAGTCTAACTAATAATTTTATTAATCTTAATGAAATATTGAAAATGGACACATAAAATGAAATTGAGTGAGTAATACACATAAATTGAAATTGTTTTATACATGGATCCATTTGCTATACAATAATCTAAGCAGGATTTGAGATGATATGGAAGATTTTCAAATTTAATTTGAAATTACCTTCTAAAGAAGTGGTGGCATCTCCTTCAGTTGATGTAGAACAACATAATCACCTTCAGATTTTGTTCTTGGTATCTTAGTAAAGAATATCTCCTTGAGATTTTAGATATACGAGAGAATTAGATGAAAGGCATTGTGAATGGCATATTATTAGAACAACAAATAAATTGAACCTTCATCAAAATAGATAAACACATGCATAAAAACAAAATAAATAAATAATTCTAAGTAAAACATATATATATATATATATATATATATATATATCCATCCATCCATCCATCCATCCAAATAGAGAAAATCATCAATTTAATTATATTATGATATGCCCTCAAAGAAACTACAAACAAATACAAGAAAAAATAAGTATCGCATAATAAAGAATTAGCAGCCACTAGACATGATAAACTTAATTTCTTTGTATGTTCCATCATTTTCGTAAGAACTAAGACCTATTAAACAAAATACAAGAAAATCATTAAAGAATTACCATAACCCCTTGTTGAAGAAAGAATCGAGCATCGACATGATTCTTTGCTATTGGATCAAAAAATAGCAATTAGACCTCCAAATTACAAAAAAATATTCTTAAAAAAGAATTATATAGATAAGAAGAAAGAAAGTGATAAATAAAAAAGAACTACAAATCAAAGTAGGCTAAAACACATTGCATTCATCATCTGTATGCTAAAAACCAAAAACTAAGTGCTTGTTCACTTTGGGGATAATTTGATGGAAATTTTATTACTTTCTCTTATTTGTAAATAAATAGGGAAAGGAAATTACTCAATAAAAGATAAATAATTGAGAAGAACCAAATAGTTATCTATAGAACCCAGAAATCGTAAAAAATTTTCATCTCTTACTTGTTGTCAGTTTTCTAGTTGTTTATCTTCTCAGAGTGTTGCTGATATTCAATAAATTAAATGGAAAATCATGAAGCAAGTATTACTCAATTTTTTTATCTAATATTTGTAGATATAAAAACACAAATTAATGGCTTTGCTATATTGGAAAAATCCTTGATAATTCTTTTATAAAAACCTGCATGGCCAAGAAAGCTCCTTATATCCTTAACATACTTTGAAGGTGGCAAGTTAGTAATCATTTCTATTTTTGCTCTATCAACCCTAATGCCTTGATATTGAACGCCCAAGAACAATTCCTTCTTGTGCCATGAAGTGGCACTTTTCCTAATTGAGTACTAATTAATGCTCCATGCACCTATCAAGAACTTTAGAAAGATTTTCTAGACAACGTTCAAAGTTAGACCCATAAATACTAAAATCATCCATGAAAACTTCAACACATTCATCTATCAAATCACTAAAGATGGAAAACATGCATCTTTGAAAAGTTACGAGAGCATTGCATAAACCAAAAGGCATACTCCTAAAAGCAAAAGTACCATATGGACATGTGAATTTAGTCTTAGGTTGATCCTCGGGATGAATAGGAATTTGATAAAAAAAAAACCATTAAGGCCATCTAGGTAACAAAAGTAAGAAAAGTTAGCTAGTCTTTCAATAACTTAATCAAGGAAAATTAATGGAAAATGATCCTTCCTAGTTGAGTTATTTAGCTTATGATAACCCATACACATACACCATCCCATAATAGTTCTAGTAGATACTAAATCATTACACTCATTTTTAACAACCGTCAAGCCTCCCTTTTTAGGGACAACTTGAAAGGGACTCACCCATTGTAAGGCCTCAACTTTGACTCTAGTAGAAAATGCTTGATTAATGTGATATTAAATTTGATTAATGTTTAATTAAACAAGTGAAATATAGATTAGGGTCATAAAAGGGAAATTTAGTAAACTTGTGTTATGTTAGTTATGTGAATAATTAAGCATGTTAATAATGAGGATGCAATTGAAAATGGGAAGTTGAGTTTGGGGTCAATATTGAAAGAAAGTATATGTGGGGCAGATTTTAAAAGAGAAAGAAATGAGAGGGGTTAGATTTTTAGCATGCAAGTTAATGAAGGAGCTAAAGGAAACTTCTCCCACTTTAAATACTAGAACTTTGCATGTAAGAGAGAGAGTGTTTAGATTTTTGGTTGGAATAAGTGGCTTGGTCAACTAGAAGAGGAAAGGAAACTCAAATTTTTCATCTCTCATTTTCTCTTTCTAACATTTACATTCTCTCTCATTGACACAAGAGAAATTCTATTGTTATAGGGTTAATTAAAAGGTTTTAAAGTGGGATTGTAAAGGTAATAGGATTCATTGTATTATTCATCTCCTTCATGTTTCTTCTTATTATTGTGATGCATTCCAATGGCAATGAAATGCTGGGTTTTAATGTATGAACGGATTTTCTATTATAGAAGAAGGAAGTTGGAAGAACAAGGGCAGAGAAGAAGTATTAAAGGAATGAAGATTGATTGTGATTTTTGGCCAAGGTACAGGAACTTGATGTGTGTATTGGCATGCATGTGTGATTATAGTTGATTATGATGAAATCAAGGCTTAATTAGGAGAATGAGATAATGATTTCTGCATATGTTCATACAAATGGGTTTAATTGATAAGTAAATGCTAAATCCTTAAATTAGAATGTAAAAAGAATATTGCATGCAAGGACAAATTTGTAGGGAAATGTGTTAAAAGTTAAGGGATTTTTTGATGAAATACATGTAAAATTATAGTGTTTAAAATACAATGCCTTTAAAGTAAACCTTGAACAATAAATTACAGACTTGCAAGATGAGTTTTTTGGGTTGTACATGTAACACCCTACTCTCTTCCATATATCCATAGATTATACAGAGATACTAGTCAAATATACACATATATCTGTTAATCCAAAATAATTTGCTAATATAATAATAGTTGTAAATAGAAAATACCATATATTAATTGTAAAATTGTTCTACCTCAGTTTATGCGATCCCAAAATCTTTATGTACATGCCATTCGAAATTTCTCCTTCATATCACGAAATCTTCTGGTCCTATGTGCAGTCAACAACTGCATGCTAAGAAACTATATGCTAATGGTGGATACAACTACTCAAAATCTCATTCGAATAAATTTTTATTTTTATTTACTGGTTCTTGTCTATCTCGTCATTTAAATTGTCCTTTTGTTATTTTATTTAAAATTTCTATTCTTGTTCACTATAATTTATACAGAAATTTTAACTAGTCAGAGTTCATTAGTTGTAACACCCTTTCTATTTTCTTTCTAATCTTCATTTGCTAATTCATACTTTGACATACCTCATTCTCCTTTTAGTTTCTCATTTCCTCTTATATTTTTTATTAGGTACTTATTTTTGTTCGACTTACAATTTAAATTTTTCTGTCTAGCTAAATCAATATTTCGTTAATTATTTTCTCGAAATTGCTAATTTATCCTTCGTTTCTATTTAAATATTTCTTGCCATAAAACTATTATTTTCTTTTAACTTGTTCCTTAATTCTATTCATTAGTCTATTCCATAACTTCATATTTTATTTTTCTTTCCTTGACCATACTAATCCATCATTTATAACAATTTATTCAAATTCTCTTTTAATATCAAATTACAGTTTAATAATCGAATCCTTTATTTTATCATGTTTTACTTAATTAAATTATGGATTTACTTCCTTGTCTTTATTTTCTCTTATATTTAATTCTTTAACACAAAAATATGTATAAAATCTTTAGTCGGATGTAACATTTTGGTTAGGCCTCATGGGCTCACTACTCATTGTCCTTAAATTTTTTTTATTCTTCGTTATATATTTTTCTTAGTTGATTTCATTTCTTTCCTTACTAAATAGAAAGTCACACATTAAATCCTTGTAATTTTCTTCTATTATATAAATCCATTATTTATTCTTAATATACTCATAATTTACTTTAAATACCTTTATCACTTATTCTTTCTAATTAATTTCTCAATTTTCCCAAAATTGACTTTTCCTTAATTTTACCAATTTTGATCACAGTTTTGACTGGATTAACTTTCATTGGCCTTTAATTTAAATTAAATGCATAAATTGCAATTTGGATCCTAAAATTTCTCTCATGATGACGAATTACATTTTGGTCCTTACGATTTGTACTATTGATGATTTTATCCTTCTTAAATTGGCTATTAATTTAATTTCTTCAATTAACTCACATTTTAACTCAGTTAACTTTATTTGACTTTTATTTGATTTCCAATGTACAAATTATATTTCGATTCTTTGAATTTTCCAAAGATAATAAATTTATAATTTAGTCCCTTAACTTTTAACTAATTACCTTTTTGTCGCCCTTTTTGTCATATTTAGCCAGTTTAATTTCATTATTCACTCTTTTACTTCAACCAGCCAATTACCTTTATTTTATTTAACACAAAATTACAGTTTTGCTCTTACTCATCACATTGGTCTCATTATGCACATTATTTATTATTTATTTACATTTATGGCATCCGAATAATCATAATTATTCTTTTATCTCGATTTCATACAAGATTACCATTTTACCCCTAGTTGTGGGCAAGCACGAACTGGATAAACGAGACATAAATATGGTGTACTGGAGGGAGCCCACATCTAGGTGTGACACCAAAGCCCCAGTACTGATACATATAATAAACCGGCTATCCAATCTCATATATCATAGTCATTTCTGACGATAGCTATCATATAAACTCATCGTGTCCTGCAAAATAAATTCCTATGGCTAGCCATACTATCCAAAGAAATGGATTTCCCACTGACATTAAGGGCATTATTAAATTTCCATTCCTTATCACACTTTTGCATTATTATTGTTCCTTATTATTCTATTTTAGTCACATCATGCTCTACACATAGTCAATTAATCTCATCAATCATGCATTCATCACATATATGCTCATTATCAGATAACTGTAATTAAACTATAAAAATTTACTCGTGTTTATCATTCGAGCATTAGTAGATTTTTCTTTTTATTTATGAATTGTTTCTCTTTTCAATTTCATATTATACAAAATTTTCTATCATCGTTTATAATTATTTCATGGTGAAATAACTACACATAATAAATCCCAAATTTTTTTTAACTTTTTACATTATATAATTATAATATAATTAAGGTCCTTCCTTATTATAGTTTCACTCAGCTAACAATATTACATTTCTTATGCTTTATTTCATCTAATTATTATTAATTGTTCAACTAAACATCATCTATACATTTTACTTCCCCATATATATATTAATTATAGTATCTAATTCGATCATTAAGTAATCTAGTACTTTTAATTTGTTTTTCTCACATTACTTATATTCATCTTACAATAATTCACAACATTATTAATTTATATCAATTTATTTCACCCCTTTGTTCATTTAGATATGTAACTTACACAATTACATTACTAAATATATATATCTATAATGCATATTATGTTACTAAGTTTATTTAACTCGAATTATTCTAATTATACTACGCTACAATAACATAACATATTTTATACATAAAATACTATTTAATATCAATTCTTCACTTCATATACCATTATATACAATCCGGTCAACATATAATTTTTAACACTCACAAATCTCTTCATACTTTATTTTATACTATTTATATTTCTAATACCAAGGTGTATTTATATATATATACACATATATATCAATTAACACTTAATTTATTTTAATGTCTTTTTGTTATCTTCATGAATATCATTATGTTTTATTTATAATTTCATACCCATATATTATCTTTAATTTAATTCCATCATAACACATATCTTTATCACTAAGATGTTATATTTTGCACTTAATTCATACTAAATCACCATATTTCATTTAAGACTTTCATGGGCATCATTAGGCATCAATTAGCTTCCCAACTAATTACTTAATTTCTTCTTCTATTATTATCTATTTCATGGTATTTCACTATTTTCTATTATTAACTCAAATTATTTCTCATTAATTCCTAAATTTATATACTTACATAATATAAAATTCACCATAAAATTCAAAATTAAATGAAATTAAGGGTAGTTTGTATTCACATACCCGTTAGCATCGATCTTCGCATTTTTCTGCATTTTGTCATCCTTAGGCTTGCCGGAGCTCCGTCGGAGACTCATTGAAAAATGCATCGAAGCTGTCCACTTGAAGATCCAGGCTCGAGGATTTCATGGTGGGTGGTCACGCGCCCAACAACTACCAGAGTTGACCGAAATCTTACCAAAAAGCTGATCGCCTCCTTGCTTCGATTTGCCCGTTATCAGTCAATGAAGGGCAGAGAAAGGTGCTGGAATGATCCCCTTTGCACTGGGGACTCGTCGGTACCGTTAACTTCCTCAACCACCGACGAAAACCACCGAAAGAAGGGAGAAAGAGAAAGCCACGGTGGAGGGAAAAGAACAGAAGAACCGGCGCTACGGATAGGGACGACGGCGAAGAAGACCGAAGGTGGTAGCAGTGCGGCGGTTTGAGCCTCACAAGCATCGTGGGCAGCGCTGATCCGACGACGGGCCAGCTCCGCCTCAGCCTCCCCTTCCTGTTCCTTTCCCGATCTGCACTCACATCTTTTTTTAACTTCTTTCTTTTTTTTCTATATATATATATATATATAATTCTTAAAATATCTACCCTTATTATTAAAATATCTATTATTATTATTATTATTTATATTAATTTTCATAATGTATAATTTAATTAACAATTATTAAATTAAAATCGGAAGCAATACTAACTTATATCAAATTCTTAATAATTAATCCTGGAAAACTGGTACCAAAAGGTTTTTTTAATCAATTCGAGTTTTGAGGCGTTACAGTACATGTTGTTGAAGTTGTGAATATAGGAAAAGAATTCGAGTCTGTCACGCCTACTACAGAGCCTGACACTCCTCCCTTTTTTTCTTCTTCTATTTCTTTAATTTTTTACAAGTCCTTCTCTATCACATCCGCGATATCTGTCACCATCGTAACCTAACTTTGGGAAGCTATTCACTTTTTCTTCTTCTGCTTTAAAGCAATATTTTATTATACCTCATATATCAACCAAATAGAATGTGAATTAATGAAATCAAATCAAGCATAATATAAATTATGGGGCAGAAATGATTAAAGAAGTTTAGAGCACTTAAAAATGAAGAAATAACATATATTGAGATATAAGTTCATGGGTATATGATAATACCATATTGTAAAGCAATAAGAATATATATAAGGTTGAAGAAGCATGACATATGGCAAATATATGAACTATTATCATGTTATTTGCTTATTTGAGATAACGTGAATATGCTTATATGCTATATTTATATGTTATCATGCTAAAGTATATGATTACAGAGAAATATGTTCATTTATAGTTACTTGCATTATGACATGAGATTGAGTATACATATATATATATATATATATATATATATATATATATATATATATATATATGCCAGAAAATGTGTATTTTTCCTATATGATTATATATTTGTGCAAATTATTCAATAAAAGCACAAGCATAATAAATAAAATGAATATGAACTCAGTAATGCTTGCAAATAGAGTTTAATCATGGATAGATAGACATGCCTATAGGGATTTAGTTGCAACTGTTATAGTTCAACCCCGTTTAGGTTATAAAGTATAAAATGGTCCCATTTAGATCATAAATAGCCCTGTTTAGGTTGTTAGCCGACCCCGTTTGGGTTCGCTTCATTTGTCTATAGTATAGTTCAGCCTCGTTTGGGTCTAAAGATTCGATATCTCCAGATATCTATAGTACTTGATACCTTCGGGTATCTAAAGTTCCCGTTATCCACTCTTAGAACTTAGGCAAACTAATTATACTTATAGCACTTGAATCAAAGCTTAAATGCTCAGATGTTATTAATGAAACATATGATTTACTCTAATTACAATAATTGTATCAAAAGCATAAATGCACATATTATATCAACCAACCATATGATTTATGCATGCTAAGATATTTGTTAAGCTTTGTTATCTTATTGTTTATATACCTTGTTTTGTTGCCAATATTCATATTGTATTATCATTGAGATCCTATTTTACAAGTGACGCATATGGAGTGTTTATTGATGACCACTGTGAGTGGTCATCCATCATGAATGGTTCCCACTAAGCTTTATGGCTTAGCACATGTTGTTTATCCGTGTAGGTTCCATAGATAAGACTTTTGCATAGGGACATATCTCTGCATTAGGAAGGCCAACACAAGTCTGATAAGAAGTTGATGTAGGGAGTTCTTGATTAATATTTTGTATAATTTTGTATTAAGAGTAATATATAAGTAAAGATGTATTTAATATAGAGGGTTTGAATTGTAATAGGCTCCCTTATATAGTTATTAGTATATGTATGCTTGTATGATTTAAAGCAACTAACATACAACATGATATGTATTCTAAAGTATAAAAAGGTAAAGTATGAAAATAGTAATAGTAACACATAAAATGAATAAAAGATATAGCATCTGATGAGTTCTAGTAACATGATAATTATGTGATAATTGATATAAAGACAAAATAGTAGAACAATGCATGATTAATGTAACCTTAATGCCAATATAATCTAATTATAGTATGAGGGTGTTACACCCACTCACTATCACTGATTGAATATATAATCTCATTGTCAAGCAACTTAGTGATTTCTTTCCTCACCACTTTCTTCAAAGTGAATTTAATCACCTTTCACCTTTAATGGAACACTTGGCACCATATTCTAAAAGAATTCCATGCATGCAAACCTTTGGGCTAATACCATTCAAATCATTAATAGAATAACTAACGGCATGCTTATGCTTAAGCAACATAACACGTAAAGCATCAACATGATCATTTGACAAAGATGAATTCACAATAAAAGGAAATTTAAAGTTAGAGTCAAGAAATACATATCTTAGATAGGAAAGATCAAGGGACGAAGGGAGGGGGGCGGGGTATGGCTCCTTACCTACTACCCCACCCAAGGGTAGGAAATCATCATCCCTGATAGGATTAGGGGGGAAAATTCCCCCCATCCTCGCCATGCTGGGGTTCCCCGTCCCCGATCAAAAATAATTTAAAAAAATCAATTACAACTAAAATATAATATTTAATAATTAATTATAATTGAAATACAATATTTAATAATTAAAAAATCTAAATTCAATCACAAATCAAATTAATATAAATTTTAAAAATTGATAAAACTAAAATTAAATACAATTTAAAGCTAAATTATATAAATATGATTACTAAAGTTTGGGGCGAGGACCACAATCCCGACCTTTCACCCTAAATTCTAAATAGAAAAATATTTTCCCCCTCTCTACCCCTATAGGGGAAATTTTTTAGGCGGTTCCCCATTGAGGACGGGGATTCCTTACCCTATAATCATTCCTAATCTTAGATTGGATGGTAAAGGCTTGAGCTCTAGTTTTTCTTCTTCATTTGGTGAAGTAAACTTTGGATTATCATCCTTCCTCAAAGGTTCAAATCCTGAAGCCCTATAAGGAGGGTATGATGTTGCCTCCAAAGGATGCACATTAGCTTCTTGCATTGTATATGGTTTAATAGGGTCTTGCCTTATGTATGCATAAATCATCTCATTAATGCACTGATCAATAATATCAATTGAATTAATTATACTTACACTTTCCATATGTGAAGACTTCATCATCTTAAACACATCAAATTCTATGCTTTCATTGTTTACCTCTAATGTGATCTTACCTCTCTTCATGTCAATGTTTACACCAGCTATAACCAAAAATGGTCTCCCAAGAAAAATTGGGATCTTAAGGTCTTCCTCTATATCCAAAATAATAAAATCAATAGGGATAACGAAATTGCCTACTTTAATTGGTACATTTTCAAGAATGCCAAGTGGATAAGTGATAGACTTATTAGCCATTGAAAGACACATGTTTGTAGGCTTAAGTTCCCCTAAATAAAACCCTTTATAGATCGAATAAGGAAAAAGACTAACATTAGTACTGATATCACACAAAACTTTGTCAAAATGAGTACCACCAATAACACAAGGAATGGTAAAACAACTAGGGTCCTTAAGCTTTGATGGAAACTTAGAATACATAGCTTTGGACTCTTCAACTAGAGAAACTAATTTATAATCCTCTAGCTTACTTTTATAGGTAGTGATATCCTTTAAAAACTTACCCCATGTAGGCATGTCTCTAATGGCATCCACAAATGGTATAGTAATAGTGATTTCCTTAAGATAATTGAGAAATTTGCTAAATTGCTTATCTAAGCTACGTCTTATGAACCTTTAAGGAAATGGTAATATTTCAAATTCTACCTTAGGTTTATCATTTTTGTTAGAATTGACATCTTTCTTTTTACCTTTCTTAACATTCTCAACATCATCTCCACTATTATCAACTACACTTTCATTTTCTTTACTAGCCTTACCATTTATCTTATCATCACCATCAATCACTTTCTTACCCCTATTAGCAATATTTTTAACTTCTTTACCACTTCTCAATGTAATTGCTTGGCAAGTCTCCTTTAGTACAAATTCGGGTTGTCTAAAAAGCTTTCCCAATGGTTTAGAGTTAGAAGAAGAACCTTGCCAAGCAATTTGTATTTCAAGTATACGATTATGAGTAGCAAGTTGTTCAAGCTTGGAGTTAATTTATCTAAATTGCTCTTTATTTTATTTTTGGTGGTAATTTGTTGGTTGATGAATTGCTTAGTGAGAGTTTCAAGGTTTGATCTGCTTTGTGGAGGGTTGAAAGCCTGTTTTATAGAAAATCTTGGTAGGTTTTGTGTTAAGGTATAGGGTTAATGGGAGGGTAAAGTTGAGATGATGTGTTAGACCATGAAAATCCAGGGTGGTTCCTTTATTGAGGGTTATAAGAATTTGAATTCAACCGTACCCTTTGGTTAAAACCTCATTGAATATAACTAACATCTTCATTAGAACTTAATTTGCAGTATGAATATGAATGAGATCCTCCATAAGACTCACAAACAACATTAGCACTTTCTAAAGAATTAATTTGAGATTTACTTACCATTTTAGTGAGAGCATTTACCTTTACATTCAATAGGTTAATAGTGTCAAGTTCTAAAACTCCTTCCTTTATGCAAAGTGATAGCTTTCTTGGTTATTTTATCCATCCATTTCTCACTAGAGGCAACATTGATGATATTTCTATTCTCATCTGTCAACCCATTATAGAAAATTTGAGGGATCATCCAATCCCGCAAACCATGGTAAGGGCATTGCCTTTGAAGTTTTTTGAATCTATCCCAAGCTACATAGATGGTCTCACTTGCCTTTTGCTTAAATGTTGTGATCTCATTATGAAACCTAGCAATCTTATGTGTTGGAAGGTATTTATGGAGAAGTATTTGTTTTAATTGGTCCCAAGTTGTGATTGACTTGCTAGGCAAACTAGCAAGCCAAAGTTGTGCCTTGTCCTTGACAATTTTTGGAAAAGCCTAAGCCTTATTACATCATTTGTCACACCATTGATCTTAAAAGTTGCACACATATTGACAAAAGACAATATGTGAGCATATGTATCCTCTCCTTGTAAACCTGCAAATTGATTATTTTGCACCATTTGAATGATACTTGGCTTTATTTCAAATTTATTATTGGCAATGGATGGAGCCACAATCCCTCTAAAACTACTCATTATGTCAAGCATGGAAAAATCACTTAATGTCCTTCTCTTTGGATCAACCATTATCTTCAAACTTTATTTTATTGCCTCTCGTTGTCTTTGTTCCCTAAGTAAAGCATGGAAATTTTTTCAATTTTAGGATCAAATTGTAAGATATTATTAGCACTTTTACTACATCTCATAAGAAGGAAAACAAAATAAAACAATCAATTACACTACAAGACTTACAAAACTATAAAAACAAATACAAAAGTAAAGCCTAAATTAATCTTTCTTTACCCTAAGTTAATAAAAATTCTATACAAAATTCCTCGACAACAATGCCAAAAATTTGGTGTGGTATAAATTTTATTACCCTAGTCTCTAAGACTAAGTATAGAGCAAGTAAGGTGTCGAACACTAGGGAATTTTGGACTGATATTGTATTAACTGAATAAGTACTAAGATGGATAGGCAATTATAATAAAATGAAGTTGATTGTACTAACTTTCCTAAGATTACTTGAATTACAAATTATTAAAGTTATTCTAAGTGTACTAAATACAATTCAAACAATGTTTATTAGAATTGCAAAGGTGAATTAATTAGGTATTATGATTATTAACTTATATAGAAATGCATGTGATGATTAGAGAGTATAGCTTACAATCCATAAAAGAAACTTTTGTTGTCAATTAAAGGCATTTCCATTTATAGTCCATAAATACTCTCGTGTTATTACGGAGATGAATGAAAACCATTAAGTTTTATGCTAATTCTTTAATCCCTTAAAGTAAAATTCTTGTCTCTATGTAATTTTCTAACCCTTAAGTAAACTCAATTGCATTTCCACCAAAGTGCCCTAACTCTCATTGTGAACATTTGATTAATAAGTTATATATGGTGATCAAGCATACATAACACATTCCAAAACTCAATTGAACTTAAATCATTCATGCATTAATAAAAATGTAGTTATAAAATCAATTCATCCTTGCAATTCTAATAAACAAAGACTTAGCCTAAATAAATAGTGTTCAAAGTAAAACAATAGCAAAGAATTATTCAAAACATCAAGTAATACAACTAAAGAAAAGAGAATAGAATTTTGTTGATGACTTCTCAAATACTCTTCAGGAAGTTACTTAATGTTCAAATGACCTTTTTGGTATCCTTTTTCGTCTTTAGGTTATTTCTTTTCTTCATAATATTTTTTGAATTGTCTTGTTAGTCTTTTATAGTTTTTCATGGCCCAAATAGAGTTAATTTTATGTATTTATAGGCCTCTAGACATCCCAATTTGTGCCCCTTACCAATGGATGTAAATGTGGAAAGGTGCCTTGAAAAGGTGTGATGGATGGGTGTGGTGACAACTCAGTATATTGGTGCCGAGTTAGGCTTAAGTCGGCATGTTGGGGAATAAGTCGGCACGGTCCCAATTTCTTTCCTTTGCTCTTTAAACTTTTATCTATTCAAAACATCCAATTGCACTCCAAATTATGCATTAAAGCACTTGAGAACCTACAAACACAAAAGAAACTAAAAGTGAAAAAATAACACAACAAAAATGATACAAATACATACTTAAAACTAAGAAAAAGCAAACATAATTAAACTATATAACTATGTTATATTGCATCCTATCATGGTTAGCAGCTTTGATAATTTATATAAATTTGACAATTTTAATCAATAAAATATGGAAGTTTATTCACTGTTTTATATATCAAAGCATCTTTAGTTTAATAACCAATTTGATCATTAGTTCTTGTCTTCCTTCTTCTATTCAAAATGATAGGAAACATTAGTGCTGCTATCACTTTTTCTCCAACACCAATAGTACCAATTATTGTGCATCAACTTTCTATTTAACTCATCTCCTCAAATTTTATTATCTGGAAAACTTAGTTGTTGCCTATGTTGAAGGGCTGTCAACTTGCTCATCTTTTTGGCAGTTTAAAGGAACCTCCAAAGCAATTTCTTAATGATGATTACCCTAACCTAAAATTTGCTTTTTAGGAATAACAAGACCAGTTAGTCTCTAAACTGGATAGTGTCATCTATCTCTAAAGGTATCTTCCCTCAAATAATTAGCATTGATTTTATTAGAAAAGTATAGCTAATTAATGTAATAAACACCAAAAATATATTATAAATTAAAATTAATAATAAACATAACAAAAGTTTCAAGTAAAGTAGTAGTAGCAGCAACAACAACAACAACAACAACAACAACAACAACAACAACAACAACAACAACAACAATAATAATAATAATAATAATAATAATAATAATAAATCAAAAAAATTAAATCAATAAAAATTTTAAAATAACATATGGATTTATGGATTGAAGCATGCTAATTTGTGTTCTCCTTTAAGAGGAAACGACTTGTTTGCATCGAGTTCTAATCAAACACGTCTGTCTTGCAACATACTCCAACTTGTTGAAATTCTCATGTGCAGCTAAAAAATTACCGAATCAATTATTCCTAATACTCAAATAATAATCAAATTAAGGAACAAATTAAAAAATAACAAATGAATTTAGAGTTTCTTGTAATTAAGAAAGGCAACTAAAACTTGTAAATAATAGCATTTGGACTTTTACTATGTAATGTGAATTGCAAAAGGAATGTGTTTTTTTTTCCTTTTTTGAGTCAATAAGCTTTTTATTCATTTTTTAACCACTACACCTATTGTACAAAGAAGGAAATATATACATATAAAATGGTATTTTAGAGTTATTCTGCTTCACTACTAGCAACATTTAATGCTACTAATTTCGATTCTATAATAGACCTATAATATAGTTTATTTAGCAGATTTCCAAGCCACAGCTCTACCATCCATTGTAAAAGTAAAACCACTAGTAGATTTAATTTCTTCTAAATTTGATATCTAATTTGCATCACTATAACCGTCTATCACAGTAGGAAAACCACAATAATGTAAGGCATAATTAATAGTACTTTTAAGATACTTAAAAACTCTTTATAAAGCATTATACTGTGCAATATTTAGATTATGAGTGTATTTACCCAACTTAGCCACAACAAATGCAATATCAAGTTTAATATGATTTGCTAAATGCAATAAAAATCCTATTCTTAAGAATATTTGTATTGAGAAACACTTTTTCCTAATTTTTTTCTTAATTTAATAGTTATATCATGCGGAGTGAAAACATAAGATATGTGAAAATAGCCAAACCTTTTCAATATTTTTTTTTCATATTTGATTTAGACAACACAATGCTATCATTATTTTTTAATAATTAATTCTAAAATTATATCAATTCCACTCAAGTCTTTTAGGTCAAAATTATTTGAAATAAATGATTTAATCATAATAATTACATTTAAATTACTAATAAAAATTAATATGTCATCTACATACAAACAAAGAATCACATATGAAATTTCAAAATTTTTAAAGTAAACACAAATATCGACATTTTTTATTTAAAAATCTTCAAACAAAATGACTTTGTCAAAACTTTTCATATTATTGTTTAAAAGTTTGTTTTAGACTTTAAAGATTCTTTATAAGTCTGCAAACTTTATTTTCTTACCTAATATAATAAAACTTTCAAGTTGATCCAGTAGATTTCTTCTTCTAGATCACCGTTTAAAAAGGCAATTTTTACATCTGTTTGATGAATTTCTAATTTATAAGTAAAAGCTAATGCAATTAAAAGTCTAATAGTTGAAATTTTAGAAACATGTGCACATATGTATCAAAAAAATCTACTCCTTTTTGTTTAAAAACTTTAGCTACAAACCTAATTTTAAATTTTTCTATCTAAAAATCCATTTATAACCAATTGTTTTACAATCAGATGGAAGATCACATAAAAATCATATTTTATTTGAAAATAATTGAGTTTATTTCAACATTTACTATTTTTCCAAGAAGGGGCATTAGTTGAAATCATAGTTTCATAATATGTTTTCAGTTCATCTTTTAAGAAAGAGCATCAGTTGAAATCATAGCTTCATGATATGTTTTAGATTCATTTTCAATCACGAAGGTATAAAAATCTGAGCCAAAATTTTTATTTTTATTATCTTTTTACTTTTTCGAATTTCTTAATAATTATCGAAAACACAATCAGAACACGCATTAATAGGTTTGAATATCTTATTTTTATTGAAAAAATATTTTCAAAAAAACATGCATCATTGGACTTCATAATAGTATTATTAGTAATTTTACGAATATCTAAGCTTAAAACTAATAAGTGATGACAATTATTATTCAAAGTATAACCAACAAAAACACAATCAATTATTTTAAATACTAATTTCCTTTTCTAAATAATAGGAATACTAATTTTAGCTAAACACTCTCACACTTTTAAAAATTTTAAATATAGTTTTTTTATTATGCCAAAGTTTATAAGGTATTTTGTCACAATTTTTATAAGGAATTCTATTAAAATTTAAGCATGCAGAATATAAAGCTTTATCCCCAAAATTATTAGCCAAACTAGAACTAAGTAATATAGCATTAATCATATCCATACGAGTTTTATTTTTTTTTCTTTCTACTACTCTATTTGATAAATGTGAATAGGGAGATGTAACTTGATGAATGATACCATACAACTCATAAAATTCGTTCATATCATTTGATGTGTATTCGCCTTTTTTATCAAAATGCAAAATTTTAATTTTCTTATTGAGTTGATTTTCCACCTCTACTTTATAAATTTAAAATTTATCAAACAATTTACTTTTGCAATTAATCAAATACACATAGCAAAATTTAGAAAAATCATCACTAAAGTAATAAAATATCATTTACCACCATGAGTCAAAACATTATTACTATCACAAATATCACTACGTATCAATTATAATAGCAATGATTCTCTTATCACAAGTTTTAAAAGCTTTCTAAGCAATTTAGCTTGAATACATATTTGATATTTTTCCTTTTTATTAATTTCATACCTTGCGATTAATTCTAAACCCTTCATTCTTTTCATAGTATCAAGATTTACATGTTCAATTCTTTCATACCAAGTATCATTACATTCAACAACAGTAACAAAAAAAATCAACAAAAGACAATTTATTATTAAAAAATGGCACTGCATTTAATTTATATAGTCTATTGGTCAAATAATCCTTTCTAATAAAAGTAACATGTCTAGTAACAACAACTTTATTTAAACTAAAAAGAAGACTTGCACCAAGTTTTTCCTTAAATTAGAAACATGAAAAACACCATTTAAAACAAGCAAAATTTTAAAAGATAATTCCAACTTTATCTTCCACTTACAAAATAGAAGATCATCAATTTGATGTAAGAATTATCTTTTTAAATAGTGATTTGTAAGAAGATATTTACATGGATCAATCTAAAGATTTTATTATATCAAGATAAAAAAAAAGTTTGTAAACTTGTGAAATCTCTTTATCTAAAGGAAACTCCTAAATAATGACATGAAAATTTTGATAAATTCATGTTGTTTAATAGTATTTAAATATTAATATTGATAAATGTGTTTACTTTAAAAATTTTAAAAATTCTTATGTGATACTTTGTATGTAGATGACATATTAATTTTTGGTAGTAATTTAAAATTAATTAATACAACTAAATCACTTTTTTCAAATAATTTTGACATGAAAGCCTGGATAAATTTGATTTAATTTTAGAATTTAAATTATTAAAAAATTATAATGATATTGCTTTCTCTCAATCATATTACATAGAAAAAATATTGAAAAATTTTGGCCATTTTGACATATCTTCTATTTCCATCCCATATGATATAACTGTTAAATTAAAAAAAATGGGTAAAAGTTTTTCTCAATATAAATATTCTCAAATAATAGGATTTTTATTGAATTTAACAAATCATACTAGACTTGATATTGTATTTGTTGTGGGTAAATTGAGTAGATACACTTATAATCCAAATATTATATATTGAAATGCTTTAGAAATAATCTTTAAGCATCTTAAAGGTATTATTAGTGTGATGCCCCAAAAATCTTGATCGCATAAATAGTATTTTTCGAATAATGAATAGTGATACTAGGTCACACTTAAGTGAATAGTACCACCCTGGGCCACCGGGACCCACTACAACTTTTCTTCACTATTAGAAATTACAATTTATGATGAGTCCAGTAATATAATTTGAAGTAAAACTGAGGTCAAATAGGTCTCCAAAAGACACAGAGAAAATAATACCTAGATCGTAAAAGAGTTTACGAACTCAGAAAAAATATTTTGGTCCTCAGAAAATTATTCTAATTGCACAAAACCATTAGAAATAGTCCCAATAAATTTTTAAAAGTGAAAAATAAATTTTTGGACAATTTTTAAAAAAATTAGGTTTTGAATGCCTTTAGGCTTAGAAATGTATTAATTTTTACATATTTTTAGACTAATTTTGGAGGTGATTTAATAATTAGAGCTTATAGCCAATGAAATGGTGATAAGTGACTTAATATGGACCACACATTAAGAAAAAGGTCAAAGCTAGTTTGACCCTTTAATTGTGGGGAAGTATAAAAGGATGGAAAAGGGGTAAATTTCTCTAAAGAAATCCATCCCCTTATCTCTTCTTCTTCCTCTTCCATAACCAAGTTTTTTTCAAGTTTTTTCCAACCTTATTTTTTACTCAAATTTCATCTAGAATCTCATCCTCATCATCTTTTCTACCCTAGAATAAATTCAAGAGGAGTTTTGAGTGGAGAAAATGAGAGAATTACAAGTTGGAGAAAACTGCCAAGTAAGTAAAATTAAGGTATTTTGGTAGGAAATTGCTAAGAATTGATAAAGTAGGTGATTTTGAGTAATTTTATGTTAAAAACTTGAAACAAAACACATGATTTCCTACCTTTTGAATTCGACCATAGAATGAAAAAGAAAAAGGAGAAAGGAGCCAAAGGGAAAAAAGCAAGGAGAAAGAGAATTAAGAGATTTCAAACATGTTTTGAGGTTAATGGATATAAACTACCCATCATTTCATTGAATTTCCTTTAAATATTGCATAATTTTTCATTATTTAAGTATAAGAATATGTATAAAATGTTTAAATAACTTAAAATTAATTGATAAATTAGCAAAATAACATGAAATAAATGATAATTAGCATGGAAACAAATCAATATACCTTAAATCTTGACATGGCTGAATTGTATGCTTTTGAATACAAGCTTGAATTTTGATGTTAATTTGATAAAATGGCATGAAATAATATTTAGAACACTGTTCCAACTTAATTTGAGTGAAAAGCAATAATTGGTACCTAAATTTCACTAAGGCCGAATGGTATATGCTTGTATACTAGTTGAATTTGGATGTATGCAAACATATGGAAACATAAAATGATCAAATGAACATAAAAACACTACAAGAAAATTTGGAAATAGCAACAAAAATTAGCAACCGAATTTGGTGCATTTTCGTTGGTAATCAAAATTAGCAACCGAAAATAGCAACGAAAAATTCGGTTGCAATTTTGGCAGTTGGTATTTTTAGCAACGAAATATTTTCCGTTGGTAATTTAGCAACGGAAATATATTCGGTTGCTAAAAATACAAACCGAATTTCCGTTTCTATTTTTGGTTCCTAATTTTTATTAGCAACGGAATCTAAATTCTGTTGCTATAACTAACCAATGTACATTTCGATTAATTGGTCAACATTACCAACATAATTCAAATTCCATTGCTAAATTTAGCAATGGAATTTGAATTCGGTTGCTAAATTTAGCAACCGAATTATAATTCTGTTGCTAAATTTAGCAACTGAATTCATTTCCATTGCTAAATTTAGCAACAGAATATGAATTTGGTTGCTAAATTTAGCAATTGGATTAAAATTTCTCTTTAGTTGCTATTTATAACATTATAAATTGTAAAATTATGCTAGTTTTGTTAGATTTGCATAATATTTTAGTTAAATCAAATTATTTATTTATAAATAAATATAATTCAAATTCATTATGAAGTTAAAAAGAAAATATTGCTATTGATAATATAATATTAAAATTGTAATACACAAAAATTAAAATCCTAAAAATATATTATATTACTGTAAAGTAAAAATCCATGAAAACCATAATAAAATAGCATAAAATCAGTATCAATAACAATCTAAAAATAAAAATCTAAGCTATGGAGTTGGTGGAGGTGAAGGAGAATGATTTGACTGCTAAGCACCCTTGGTTTCCAAATCTTCTACTCGATTCTTTAGTTAGGTTACAGTATCTATCAACATGGTGAGTGCGGTCTCTAGCTGAATGACTTTCTTAGAAGATTCGCATTGCTTGCTAAAAGCAGCTATAGATGATGTAGAGGAATTCGAATGTGAAGTATTTGCAATTGAACCTAAACCAAAAATCCTCCCACAGTTATTCTTACCACCAACTACTTGAAGAAAAATCTGACTCTCATCAACACTTTCAGAGCTTTGCTGCTGTTGAATGAGAGTCTCTTGTATTTGCTCCTATCATTACAATAATTAAAATTAATTAGCTATATTTTTATAAAATAATTAATATTGATGTATAAATTTAACATACATTGATTTGTCTACAATGGGTATTGATAAATGTCTTACCATCATGCTTTTTTGTGTGAGTGTGAATAAAAAATTCAGGGTATGTAGGCTTTCTACCCATAGTTATTTCCTATATAACAAGCAATAAGAAATAATCGTCAAAATACCACAGTTCATTCCATAATAAGGGGAAAAAATTTCACAATTGCAACTAAAAAATAGAATAAAGAGTAATCTATATAAGAATTTAAGTGAAAATGACAACAAGGAGAACATCCCTCCTTCAACTAAAAGAAGAACACATGAAGGTAAATCAATAGGTTTTCTTACCATTTCAGCTCATGAGTGTTATTAAGTTTCTCGCAACAAGAATGTTGCTTGATAACCAAACTCTATAGCCCAATAAAACAATAAACTATTGTACAATAAGGAAATTTTGATTCATTACAACCAAATGGAATTGACAAATAACTCAACAATCTTAATAGGTTTACTTCCTGTTAAACAAAAAATTTATATCAACAACAAAGGCATCCATGAAAACAGAACAACAATTACACAATCATTGTTCATAATAATTATACATTTATAGAATAAAATGTAAGCATAAAAGTTAGATACTTACTAGTTTAGTCGCATGCTCGTGATGGCTCAAAGTTCCTCCAATGTGCACGGCTAGACTCTCACCATCTGAGCCTCCCCGCCTATTTAAAGAATTCCTATCCGAACTAGTAATTGCTTCGGGTGTTGCCCAGTATTGCTGCCAACGATTCCATATTTTTTTTGAAATAAAATTAGGTCGTTGACCACCCTTGTGTAAATTACATAGAAATTCTTTATATCATTGGCGGGCCCGCTTTTCCCAAACTCCATAAATGACATCATTAAATTTTGAATCCCAAAAAAATTCTTTCTGAAAAAAAAATAACATAAGTATTGCAAAGTACAATAGATAATGCATTAATGTATGAAGCTAATTATTTTGAAATAGATAATGTTATTTATTTTTTGTACCTCAAACTCCTAATAATAAAAATCCTTTGTCTACAGAGAAAGATTTTTCCAAACATAACCCTCAATTTCTATCCTCTCTTTGAATGTGGATTTGTTTTTTCTTAAGCAAATACCTGATGGAATAACCCTATTAATATGAATAAAATAATATCAAATTAGATATCCATACTATTAGTATAAGTTTATGTTTTAATCTTGCAATACAAATTTTTTTATAATTAAACTCACATATCATTGATAATCTTAATGTAAATTCTTCCATCAACTCCCTTTGCACCAGGCTGGAGACCTTCATCCTCAATATCGGAACCTGATACTTGTGTAGGCATAGATTCAAGGTTTGGGATCGGAGTAGATGCATTTACATGGTCAGCAAATATATTTGGGTTGTTGGATGCTGAATCACTTGGTTGATTAGGAGAGCGATCGTGGTTTGTTGTTGGTGAAGGTGATGCCTCATATTGCTGGTAATATGGACATGACACACCTAAACATACAGACCCTGCAACTTGAGATGGGTGGACTTGTCCACTGTTGTCTCCATTAGATGTTAGTCTAAATCTTGGCGGTAGCAATGACTTTCTTCTTTTGGGTGGCATATTTTAAACCTGAAATTAAAAGAAATTGAATATACTTCTTCAAATCGAATTATATAATTATATTAAAGAATGTGTAACTTTAGTACATCATTACAATAATAACACATTTTGGTTTTGAGATAATAAAACATACACAATTTAATCACTATCATCACTTAATTGCACATCAAAATCATCCTCTGTTTCTGAAGATTCAGAATTAAAGTTAGGCTCATCTTCAAAATTCTGCCCATCTATGGATTCCTCATCATCTCCAGATAAAATTTCCACAAATTCATTATTTGGATGATTTAACATGGACATCTAATTTTTGGACCATCCATATATGCAGGCTGAAAACTTGCATATTTAATGAATGATTGAACTCCCTCGGCAAACTCAATATTAATGAGACCATCTGGCATTAATCGCCTATACATCCAAGTTCTATCAACATTACTCATGTTTGCGTAACTGTTATTCAAATAAGGTAATTTCATAATTAGATTTATAGGTTAAATAAATAGGAAAGGTTTATCAATGTTTGCAATTTAGAATTACCATTCAAAAAGCATCATGACATAAAAGTTATGCAATATACGTAACTGTTATTTTATAATGGATTTTCAGCAAACCCAAATATGCAATTATATATTTGGATCCTACTCCTAACATAGGAACAAAACAATTCAGAATTACCATGAAAAAAACATCATGACATAAAGATAACTTGCATCAAGGTACGTGGCCCTCAACCATGATAATCGAGTTATCCTTTGGAAACCAGTAGCCCGCAGGTCGAATCGTTTCAGCCTATATATCTTGATACAACAATGATACAAAAGAAGTATTTTATGTTATTTTATAATGGATTTACATACACAGAGCCTATTTTCGAAGATAAAAAAAGTCATATTCATATATATAAGATACTGTTCATTTTAACAGTTTTTTATATGTTTTTTATTTTATTTATAAGAAGAGAACAACAGTACAGTCAACAAAAAAAAAGATCCTAAATCTAAGAAATCATGTAGCAGATAAATTTAAGGCTCCATCAAATATAACCGCAGTTATTCTAATTTAAATCATAACCATATATGTTTACATGGGCTCTATTTGTTTACAGAAATAAAAAGAAAAGATTGCTAAATGAAGCAAACTATTTGTGAAGCAAGTGACTTCAGTTATTGAGGATAAATTTACTAGGCATACAAGTTCACAATTGTTGAATCAGATTTTTATAGAAACCATTAATAACATAATAAGGACTTCAGTAGGTAGAGAGTTATTTGTTAGAAAAGGAAATAATTTATACAAAAAAAGTACATATTTGCTGTAAATCAACAAAATTATTGTACAAAATGAATTGATAGTTTTAACAATGACAAAATGAATTGCTGTTAATTTGAATTACATGATGTTAATGCATAATGCTTTTCTTACTTAATCTTCAAACAATTTGAATAGCATGTATGAAGATGGGAAACATGAAGGAGTAAGAGACTCATAGTTATCAATTAGCACTCTTGACCATGTACCATCTAAAAGTTTGCTAATCAGTTCAGCACTTGATATATTACAAAAAATGGTCTCATATGGACTCCCTACATTTGAGCAGCAATTATTTCAGCATGTTTCAGCTATCGCAAAATACAAGTATAAAAGATAGATTATATTAAAAAATGCTTCAGCTAAGTTTGAAAGATATAGAAATTATTATATTCAAAATGGAGAAATCAAGCAATAAGGCACGTGCTGCCAGTCATCTCAAAATTTAGCAGGGATAGATAAAGGTGTAAGAGTTTTACTTTCAAAAAATTACTTTTCTAAGTATGATTAAGATTAATGGAAGATATGTTATAGATATGCTACAGATAAACAGTGTAACCAATTTGATAAGAATAAACAAAATAACTAGATGGATATCCCTATGTGTCCATGTTTACCAATATGTCGGTTGGAACTTTAGAAAGGCAACAAATAAGCTAAATAAGCAACAAAGACCTATAGCAAAGCATAAAGGTCAGGATGTAAATGAGTGAAAGAGAGATCAAAGGTGTAACATAAGATCTTGAAAAAATCTATTATCCTAAATCACTTTTATCTTAAGCCTAATATTTATAGAAAGAATACATTAAACTTCCACTTGCACTCGTTTTCTTCTTTTCTTTTCCACCAGCAAAAGTGAAAGTGAAAAATGTGCAGATGACACATAAAGCAGGCAAGGCACTACAAAGTTTCAACAAATTTCTGCATTTATGATTTTTGTTGAGATCTATATCCAATAAAAAAATAATGTAAAAATTACAAACACAAAACATGTGATGCAATAAAATTTGAACTTGCAACTGTTATCATACCACTACTAACAAATTACATACGTAAGACCTACATTGATCTCTTCCACATCCACTGTTGCCTTCAAATAAAAATAAGATACAATATCCAGAGCTACTAAAATTTGAATAAACATGGTATTATTGTTCACAAGCTTAAAGCCTAGCTAGCAGAGTGAAGAAGGCAAGGGGACAATCATAATGACAAGTTTAAAAAATTAGTATAATGTCACACGTTTCTATACAAAGGTGAAAAATAAGGGCTTCACATCTAAAGAGAGAAAACCCATTGGTTTAAATAGATTTAATAAAAGAGAATAAAGCAAAAATAAAATGAAAGACCATGGCTCCACAAACCGTCTCTGTAAGAGTAGCACTACAAACATAAATGAGTTTTCAGGAAGTTTGATAGAGCCAGCACACTAGGTGAACTGACACGTGCAAAGACTTCTTTTTATTTTAAGAAACAAACTGGAGCGAACTTCATGCCAAATGCCACTTACCAAAGCATCAAATAATGGCATCCTAACAAGTCAAAAATACCAAAGAACGGTAAAATGATCAAAAGATAGGGTTAGACTGAGTTTACTCAAGTATTATCAAGGGATTGTGGAATGCACAGCCAAGAACAATCGAGGTATGCTACCTGGAATGCCCAAACTAACCAAAATTAAACCAATGAAAGAGAGCAACATCAACAATAAATCCATCGAAATCATTCCTTCCAATCTATCTCACTCATCAAACTATATTTTGCTAGAAGACAAGGTGATGAATTAAAATAGAGTAAAAGCAGAGAACTTTTCAAAAAATATATATGTTTCTAGATGAGCGTTATCTTTCAAGTGAAAAAAAGTACATGCATGCCAACTCAAATTCACAATTGTCAAGGGTTATGCTTTTTCATTAAATTCTTGTGCTGGTTAGCAAAGGGACAACCAAAAACCTATATTACTATTTGATGATCATGTCAGCAAAGGGTCAAAAGGATTGTTTCACTAAGCAATACAGCCACACCAATAAAATTGGAAGCACAATTTTAATTCAACAATAATATACAGCTAACACTAGACCTGAATACATCATAACAAATTAAAGGCAAGAATTTTTGCCCTTTCTACCATTACTAAGACATAACAATTAAAAAGACAACATTACTTAGCACATCAAATACATGCTAGTTTGTTGCATAAAAAGGTATATGGGCTTGTTCTCATATTTGAGTTTTATTAAATGCAATAACAAACATGTAACAGCTCAAACAATACTTAGAGAACCATACCAATTAACTGGTTTCTTTAAATTTTTTATGTTTAAGATATATATATATATATATATATATATATATATATATATATATATATATATATATATATATATATATATATATCTTTTAATAACTAAATATTGAAATAAAAAAATTCAATATAAAATATTTTATATTTGTAACTTTTTTATAAGCCATCAATTAACAATATTGATCAAGAAAGATTACAAGGTAGCATGCTAACATGGACAGGATTTAACTATGTTGAATTAGACTGAAAAAAATACATGCAATGTGCTAAATTGATAACATAGAAACTGGAACTCACTTCATCGTCAAGCAAATACAAGTAAAACAAATAAAAATATGGCGATGGTAGAATTAATAGAAAGGAGATTTCTTCATTAGAAGATAGACAAAGTAACACTTTTAATCAAGCTAACAGCTTTAGCTTTACATAAGAACCTGCAAAGGGTGACCTCGCTGTATGATTTTAACCACCTCCTTCACTCCTCACTTCAAGCATTTGTGTTCAACAGCTACAATAGCAACATGGAAATCTCATCATAATCAACAGAAAAAAATTACTTTCAGCAAACATACAATATCGCCTTATCACACTAATCAAATAATACAAATTACCCAAATGTCTTAAAAAAATCCCCATTTGTGATTCTAAATAGTTGAATCTAAAATACTCAAACTATAGGGTAAAACTAATAGACCCAATTCAAGTTTCACTTTTGTTGTCTCCATTCTAATGCTACTTAATACCTTGTTAAAGCAAGAACTCTTGCTATCTCCACTTTAATGCCATTTAATGCTCTTGAAATTAGATCGAGAAAAGGATTAACAGACATAAAAGTTTAGACATAAAATATTAAAACTTATAGCCGACACAACTGATATAAATAGGCAAAATTTTGATAAATCCACTCAAACATTGAAAAAAAGTTCACTGTTTCCTCATTAAGTTTCAATTGGGATCTCTTCTACTCTCATCTTCTCTATCCCTATACTACTCTTCACCTACAACCTCCTCTCTCCAAACCAAATCCAAAACCCTTTTGCCCTCTGTTTCTTTTACTCTTAGCAGTATAGGTTATTTTTGACATTTTCCCTTTTCTTTTTCTTTCTTGATTTTCCAATAAACAACATCTTAACCTAGAATAATCTACTTTAAAGATTCTCAAGCAAGTAAAATAAACAATTTCAGAAGAAGATAAAAAAATTCAAAAACATTTAAGTTATTTGTGTAAAGTTAGAATGAGATGACTGAAAAATTTAGCAAATTCACTTCTATCCAACAAATTCTCATGATGATAAATCCCCAAATATCTGAAAAATGAACCATCAAGTACATAAGCTTAAACCAAAAGGACTTACTTGTGATCAAAATTTAAATGCTTCCCTACTAAGCAACTCCTGAAGGACATCCTTTAAGCCTGATGCAACAGAGAGACCATTGGAGAGAGCAGAAGGATGGCCTTTATCATAAAGGCATAATTTGTTCAATGCAAAAACAAAAGGAGTTGTGGTATTTACATACCTACTGCTTGCATCTCAATCTTGTAACTTGACTGAATCGCACCTTGAATCTATTTACCTGCTTGTCTGTACCAACAGAGAAACAAGTTTGTGCATCAACATCAACAAACTATAAAAAAGTTAATATTTCACAAACCCAAACTGTGCCTGTACCAACATTAGGCAATCACCAAAGAAAACTGTCTATGCCAAAATTATGCAACAGTATTTTGAGTCCCATAAGCAATCTAATCTAGGCCTTCAAAAAAATGGAAGAATCATACCGAAAAATAGCCCGTCTGTGGCGAGTGGCAGCAAGTCAACGCCGTCTGTGAGGGATGAGATGAGTTTGCCGTCAATTTCTTTGTTAGAGAGAGAGAGAGGGGGGCGACGGTGTGTGAGGGAGGAGATGAATTTTATGTAGGGTTTTTCCATTTTATAGTTCTAGCCAACGTAAAATTACTTAAATGCCCCTAATTTAGTAACGAAATAATTATTCCATTGCTATTTTTGCAACCGAAATAAATTTGATTGCTATTTAGCAACTGAATTTTATTTCGGTTGTTATTTTAGCAACTGAAATAAAATTTCATTGCCATTTTAGCAACCGAATATGGATTCGGTTGCTATTTTTCATAAAAAGTGAAATTTAGCAATAGAATAATATTTTCGTTGCTAAAATAGCAACGAAAATTAAATTTCGTTGCTATTTTAGCAACCAAAATAAAATTTCGTTGCTATTTACCAATGGAATTAAATTTCCATTGCTAAATAGCAATGAAATATTTTTCGTTGCTAATTAAGGCAGCAACAAATGGCGGATAAAATTTGAAACGAAAAAATAGCAACAAAATTTTGATTTCCGTTGCTATTTTAGCAACCGAAATAAAATTTTGTTGCTATTTACCAACGAAACTAAATATCCATTGCTAAATAGCAACGGAATTTTTTTCGGTTGCTAAAATAGCAACGAAAAATAAATTTCGTTGCTATTTTTCGTCCCAAATTTTATCCGCCATTTGTTGCCGCCTTAATTAGCAATGGAAAAAAATTTCGTTGCTAATTTTCATTGCTAAATAATGGCACCAAAAATTCTCTCCACTTTTAGCAAAGGAAGCTAACCAAATATTTTTTCATTGCTAATTTTATAAAGTTCAACCAATTTTAGCAACAAAAACTATTTTTCATTGCTAAATAGCAACAAAATTGTGTTTTCGTTGCCAAATTAGCAATGGAATAAATTCTGTTGCTATTTTTTCATTGCTATTTCCAGATTTTCTTGTAGTGAAAGAATGAGAATACATGAAATAGCATAATGCATTGTTAGTAAATCATGATAGTCGAATTGTATACCTTGAGAAAATGGCATGCCTTAGTTGTATATTAATGATAATTTTTGTGTGTATTGTGAATACATGAGCTTTAAGCACAATAGATATGAATTATACAAAGTAGATATGTTACATAATGTGGAATTTGTTGAAAATTTTGAAAAAAACATAATATAAAAATTTATTTACCCTTAGTATACAATGGTCAAACCAGAATTTCAGGACATAATGGCTAGCTATAGAGACAATTACCACGGTAAAGTGTTGAGTTGATTTGAATTGTAGACCACCACCAATCTACCTACTTGTATTATGTATATTAGAGTGTCAATTGAGGCGTTGATCACTCCATGCAATCACCTCAACATATTTTGGAGGCATTGATCACTCCATATGGTCACCTCAGCATATTTTGGACCATTGAAGTCCTCATTTTGTATATCCAGTTCGAGGTTTTTCATTAGTTATTATTAGGAAAAAATGTAATTAAACGAGAAAAAAGGACTAAAAGAATAAATAAGTGAAAAAGAATGCTAACTATGTAAATGAAGAGTGAATAATATGAAAAATGCGGTTAAGTGATTAATAGTGATAATTATATGAAAAGTAAGAAAAGAAGGACAAAAATGTAAATTAATGTTAAAAATATAGTTAAAAATAGTAAAATGGTAAAAAGGATGAAAATGTATAAAAGTAAAGTCAATAGGGACCAAATGATAATTGCCACTACATGAAGAAACCATAAGGACTGAAACATAAATTAAAGGATGAAAATGTAATAAATGATATAAAAGGGTAGAAGAGTAAAATTAGTATAGTAATTGGTGGAAAATGTAATAAAGCAAAAGTTTAGGCACTAAAATGAAATGTTTACCTAAGATATGGAATAAATGAGTAAAAAGTGAAAATGAATAGTGATATCGAATAAATAGTAATTTAAGGACTTAAAAGGAAACTTTGAAATAAAAATATAGCATTAGGTAATAAGAAAGTGAATATCGATAATAAACTATTTTATATATGATGAAATTTTGTGTAGTATATCCACCACTAGGCAATGAAGTTGCTTAGTGCATGGTTTTATTTGACTGCGTATAAGAGATAGATAACAGAAGATAAATGGCAGTGAAGAAGAGTGTGTATGGCTTGTACATGATATATAATGGGAAGATGAAGGATATTATGTTATATTTATTTTTGGCATGTAATAAATTAGTTAATTATATAAATGATATATGTTTAATAATGAATTATGGATATATATAGCCATAAGTATGTATAATGATTATATTGTGGTATGGTTTGTGTTGATTGTTAAACGTGATGATTTTGTGGACGAATTGTGATTGATGGGTAATGATAGATTGGAGAAATTGTGGAGATTAAGTTATGGATTATTTGGGAGTGTATTGTTTGAAAATTTGCAGGTGGGTAGGCAAGATTTTATAGCCGTTATACTACCTAAATTTTTAACAAATGAATATTAACATTTTGACGCTAACATTAAATGGAAATTATACATACCATGTTACAACTTAATAGTTACAAACGTATTTATATCAAATGGGTGAGATATTAAGTAATAAATGATTCATTTAGATTGCATGAATGACCCTGCAATACTAGCAATAGTGGTACTTCGATGCTTGGACTAATGTCAGAATATTAGATGTTATAATTAGTTATGCCTTTCATTATTGTGGGTTTCTTGCTACAATGGAAGTTTACAGTTATGCGAATTGGATATCAAATTCAAAAGAAACTAAATCTACTTGTAGTTTTGTTTTTACAATGGGCGATGAGCAATAGCTTGGAAATCTGCTAAACAAACAATAATTTGTAGGTCTACTATAGAAACAAAATTAGTAGCATTAAATGTTGCTAGTAGTAAAGTAGAATGACTTAAAATTTTCTTATATGATATACGATTTTAAATAAACCTATACTTATAATTTTTATGCATTGTGATAACCAAGCAACAATTGCTAAGGCTAAGAGTAAAAATTTTAATGAAAAAATGAGGAAATTGACTGTTAGACATAAATTAATACATCATTTATTATCTCACAATATAGTTTTTTTGGATTTTGCCAAGTCTGAAAATAATATTTTGGATCCACTCACCAAAGGTTTAACACACCATTAGATACTTCTTACATAAAGAGGAATAGGATTGAGACCTACTAATTAGTTGCCATAGTGGTTATCTATCTTTATATGCATGGCGATCCCATAAATACAGTTCAACAGGAAATAATGGAACTATTTGGTAACTTGGGAAAGCATGTTTAATATCATTATACAAGAGAATTTCGAGTTTCATTCCTATAATATTATGCTATTTACTATGATATTTGGGAAGAATTTATTTCCAAATGAATCCAAAGGCATATATTTTCTTGGGGTGACGATCACATATCACTTTTGGAGGATTTATCTAGTGAGTGGGGTCGCCAAGTGCAAAACTTGTAAAACCCTTATGATTTCTTATACTGTGTGTATAGAGAATATTATTATGGTCAAAAGAACCTAGTTTAAAATATTTATGTTACCATGTTTTCTTTAAAATAAATTTACTAACACTAAGTATAGGTTCAAACTTTGTAAATATCAAAAATTTGTTATACAATATTATATGCTCAAATAATAAATTTAAAATTTTTTAATTATATAGGGGAGTGTTGGAATTTTTATTAAGCAAAAATTTTATTTTTAACGAGTAAAGAGTGGTTCCTAAAGTTTAGTTTATTGGTTGATTTTTCTGTATAAAATGGCTAATTTTTCTCCTTTATTTTCTCCAATTTTTCGGCCTTTGTGATGTTAACTTTTTTCTCAAATTAATATATGTGTGTGTGTTTTATAGTTTTAGAAAACAACCAAAAAAAAAAGATACCCAATGAAGAAAAGTAATGCTTTTCTTAGAAAACAACAAAAAAAGATACCCAATGAAGAAAAGTAATGCTTTTCTTAGAAAAGTATTACACAATGAAGTAGTAACCCACTTTTACTTCACAAGATATTCTATCTACTAGTTTAACAACAAAATTAACTCCCTTGATTGTGAAAAATTATTTACCTATTTAATTATTATTTGAGCATTAAGAATAATTGGTTTGGGAAATTTTTAATTGCAAACAAGAAATTCAACGGATTGGTGTTGTGAGAGGGACATAGTTGATTAATTCTTAATGCAGACAGGCCATTACCTCTCAAAGGATAGTGCAAATCAACGTGCTGTAATCTACAAATCTACAGACCACTCTAGACTTTTTCTTAATCTAATTGTTATTTGATTTATTATTGTTATTATTGCTTTACTTGAAATTCTTACCGTGTTTATTATCTTTAATGTGTGTTGAATTAATTAGCTATAATAGATTGTACATCTGATCATCAAAGCAATGCTAGCAATGAGGATTTTTTAATGCCACCCTATATAATAGCACTATTGGAGCACTTGAATACCTTACCTTCACTCAACCGGATGTGGCTTTTTTTGTTAATAAAGCTTTTCAATATATTCATGCTCTTAAATTGCATCAATGGACTGTAGTATAAAGAATACTTTGCTATCTTAAAGGTAATATTCACTATGCCCTATATCTTCCCAAATCACTACTATATTTAACTGCTTTTTAAATTTTGATTAGGGAGGAAATGTGGACGATAAACACTTATAGGCTATGCAATATTTTTTGGTTCCAACTTAATTTCATGGTCTTTAAATAAATAAATGATGATTTCCTACTCATTTGTAAAGGCAAAATATTGAGCCTTAACATTAGCAACTTGGTTGCAACATCCCTTAACTAAAATTAGATTTCCATTGTCCAAAGCTCCCACACTTTGGTGTCATAATCTTGTTGAAGAATGATTTAAATATTTATATGTTTATTTGATTTACTATTAGTATCTTCCTATATTTTTAGTTTGAATTAGTCAAATAAATATCCATTATTGTTATTGAGATAATGTCAGTAGGCATGATGGATTTTATTAGTTGCTTAAAATTATTTTAATTTTTTTTTGTAGTTGTAAGCCAATAAATAAGCAGATTTGCTTCAATCTTTATAGCAGTAATTCATTGAAAAAAGGATCATCTATTCAGTCCTCTATTCTTTTTATTATTTCTTTTTATGGTGCTTTACCTATATTAGAGCTGGGATTAAGAGTGAGTGAATAGTAAACAAGTGAGTTGAGTGAAATATTTAGAAGGAAAACTAATGGCTAGCAGCAGCAACGTGTTGAGTACAATAATCCTACTCATTCCCATTTTCAAATGAGAAGGTTATGAATTTTAAAGTATTCATATGAAAACTCTCCTCAAATCTCAAGATCTTTGGGATATTGTGGAATATGGCTATGCTGATTCTGATGATGAGAATAAATTGTGCAAGAAGAAGAAGAAGAAGAAGAAAAATTCCAAGGCTTTAGTAATCATTTAAAAAGTTGACCATGATAGTGTTTTCTCTAAAATTGCAGCAATAACCACTTCGAAGCAAGCATGGCCAATTTTGCAGAAGGAATTTCAGGGTGATTCAAAAGTCATTATTGTGAAATTGTAGTCGCTTTGACGTGACTTTGAAACCTTGATGATGAAAATTGGAGAAACAATTGCTAATTTTTTTATCAAGAGCAATGACGATAATTGGCCAAATGCAATCTTATGGTGAGAAAATCACTGAACAGACCATTGTTGAAAAAGTTCTTGAAAGCTTGACTCCGAAATTTCATTATGTGGTAGCAACTATAGAGGAATCTAAGGATTTATCATCTGTAGCATTTGACGAGCTGATGGGGTCACTTCAAGCTCATGAGTCATAAATTAATAGGTCACTTAAAAGGAATGATGAGAAAGTATTTCAACTGCATGAGGCAGCCACTAAAAATGGTGTATTATTTTTATTGGTTATTGTACTCATTCCAAAGCATTTAGATTATGTAATCATCTTAGTGGCAAGCTTTTAATAAGAAGGGATGTAGTATTTGATTAACATACTAGTTAGGATTGGCATGGAAATGAAAAGAAGATCCGGATCTAGGTTCCTATGATTGACACACTACATAGCAACAGAATTGATTTAGCAACGGAAAACAAATCTCGTTGCTATTTAGCAATGGAAATCAATTTCTGTTGCTAAAATTGGTTGAGGTTTTATTGATTTAGCAACGGAATACAAATGGTTGTACTCCGTTGCTAAAAAGGGAGGGAGATTTTAGCACCATTATTTAGCAACGGAATCACATTTTTCGTTGCTAAATATGGCTGTAATTGAGGGAGGGAATTGCTTTAGATAAAAATAGCAACGAAATATAATTTCCGTTGTTGATTTTGAGTTGTATTTCTATATATTTGTTTTTATAGATTCTACTATATTATTTAGGTACCCATACTGAGTTTATGTTAATTTTTTTATGGATTTTTTATTTATACTATGGATTCTATGTTATAATTAAATTAATTGCATTATATTTTTTTAATGACTAATCAATTTAGATCCTCAAATTTTTATCATTTCAATGGCTACATTTGATTCTACTAATCAATTGATGATCCTCAAAATTAGCTACGTAAAATATAATATTTTCTTTGCTGATTTTAGCAACGGAAATATATTTTCCGTTGCTAAAATTAGCAACGGAATGTGTAATTCCGTTGCTAAAATTTACCAATCAACCGAAAATGAGTTGGTTGAATTTAGCAACGAAATGAAAATTCCGTTGCTAAAAATAGCAACCGCCCGATTAGCAACGGAATTTTCCGTTGCTAATTTCCATTTCTATTTTTTTTAGCAATACTATTTTCCGTTGCTAAATTGGATTTTTCTTGTAGTGACAGTCTCTCCAAATGAAATTTAAACAAACTCACCAACTAGTTCGATCCTCTATAGTGTCACCAATTTCATCATCGTCAGCATCACCAAATTCTATTTTGACATTACAAAGTGAAAGCTCTTCATCTACATCATATAAGACACCACCAAAAAATTTTCAATCATTGGCTAACATATACACATCATGTCAATTTGCTCTTACTATATCACATCCTATAACCTATAAAGAAGTAGGTGGAAAGGAAGAATGGCAAAGAGCAATGGTGGAAGAATTGATAGCAATTGAAAATACCAAAACATAGGAGTTGGTGGACTTACCCGGAGGCAAAAATGCAATCGGTTTGAAGTGGATATTTAAGACAAAGTTTGGTACTGATGGAAGCATACAAAAGCACAACTTGTGGCAAAGGGTTATGCACAATAAAATGGTGTTGATTTTGAAGAAACCTTCTCTCTTATAGCTCGCTTTGAAATAGTAAAGCTTATTCTAGCATTGGATGCACAAGTACAATGGTTGGTGTACTAATTTGACATCAAATCAGCCTTTTGAATGGTGATTTACAAGAAGAAGTCCACTTAGCTCATCCAAATGTTTTTCTAATTAAGGGAGAAGAAACAAAAGTTTACATATTGAAGAAGGCATTATATGGATGAAAGCAGGCTCTCCGTGCATAGTATAATAAAATTAATGGGTATTTCCAGTAAAATGGCTTTATGAAAGTAAGAACGAACCATCTATGTATGTGAAGAAGGAAAATAAAAACTATTTCATCATTATTTGTCTCTATATTAATGATATCATTTATACAAGTTCTTCTAATTCTCTTGTGGCTGAATTTAAGTTCCATATGATGAATAAATTTGAAATGTTAGATATATGTTTACTGCATTACTTAAGTCCAACAAACAGCTGATGGGATTTTTCTTCGGCAAAGAAAATATGGCAAGGATCTTCTTGAAAAACTTACAATGCCTAATTGTAAGTCAACAACAACACCGTTGAATATAAATAAAAATTTGTAGCAAAAAGATGGAGTGGAGGTGACATATCGATGCTAAGAGATTCAGAAGCTTATAGTTGGAGGCTTAATTTATTTAACTCGTACTCAACTTGATATAACATGTTCAGTTGGTATGATTTCCAAGTTTATGCAACATCCATCAATGGTTCATTTTGAAGCAGAAAAATGGGTCTTGTGGTATGTTTTTGGAACTATGAACTATAGCATATGGTATTCAAAAGCTTCCAATTTCAAATTATGCGAGTTCACAGATAGCAATTGGGCAAATTCTTTGGATGATAGGCAAAGCATTTTAGCAAGTGTTTTTACTCTTGGATCAGGAGTAATCACTGGAGCATTGTCATCTTCAAAGGTAAAGTATGTGTCAATCGCTTCAGCAGCTTGTCAGGCTATTTGGTTGAGAAGAATGTTAGTTGAATTGCAACAAGAACAAAGGGAGCAATATAAATATTTTGTGACAAGGCAAGTATCTTTATGACAAAAAAAATAATAATAATCTAGCATTTCAATAGTAACACAAAGCATATTGATATCCATTTCCATTTTATTCGAGATTTGGTTGCAAAGGAGGAGATAACTTTAAAGTAACATAGCACACATGAACAGCTAGCTGATTTCTGAAAAGCCTTTATCAAAAGTGAAACTCTGCTACTTTAGAGATTTACTTGGTGCTAGAGACTTTGAATCAAGGGAGGATGTTAAAGAATGATTTAAAGATTGATATGTTTCTTTGATTTACCGTTAGTATCTTTTTATTTTTATTTTTTTATCTGAATTAGTCAAATAAATATCCACTATAGTTACTGAGATAATGATAATGGACATGCTAGATTTTATTAGTTGCTTAAAATTATTTTAATTTTGTTTGTAATTATAAGCCTATTGCAGATTTACTTTAATATTTATTGTAGTAATTCATTGAATAAAAGATCATTTATCCATTCCTCTTGTTCTTCTTTATTATTTCTCTTTATGGTGCTTTACCTAACAAATCTCATTGCAACATATTATACAATGAATCCTATCTTCGTGCATAAAGCACTTTGAAATTAATTTTCACTTTGTCCATGAAAGGGAAGTTAGGAAACAGACAAGATTTTGTCTGTTATTTAAGTACCGTTGAGCAAATTGCTGAAGCTCTCACAAAACCGTGCTCTAAAATGGTTTCCATTAGTTGCAAAACAAGTTGACTGTTCTTCCAAATCCCAACTCAACTTAAGAGGGGAGATTAAGAGATTTTCATCTTATCGTAAAGATACTCGATATTGACTAGAGGCTAATTGTTTTTTTGATAAGCCAAAAGTTTATTAAAATTTGATGCTTAGTTGCTCTAAATACTTAGGTCAGTTTAGCTTCAAAATTTATCAATCCATTATCAACAAGCTACATTGTACAATCTATTCACATCCTGGATTTATTACAAAATTATTACTTTAGCGTATCTTACAATTTTTCTGATATATATATATATATATGCACACACATTTTTTTGTGTATTAATTTATATTGACTAATTTTTCTATTATGCATAAAAATAAAAGTAAATTTACATATATGCGTAAGATGGAAAAGAAGTAACACTTGTATTTTGGTTACTCAAGGCGAGGCAAAGCTTTTCATGTCCACCATTCCTCCTCACTAGCTGGCAACAAGTAGATCGGCCATGTAGGCAAACACGGCTTCTAGCTTCAGATCCGCCCAAACAAGGCGGTATTTGGGTTCACGAACATCGGCAGCAAGTCGCTGGTGGCCTGAGCTTCATGGCGACGGTGATAGATCGGAGAAGGTGTATGCCTACTCTGTTCTCCTTTTTTGCATTTGGTTAGTCCTTTTTTTTTTCTTTCTTTGGCTGCTTTTCTCTTTGTTCATTCTTCTCTCTTAGGCTCTTTTGGTTTTATTCATTTGTTGATTATAATAACTGTTAATTATGTAAATTTAGCCTCTCTCTATTTTGTGAATACTTGATGTGAGTATGATGCCTTTGTATGGCACGTTGCTGCTTCTGCTAGGATAAAAATGCTGCTGCTTGGTGATAATTCTGGGGTTTTACTCCCTAGATCGGTTATTTCCTAGTTCTTGTTGTTTGTTCTTCTCTTCTTAGGCATATATATATATATATTGCACCTATTATGCTTTACATTAGAGATATAACGGAGAAATAAGTATTTTCTTTAAATACAAAATCTATTATAAGCTTACTCAATTACAGTTACAAAAATAAATAAATAAATAAATAAATTCTTAGTTCTTGAGTAATACAGAAAAAAAAAAATTGTTTGTATTAAAGCACTCGTCTTGGAAAATGATTAATATGATTTCAAACTACTTTTTATCTATTTTATAGATAAGGATGGAATACGAGTCACCCCCTTTTAGTTGCAACAATTGTTACATTCTGCATTGTACTTCACTTAATAACATTTCTCACATAATGGGAAAAATCTTCCATATCTGAGCCCTGGATTATGCATTCAGTGCTCAAGTGTGAAAAATCAATGATATATTGTAATCTTATAAAATAATTAAAACAAGTAGCTGAGGATTCGACATGTTTAACACTGATCCCATTCTTAAAATCAAAGAGAAAATGGAAGAGGAGCACACTTTTGGCTGGGGGGCTGCTAGTGGGGCTTAAAGCTTAAAGTTGGTACCCAACACATGCCTAATCACTATTATATATATATATATATATATATAATTTTTCAGCTCTATATCTTGTTTTATTTTATATATTTTACTGTAGAAGGTCTGTATCTTGTTAGTTATGGTTGATGGTGCAATCTGTCTTAGAAGCCGAAAGGAAGGGAAAAAATAAAATAAAAATGTATATAGGGGATCAAAAGTAGCTTAATAATATATTAATACAAAATCTATTAATTCTTACTCAATTAAAAAAAGCAGTACCAGTCATTTTTTTTAAAAAAAAAAAAAAAAGATAAGCTAATGAATTGTGATGATTACAATCAACATTTCAGCAAAAGTGAAATTTTTTGGCTAAGTTATATCATTTCTTATGAATAAGAATGAAAGATTTGTTTGTGGGATTGCCTTTGGTGACTTTGAAAATGATGACTGCAGAGCTGATGGTTCTTGGATTCATTTCATTGCTCCTGACTTTTGGGCAGACATACATTACAAAAATATGTGTTCCTCAAAAAGTTGCAGACACTATGTTGCCTTGTCGTGCTGATGGTTCATATGACTCAACTGAGGAGGAAAGTTGTCGAAGGCTATTGTGGTTTGATCGTAGATTTCTACCTGGCACTGAAGCCACTACTAAATGCAAAACAGCGAGTTCATATGTCGCCAATTGCTTTCTTCTGTGATTGACTTCAGACATTTTTTAATCTTGTTTGCCCTTGAGAAGTGGTCAGGCACTATTCTGCAACTTGCATGTATTGATTTTTTTTATGTTATAAACTTGCATCTGTGATAATCTCTTAGTGAATATTTTACTCTTAATATAGCAGAGAACATTTCTCTAAATAGTGGAAGGTGAGTGGTTGCCAAACAAACTGAAAATAAAGTATAAAAAAGTTTAAGCATCTGGATTTTGTATTTTGTTTGTTGGACCAATAAATCATCATAGCATGACATAATTATACATCTTTAAATGCGGCCCAGTTCTACCCCACATGTTACTCTACAAAACCAAAGGCATGAAATGAGCTTTAATTATGTTTTTTTATGTTTGGAATGTTGAATTATATATATATGATTTGTGGTTTATATAATTTTGTATATATCTGAACAACTTCCATTTACTCTATTGGTTCCTATGCTAATTTCTTATATGTTGAATAAAACTATTCTCTAAATATTTGCCAAACTTCGGTATCGCATAAAGTAGAAGTTCTTGAAGAGTTTAGCTAGAATAGGCTTGCGTTTTATTTTCTCCGTTTTGGTTCGCCTATTCTCGAATATCAGAGTCTTTGGACTTACTTGAAGTCTGTTTCAGGCTGCTTGCAAAGAACAGAAACTCATATATTTCTTCTGTGTTACAGGATTTAGAAAAGCTTTTGTGAAGATTTGACCTAAAAATAATTCAAAGAGACCAACCGGAAGGAGTGTTTAAGCGACTAAGCCTTGCATGAGTAGAATCAATCAAAACATGACATTTTAGTTATTTTACATAATGAAACTTTTGGATTCATTGTGTATATTGTACATTGTTGTCTTGTGAATATTCATTTTGATATTATATTTTTTAAATTAATAATACTATAGAATTTGTATTTATATAAATTAAATTATGATTTGCTTATATAATAAATTAATTTACATGGTGATTTTGTATATCATAAATTAATTTGTTGATTATACAGGCCATAAATTAATAAATATAAAATAAAAAATAAATTATATTTAGCGACGGATTCGCGACAATAAATGTCGCTAATATATAATAAATTTGAATTTGACACAATCAGTATTAGCGACGGTATCAAACCATATTTGTCGCCAATAATCAAAATTATATAAGGCGACTAATTTTAAAATTAATTTAGCGACGGTTATATCCTTTTCGTGACTGTTTTTTCCGTCACATTTTAGCGACTGTTTTCGTACTCGTCGCAAATAATTTCGCTATTAACTATTCGTCCCGCCTCGCTAACAATTATTCGCGACGGAAATGTCATTTAGCAACGGATATCCGTCGCGAATTGGTAGTTTTTTTTTATAGTGTAATGGAAAGCCTTCACATCTAACCCAAATAAACTGGCTTTTGCAGATGTCATTCGGCTCCCAAATACTAACCAATTCAAACCATTCACTCAGCCAGTGTATCCCCAATTCGAGCATTAAATCATTTTCTTTATAGGATGGAAAAATAAGAAGAACCAAACTATCTTCCATAGGTTTGCATTCGCAAGAAAGATATCTTTAAGATATCATAGCCTCCTATATATTGATTAAATTACGAGCATGATGTAGCCAACCCACTAGACTCCTCTTCAAGTAGTCCCTTTCCTCCTCAGCAACCTTATATTGAAAATTAACAGAACCCAGTCTCATGTTTGTGTAAGTATCTTTGCATTTTCCTTCCTTGCTTTCCATACCCAATTCCGTTACCTTAGCACAAGTTCTATCATCTTTGTAACTAGGCAATCTCACCTCCAAAGGCTTGTAACTGTTCTCTTTTTTCCTTATTGAAGTTGTAACACCATAACGTGCAAGGTTGACCTGTGTTTGGTGGCATCCAATCCGAGCACCATCCACTCTTTAAAAATATTCTATATTCTTTGTCGTAAACAAACTGACAAAACCAAACTTATATCCTTTTATACTCAATTTCTTGGGTCTGAAGACATGTTCCACCATCCCAAACCAGGAGAAAACTTTCCTTAGTGCAAATATTGTTCACAGACAATCTATAGGAGTTGGATTCAATATTTGAGCACTTAACCTTAGAAAGGGGTTGGATTCAATATTTGAGCACTCAACCTTAGAAAAGGGAACCGCACTGAATTTTCCTTAGTGCAAATATTGTTCATAAACAATCTATAGGAGTTGGATTCAATTTTTTAGCACTCAACCTTAGAAAAGAGAACCGCTTTGAATTTGCCATCAAGCCACCTTTTGGGTTCAGGATGGATGGAAAATTGGTGGAGATGGATTTAATTTTTGAGCACTCAACCTTAGAAAAGGGAACCACTCTGAATTTGCCATCAAGCCACCTTTTGGGTTCGGGATGGATGGGAAATTGGTGGAGATGAAAACTGGATGGTCAGGGTTACAGGGGAGAGGAAAGTGGGAAAGACCCATTTGCCATCAAGCCACCTTTTGGGTTCGGGATGGATGGGAAATCGGTGGAGATGGAAACTGGATGGTCAGGGTAACAGGGGATTGCCTGAATTTGCCATCAAGCCACCTTTTGCAACACCGCCTCAGTTGCGGGTCCTTCTGGTTTCCTACTCCGCGACGGGTCAGAACTTCGCTTGTGGATTGCCTAATGTACTGCTCGCAGGCGCTTAAGTCCCTCATCTGAACCTCCGGCACGCACGATTGTTCTCTGCCTCTCGGGTTAGCCTCGTCGATCTCCACTGTGGTGATTATGGTTCTGTGGGCGAATGCATTGGTTATTAAAGCCAGCAGAACCCTGATGAGAACTATGAGCTTTGCCATTTCTTGATAATCTCCCAGAGATGTTTGTTTTACGTTTTATGATTAGTAAAGGGTTAGTAAATGGTTTTTTTATAGGAGATTTTGGTGAGTGCATGTAGAAAACGTGGAGGGTTTATGTAATGGTTAGTCATTTCTGGTATTTTCTTGGGATAGCTACAGCTGGTCTCGCTGTGTGCTTCATGGTTACATGTAGGCTAACACCATGCAAAAGCTTTGCTTGAAGAAATTCGTGAGAATTGTTTGTTTGTGTTCGCTTGTTATGGTTTTGCGTTTTCTTATCGCTGCATCCGCCCGATTATTTTTGCTTTCTATTTATATTTATCAAAACATTCATTTGTGCTGATCATTTGCACAAAGATAAGTTTTCATTTTCCGGCTTTCCTCTAATATTAGTTCTTTCCCGTTCTTATAGTCTAATATTAGATGTTTCACGATATCGGATAGCTATGGATGAGCATGGACCGGTTAACCGGTTTATTAATAATTTTATTAAACTAATTCATTAATTTTTGTTAACTGCTACATCGGTTTTGATTTTTAATTTAATTTTTCGGATCGGTTTATCGGTTAACCACTAAAAAATTTTAATATATAAATTTAATAAATTATACAGTTTGTAATATTATTTTTAATAGTTAAAAATGCTTTAGAAATGAAAAAAATACAAATTAAATATAATATCCATTAAAAGAATCAAAATAAAAATAAAATTTTCATAATTAATTATAAAAATTAAATATATTTAATATAAAACTGACAATATAGTGTTAATAATAATAATAATAATAATAATAATAATAATAATAATAATAATAATAATAATAATAATAATAAGAAGAAGAAGAAGAAGAAGAAGAAAGATAATTTTAATGTTTATTTACTAAAAATATATATTTTAATAATATTTTACAAAATTATATATCATAATATTTATAAATTATACAAATATTGAAAAATATAAGTATACAATTATATATATATATATATATAATCGATTTAGTTTCGGATCAGTTAACTATCGGTTTTTAAAAGTAAAAACCGTAAATTTAAAATTTCGCTTCGGTTAACCTAAAAATCGATTAGATTTTAATGAATTTTTTGTTTAATCGAGATTTCGGTTTTTTTGCTTACCCTTACAAATATTCCATTTCTTGTTTAGACCTAATCTAGACGAATTTTATTTACCAAACTAATAATATATAGTAAACTTTGCAATTTTTTATTGAAAAATGAGTGGAGTGATAGTTTATGCGCATAGATATTAGCAATCCACTATTTGTTTGTCCATAAATTTTGTCTAAATTGGATCGAGACAATGATTTTTCTATTTTTTTTGGAAATCATACCCATAAAAAATGCCATATAAAACGATTTTTTCTAATATTTTTTTATTTTTTTTTCACAAATCGTACCCATAACAAAATGCCATGTAAATTGAGTTTTTCTAATAAATTTTCTATATAGTGCACCAAATCAATAATATATTAACTTATAAAAAAAATAATTTTTTAATTATTTTTTATATATGTCAACACTAATTAATGAAGAGTTAAATAGTTATGTAATTGTACATTAAAATTAATAAAAAAAAAAGTATAACTTACAATATTGTTAATAGTTCATATTAATTTGACACTTGCTCTTATTAAGTAGGTCTCCAGATTTTTGCTCTGGACTTTTTGATAATGAAAGAAATGAATTCCAACGGACAAAATAGCAATTAAACTTGTCTATCTATAAACTTACATTAAATTACTAACTAAATTTGCCTAGTGCACAAAATACTAATTAAAAATTAAATGCATATACAAAATACTAATTAAACTTGTGTATTTATAAACTTAAAATTAAAACATAAATTAAAAAATAATAATTGCACTAACTCCATTAATACCAATGACATTATTTCTGAAAAATAAATTTTATACGTTACAAAGTTAATACATTATAATATCAATAACATTATTTTTGAAAAATAAAGTTCTACATTATAAACGTTTTCAAGATCCAAGAATTTTTTGAATCAATTCCCAAAAAAATATAACTTGTAGGGTTATTTTTATGGCCATCGAATTTATATTAAAATTATTTTAAAAATAAAGGATCAATCATTAAAAAAGAATTATAAAGTAAACATAAATTAAAAAGTTATTTTCAAAAATCACTGTTCACTATAGTTGAAAATAACAGTAAATAAAGCTCATACGCAGATCGATACATCATCTAACTTAACAAGAGCTCATATTGAACCGTAAACAGAAGTTTATACGTAGGTCGACACATCATCTAACTTAATATGTTTGTTGACACGTAATTTAACTGAATAAGAAAATGCTGGAATTATTAAAAGAATGATTTTGCACTCAAAAAGGATAATATAGTCTCTAACTCAATAATATAGGCTCATACGCAGATAGACACATCATATGTATCAATCCAATAATCATATTATCTATCACCAATTAGTGTTGGTCTGCCATCTCAACCCAATAATCATATTATGTATCAAATCATGTTGGTGTACTATCTCAACCAAGTAATCGTATTATCTATCACCAAATAATATAAAAAAAAATTATAAAACATTATTGTTGGTGTGCCATGCGAACCCAGAAATATAATTTACCGTAAGACATATATCTTACGTGATATGTTTGCATACATATTAGGTTTTTTCTTTTGGCGTTGAGTCATGTTGAAATGATTAATTTTAGAGTTAGAATTAATTTTGCGATAATTACCGGTCATAATTTTGGTATTATCCACTTATTGATGTTTGGACGAGAAAACTATATATTTCTGTTTCATGCACTACTGCTTGTTCATATATAAGCCCCTTAGCAAAAACTCATAAGAGTATGCTTACAAGACAAGATATGACTAACGAAACAATACTTCGATGTGCTTCACTTGGACACAAACCACAACGCACACACCCATTGCTCACTCCACCAACACCATGGCCATGGCCATGGTTTTATGAAAGTGAACTTTATTCAACGTCACATGCACATCAATGTATTACGTAGCCCAGCAGGCTACCATATTAGAACGCGATTCTTCTAAAATCGCAGCTCTCGCGAAAGCCGCAGGCAGATGGAATTTTGCTAGCCGTCTGCATCACCTGCTGATATTGTTCGGTTTGTCCTTGCATTTGCTCAAATACAGACTTTACTGCTTGGCATTGGCATTCATCTCGCACGTTTTCCAACTGACGGCAGCACATCCGCAGTTGCCTATCATGCTGGTTTCCTTCTCTGCCGAGGGCCAGAACTTCGTCCGCCCGCCTCCTGGATTGCCTAATGTACTGCTCGCAGGCACTCAAATCCTTCATTTGAGCCTCCATCCTGCATGTTCGTTCTCTGCTTCTCGGGTTCGCCTCGTCGATCTCCACCGTGGTGACGGTGGTTCTGTAGGCGAATGCATTGGCTATTATAGCCAGCAGAACAGTGATAAGAGCTACGAACTTTGCCATTGTTCGATAATTTCACTGATCTTCTCTTTGTGTTGATTGAAGAAAGTAAAATAGTTATTGAGGAAAGAAGTAGCATGGTAAGAGGTTTTTATAGGAGATTTTGGTAAGGTGCATGTAGAGAACGTGGAGGGTTTATGCAATGGTTGGTCATTTCTGTCTTTTTCTTGGTATGCCCACAGTTGGCAGGGGCTATCTTAAAAAAAAAAAAATTAGGAGTAAAATTTTGTAACGTTCATATTTTATTATAGTTGTGGGAGCAATGTTTTCTATAAAACTCGACAATATATATATATATATATATATATACACACACACCCACAGAGCAGCAGAGCCACTTGTAGCCGATTTGCATACCCTCAATTTTAAATTTTATTTTGATATATATATATATATAAGGTGCAAATTAATTCCTGAAATTTGGCGAATGTATAATTGAAGGCTTAATTTTTTTTTTTTTGTGTAATTTCAGCTCTGATGTTTTTAAATTGGTGCAATATGATTCCATCATTATGGAGCCGTTAGCGGCATGAGTTAACCGATAATGTGGCGTATTAAGTGACACGTGGCAGACCATGTGGCAAAATGTAGCGTATGACGTGGTGGATGGAAGACACGTCAGCTGACACGTGTACACCACATGCATGTCACGTGAAGAAATTAGCAACGGAAAATACTGTCGCTAATATCCTGAATCCCGTCATTAATAGCCTAAATTCACTGCTTCTGTATATCTTTAGCGACTAGTGTTGTCACAATTCCATCACTAAATGTCAAAATTTAATTAAAGAAGGCAAATTGTAAAGCTCCAAATTATGTAGCATACTTGAACATAAGAAAAACAGATGTTGTCTTCCTCTTTCTCTTCTTTGTCCTGCTCATTTTCTTAAGCAAAGACATCAATCTCCTATATGCAGAAATATCATTGGAAGAAGTGGTGGTGGTAGAATAAGGAGTTATCTGCTACTAACTAAAGAGCGTATTTCCTTTGACAAATATTTATGCCACTGGAATTTCTTGCAACTTCAACTCCAATAATTTTTTAATATTGAACCTCTTGAAGCATTCCTTTGACAAATTCCTTGCCAGAGCATGCAGAAAACAAAATTCAGAAGATTTTGATGCATAAAGAAAAAAACAAACAAACAAAATTAATTCTGCAACTCCTGTATTTCATTTACTAACAAGTGTCCATACAAAACATATACTCAAATAAGCAGCCACCTATCGATGCTTAAAGTTTTACAAATAATAACCTCTTGCTGTTACAAATAAGCAGCCACCTATTGTAGTTTTACAAATTACAAACTAGCTAATCTAATTTGATGTCTGCATCGAATTCAAGAATTAAAATCTAATGTTACTAATTAAGCTGATCCATTCTTGTTGTTACTAGCAGTGGCATTCATAAGGCACTTGGTCCAGCAGATTGCTGTTTCCCTTGAAGACACAACTTCATAGATAAGTAGACTCCCAAACTCAGCCACGACATTCCCTGCAAGAAAATAGGAATCAGAAAATTTAAGAAAATGGAACAAATAATGAAGAAGAACAAGAACAAGAAGAGAAGAATTATACTCAAACGTACACACATAAAAAAAAAAAATCTTGGAATATAGATGGAAGACTATAAAGTATCAAAATACTGCATCTACTAAATAAGAAAAGTTAAATCTTGATATCCTGATAGAGTCCAAACCATATATAGCTTATAAAAATAGCATTAAGGCCTTGAGGGAAACATTACCTAAACATTTTAATTTTAATATTAGATTAAATCACAAATTAATTAGCTGTGCTTACCTAATATCTTTATATTTTTATTACTTTATTAAATTATTCTTTTAAGCAGTCAAAAGGAGACCCAAACTACTCCTAACATTAGCTTCCAATTTTAATAAAAAACATAAAATTTAAAAACAAAAGGCTAAAGAAATTAGCCATAATGAAAAGATCAGAATTTGATTTGGTCTAGGGGTTGAGGCTTCCTGGTCAAAGAGTGAAAAAATGGATGGGTCAACCCACAAACTTTTTCTCCACTCAAATATTGATGATGATTAAGAAAAGAAAAGGTTGAAAAAAAAATCAAGAGACAACAACAAAACAGATGCTCAAACCTAGGAAATTGTGTTTTTAAACTTGAATCGGATTAGAATTGATTAAGTTGATCATTAGTTCATATTCAAACAAAATGAAAATTTGAATAGTCTTTTAGGCTCCCAATAGTTCTCTAACATTTGCAAATAAAAACGTTTTCCATAACAGAATCAAGGGAATGTCCTGTTGTCATCAAACTTAATTGCTTTTGTAATTAAGAAAGCATTCAAACTCAGAAAAGCATACTTGAATCTACAAGGAGGTAATTCGTCTTTCGCCACAAGTCAGACATTACCAACTCCAGCAAGCAAAAAGCCAACTACTGTGTCCTGTATTATATGACAAAGAAATATCAGATATGTTTGAAGATTATGAATGTCATTTACTATGCAAATACCCTTATCATCTGCTGCATATAAATCAAGCTTTACTGACAACTTGGGGCATTAATAGTTGGAAATACGAACATTTAATTGTTTATTATTCTAGCAAAAGAACCACTGTGCTTATTATACTCTCACCTCATCTACAATCATTGAAATCAGTGCAGAATTGTTCATCCGGATTGAAGTTCTGCTAGCCATTTATGAAGACTAATCTAACTGGAAAAAAAAGACACACACACACACACACATATATATATATATTGATTCAACATATGAAGGATTTCCTTCTTGAGATCCATTCAGAAGCAACAAAAGCTCAACTTCCCCTTGATCATCAAATTCAAAATTCAAACAGTAACAACCATGTATTTTCTTAAGTATACTATGAACTTTATCACAAAACAAAAAAGAAGTACAGGTTTCTTTCGAATCTCGACACGTAATAGAAATTATAACAAGTAACAGTATGTAGATTATTTTCATAAATTAAAAATAAATAAATAAAAATTGGTGAAAGAAACTCAATCAAGCTACCTTCGATTGTTTAAGAGCAAGCTGATCTTAGTTGAGATCACAGAATTTCACATGGAATTTCACCCTTTTCGTTTTGAACTCATTGAATCTCGGTTATTTCTGCAGCTTGTTTTTCTTCGTTTATTTTGACTTCTTTTGTTTCATCTCTGTTACTAATCTCTTTGTTTTACATGTGCTTCTTCATCTTTTCTTCTGGACTAGCTGCTTCATCTTTTCCTTTGTTTTGTCCGTTTGCTTCTGGATCTGCGTCATCGTATCTGACGCTATCCCCTCAGTTCAGATCGTCGTGGGGGTAGGAGAGGTGGCTAAGGGTTTTAGGAAATATCCATGGAAGGTCAAAGAGATTGGGTTTTTTTACCCTAATTTTAACATGTTAGGTGCCATGCACACGAGTACACGTGTCGATGACATGTCATCTACTTATCAAATTATATCCACATTTTGTCACCTGACTAGGGGTGAGCAAACTATGGGTAAAACTGAAAAATCGAATCAAACCGATCGATTTTTTTAATTTGGTTCGATTTTTTGATTTTTTGGTTCGGTTTCGGTTTATATTTTTAAGACTGTTCGGTTATTTCGGTTCGGTTCGGTTTTTAAAGGAAAAAACCGCATAAAAACCGAACCGAACCGAAATTTATATAATTATATATATTTTTTGATTTTTTTATTAAATAATTATTTTATACATATAAATTATTTTATTTTTAGTTGTAAATTATATGAGTACATTTATCAATTATTAATATATATTTTTTAGGTGATAATTTAAAATTTTGACGATTAAATTGAAAATCGATTAAATAAAAAAAAATTTAATGGTTTTTTTGTATTATTTATTATATATTTTGAGATTATTTCTTTAATTTGAACTTTTATTTGTACAATTTACATATTTTTACTTTAGTATATTATAATTTTTAAACACAATATTTTTTATTTTTTAAAAAATAATTTTAAATTTTGGTTTTTCGGTTAACCGAACCAAACCGACCGAAAAATTTCGGTTCGATTTAAATTCGGTTATTCTAAAATTTCGGTTCGATTCGATTGATAAAAATAAGAGAATTTCGGTTTTCGGTTATTTCGATTCGGTTCGGTTATTGAACCGAACCGACCGTTGCTCACCCCTACACCTGACCTACTATGTATCACTTAACACGTCATGTCATTATTAACTCATGCAGTTTTATAATGATGAAAAATACATTGTACCAATTTAGAAATATCATACCTAAAATTACACAAAAAAACATATTAAACCTTAAATTACACATTTCGCCAAACGTTAGGGACTAGTTTGCACCTTATCCCATATATATAAATTATACTAGGAACCCCTAATTTATTCTAAGTGCTTCCTTCCAATTTTTAATCCAATAATAATTATATATTTTTTTAATTAAATTATAAAAATTAAAATAAAATAATCCAAATCTATTTACGTAGAAAATCATGCAAATGGTAAATCCCAAATAATATGTCTTTTATCCAAAAATAAAATTATATTAAATTTTAAAAAAGTAAAAAAGTAAATGCCAACTTATTTAATTAATAACTTAAATTTAAAGCAAAGAGCCAAACACACTTTTTAATTTTTATTTTCACTTTGATGCACACTTTTCTTTTCTGTTTCTTTTTTTTTTCCTTGTTATTGCAACTTTTGAAATCTTTTAAATTCATAATAGGATTAACAAATATTCTTTATCATTTCAATTGGCATTTGGTTAGAAAATTTTACTTTTTTTTTGTAATTTTTAATATTGTATATGTTTATTAACTTTTGCTTTAATTAATTTTTAATAATTTATAAATTATTAGGTTATGGTAAGTTGAATGTGTATTTCAACACTGATCTACTGATCTTGAATAAAATTAAATAAGTAATTTGAGTGATAATTGATTAGAATGAAGGTTTTTTTTTTTGTTAATTTTAACAATTTTGATATAGAGCTAATTATTCAACGGTTTCAAAATAGGAAATTACATCGAAAATAATTGTAAAAAGTATATTTTTATTTGATTTTAAACATTGTACTTTTTCAATTTTAAGTGCAATATGTATGTTCTTGTACCCGTTATCAGTTTGTTTGTAGGCATAAATTATATAGATATTTTATCACCAATGCTAATTTGTTTATTTTTTTTAGTAATTGGTATATTTACGGCCATGGAGGACGTATAGTATTTTCATGGGAAGTCGTCTCCCGTTCTAGTCATCCTCTTTATCCGAGTTACTTAATTTTTTCTTTGGTTATTATGTCCTTATTTATTTATTTACTTTCTTCGTCAATTTTTATTTATTTATTTTGGATGTATGTATTTTGGGATGTAATATGTAATAATAAATGATTTTTTGCGCATTAAATGATAAATTTTCACTTAAATTATTATTACTTATTTTACTAATAAACTGAATTTTCTTTAATTGAAATGGACCAATGTCCAATTATTTACCCAAAGTTCACATAATATAATAAAACCCTTTTTTTTTATAAAACATGCATGAAAGAACCAATGTTCCTAACCTAAATGAATGCCTTGATTTATGCATGTAATTTATTTTCTTCGCTGGACGATTTACCTATGTAATAATTTTTAAGTAGAATTTTATTTTAAGTATTTATTTATTGCTTTTCTTTAAATAGGATGTTTACTTCAATTCTATTTCTTGCATCATATGAGAGAGGAGAGGGAATCAATTCTAAAACTCAATCATAAAACAATACATAACCAAAATGCCTAATAAAAGAGATATCCCAAACATCAGTCTTTGTCTGGGCATCAAAATAAGGTTGAGATTCAATTCCTAACGTTTTATTGGGTGGCGACTCCATAATACCTATCTCTTTGAGCCCACTAGTAGACGTCTTCATGGATTGACCGCCATCAATAATTAGGGTTCAATCTTTCTTATTATGAAATAGCCAATTTATGATCAAAGCGAGCCCCCTCTAGTCTGAGGCCCTAAAAGTGGGCCTCCAAGGACAAACCCGGAACGAAGGGCGGGCTTCGATGCGCGTCACAATAACCTATAACCTCTATAGTGATTGGTTGTTTTTGAGCACCCATGTATCCTCGTAGGGGTATTAGGGTGTGACACAAATTCTCTAAATTAGAACAACTCAACAATTAGTATCAGCACAAGTTAATAAATTTCTAGATTTTGATTAAATCTCATTTCTATCTTAAATCTATTCAATATCCAAATTCCTAAATCTGATAAAATGCATTCATACATCTACACCTTTTCTTAGAACGCAATATAAAGATACTAGAATAGGAACAAAAACATCAACCAAAAGGAACTCAAAACAAACATGAGACACATAAAAATAAAGATATAATTTAGAGTTATCAAGAAACACTCCTGCTTTTTAGGATTACTATACCTCAGTTTTTGCTCACATAGTGTATGTGTGTATGTTTTTCTTTTTTTAATTTCATGCACTGCTTTTTTTATATGTTGTTAAAGGTATAGCAACTTGTATGAAGTTTTTTAATTGGTAAGTGAATGAAAATGTAAACATTTAGATATGATGACTTACATTCGAATATAAAAAAATGACAAACTCATCAATAGCTCCTCGAACTTAGCCATTAAGTTCATGTTGACACTTAAATTATAATAGTGACCGAATAAACACTAAAAGTTTTAAATTTTGATATTTTTAAACACAAATTTGTGGTGGAAAAAACTCGCAGGCACATGTAAGTTACAAATGCACTGACGTGACAAATAAACGAATGATATGATGACAAGTGTCATGAGATGGTATTTTTAAATTTACCGACGGAAAAATCCATCAGTTTTTCGTCGGTAAGTTTTATTAATGAATTTTTTAATATCTCCCACTGATCTTTTTTTATGATAAATCAAATGGACTAATTTGACGGAAATATCTGTCGATTTTCCGTCAATAAATTTTGTTAATGAATTTTTTTAACATCTCCCACTGTTTTCTTTTTTTGATAAATCAAATGTAATTATCAGGTAAGAACATAAGAACTGGGCCTTATTGGGATAACACCAGTACCAACAAAAGCTCAAAAGAGCATAATACAAATCAACCCAAAATAACATTAATGTTTTTGACATGAGCTAATATGGACTTGGGGTTCATAGGTTCTAAGCTCCTAACTAAACAAAAAAACTGGGCACTTACTGTAAGGCCATCACAATGATGACAACAAACCTGCTCATTCAAATCTCTCCCCATTTCCACCACAAAATAATTCAGCTTTGGATTAATATTGTCTTTAATACTATAATTAAACAGCGGAGGTCTAAAAATAGCTTGGGCATCTAAAAAACAGCCTATACGAAAATTAAAACTACCTCAAATATCAAACTCAAGTTCCAACACGAGATCTAAAAGCGAATAACAAACAGAGCAAAAACAAAAATGAAAAAAAGGAATTGTACGTAAGATATCTCAATAGCTTAAGACTCAATCAAGTGATTAAAAAGGTCCCAGCAGTGGCAAGACCCACATCAACAGAGGAGGCGATAGGTGTGGCAACACTAACACCTTGAAAACTGAGATTTCTCGACAAAAAATCCTTACTAGAGATGCTAATTTTATCATCAACAAAAGAAGAAATCAAAAGCTTTGTTGACGGGTTATCATATTGTTTGATTAACATGGCACTGGCAGCATTAGAAGATTGCGAAATTGAAGGAGATGGGTTGAGAAAGGATTTGGAAAAGGAAGGATCTTTAGTTGTTACAGGTAGGATTGGATTAACATGCTGAATGTTTTGATCAATTAATCACATTTGTTGAGAGATCGAGGTCGATCGAGAGAGAGAAAGATTGCATAAGAGAGAAAGAGTGAGAGAGAGAGAGAGAGAGTGAGTGATACTAGAAGAGAGACGATGCATGAGATGGTGGATATGGGTGGCAGTGATGGATGGTGAGGTGAGATGGGTGCCGGCAGTGGTAGGCCGAGGAACGTGTTGAGTGGGTGAGATGGTGGAGAAGAATTTTGGAATTTACGGCAAATGTTACCGATGATAACACGTTTCACGCGCTCTATTTCTTTTGCAAACTGTAATCGACGCCATGTCAGCAAAAAATGCTTAAAAGATGAGTAATTATAGAGATTGAATGTTTATTTAGTTTTTTTTTTTTTTTGACAGAATGAGTGTCAAAATGAACTATTAATTTAAGTTCGATGGGCAATCGATCGGTTTACCCATAAAAAAATGCTGGAAATAAATGGTAAGATGAAAATGTAATCACATTTGATTCTAGAAAAGTAATAAATTGCAAATTGCCCAATCTATATCTTCTCAATAATTTGTACAATTATTTATTGGATAATGCTTTTATTTTACGATTCCGCCATAATTTCATCAATTTTAATGGGATGTCTTTAAAAAAAAGGAGCAAATTTCTTTTTAATTTAAAACGGTTGAGAGAACTTAAAATTAGAACATATAATTGATAAAACATAAAACATTTTATCCGTAAAATGAGAGTTGACAGCAGAGATAACCGAGCCGATCGGATCACTGGACCTACTAAAGGGAGTACCCGATCGGAATCAGGGTTTAGCACTCCGAAGCTTAAGTCAATAGCTTTTAGAGAAAGAGTGTTTAGAAAGAGAATTTCAGACATTCAATACCTGGAGCCATTGTATTTTAGGCTACTTATAATAGTTCTTTGGAGAGGTACTTGAGTACCTTGGAGAGTGATAACTGACAGTCAGAGTAGATGAGCGGCGATGTGACAAGAAGTAGATGGAGAGTATGGGCGTTGGCTTGTGTCAGTGGGCTAACAGGACGTGTTGTCCCATCAGTCCAATCGAATATCACGCTTTTCTGAGCTGTCTTCTTGATCACGATTCGCCCTTTTTGCTATTAGGCTTGGGCCTTATCAAATGCTGTTGAACCGTAACGACTGGACCTTTAGGAGTGTATTTTCCATAGTTATCACTTGTCCCCCCCCGAAAGGTCCGATCGAAAGAATTTTGATTTTTCTGTGAAATTTTTGAATCGACTCGAATTTGATAAGTCGTGTCTGTTCATTTTGGACAGCCGCTACGCATTTATTGCTGGTGCGCGTGTCAAGGGCGACGCTTCGTTCTCTAGAGTCGTTATTAGACATGTGGCGACCATCCGATGGATAAGCCCTGGGAGTATTCTAGAAATATTTTACCTATAAATAAGCACTCTTATGGCGATTTTTCTTATTTTTCAGCGATTCTCAGCGAGACTCTGCCAAATTTTCTGTGTGGACTTTGCCATTTTAGTGATTTCAGAATTTTTGCAAGAATATCTAAGTAAGTAATCAATCCTTGCTTTTGATTTCTCTTCCTTATTCATAACGTCATTTTTTATTTCTCTCCCTCCACCAAAGATGACTTTGAGTAGCAGCCAGTCTATAGATATGAATTTTCTTGGAGCTTACGTAGATTGTGAGACCATGGCTTGTCATTTAAAGTTCACAGAGGGAGAAATGGCTGAAATTTCTTCTCGATACAACCTCCCCACAAAAGTCTTGGTGATGGCCTGCTCAAGTTCCATGTCGATCACAGGGGGGGCTTTTTAGCCATGAGAATAAAGAGTGGCCTGTTTGACATTTATAGAGGTTGGATGCTGGGTTGAGGCTTCCTTTTTATGCTATTGAGATTGCCATTCTCAAAGGTTACATAATTGCCCCTAATCAGCTTTATCCGAAAGAATGGGGAGCAACGTCCCGCTTTGTCCCGCTTCAGGATCTTTTGTGAGGTGGCGAGGGTGACACCACCCAATTGACCATAGAGGAAGTTGTTTAATGTACTGTCTTCTCTACAAGGTTTGAAAGATTGAGCAGTCAACCAGCCTTTTGGGCAGTCTGACAGGGCACTTGAACCCCAATGCTGCCATTGACGCGAATTATGGGCGTTGTAATTGGAGTATAGAAGGAGCATACATATAGATAATTATGCATTGCATATTTATTGAAAGTATATCGGCTGGAGAAACACTTATCTTTTATTTTCGTGATGCAGCTGTGGACATGATGGCTAAGGAGGATAATGTCGCCAAGCAACTAGCCAATCGGGCCAAGGCGAGAATTGAGGCAGATCGTGCTGCTAAGGAGGAGAGGAGATATAAAAAGAGAAAGCCCGTGCCTCCTTCAGAAGCTCAAGCTTCCAATCCTTCTACAATCAGTCCCGTTGTTTCCTTTAGTGATGTTATGGCTCCTATTGCCTGTCCTTCTCAAACCTCTCCGGGGTCCTCCTCTGGCCGACCGTTGTCTGAGGGTCAGATAAATACATCCGTGATGGATCAAGATGCTCAAAAGAGGACCGAGGAGGAGGCCAGAAAAAAAGTTTCTGACTTGGTAGCCGTGATGGATGCAAGAATTTCTGCTAGAAGTAAGGAGCCCATTCAAAATGTGATTTCCAGAATTGCAAAAAGACAAGCCTCATCGTTAGGAGAAGTTTTGAAAAATCAATTTGGTGACAACTAGTCTATTGACAATAAGGCCGTATCAAATTATCTATGCCGAGGCATGCTTCAAGAGGGTGATTTTAAGGCAACGAAAGATCCCAACATATTATCTCGAGAGTGCAGCCTTTTTCAACAGCAAAGTCTGGAGGTATATTTTCCAAATTTTCGTTCTAAATAATTCTAATGATTTTGCTTCGTCTAACCATTATCTCTTCGGTTAGTGACCCTTGTGTTTCCCCTTTTGTTCTTTAGCTAATAAAGAGGGGTTTATGCTTGCACGGCATGGCTAATCTTTGCAATAAGCAATGAAAAGATTCCAATCGGATGAGAAGAGAAGCAGAAGATAAGTATAAAGCTGCTGGGAAAGAATCCTTTCATGCCCAGTCAAAAATTAAAAGATTAAAGGAGGAGGCCACTCGTCTTTCTCAAGACCTGAGAGCTCGACAGAGAGAGGTTGATCATCTTAAAGGGGACATGGCCTGTTTTACTACCGAGAACGCCTTAGTGCACAAATTTAAAGAAGAGGCAACCAGGCTGAGGGATGAGTGTACACGTCTATTTGCCGATTATTCAAAGGTCAAAGAGGAGTGTGACCTTTTACAGGGCGAACAGGAATCATTGAAAATCACCTTGCCCGAAAGGAAAATGGCATGGGGTAAGAAGCTTGATGACGAACTTGCCTCCCAGAGAGAAAAGCTAATGGACCAGATGGGAGAGGCCCAAGGGCAGTTATTTACTCGGTTGATTTATGCAGTCGAGCAACACTTTTTGAAGGTTGACCTTAGTTGGATGGAGGACCCGGGAGTCTTGCCCGACCCCCCTCTCAATGATGATGAAGAGGAAGCTCTCTATAATCCCGAGTCATCACTGGCTATCCTTGTGGAATCGATCTATCCAATTACGGCTGATTCAGCACCAACAGACCCTGCTCTTGAAAATGCCCCAGAGTATCCACCATCTTTAACCGATACGGATGCGCCTTCCACAGTTGTAGAGATTATAGATACAGAAGCTTAGATTTTTTCCTTTCGACTTGTAAAAAGTTCTTCATATCTGAAAAATTCGACGTGTCAAAGCGTTTTTTTCAATTGTTTTCATATTGCAATTTCAATTTAGGCGAAAATCTATTATGAAATTATCAAAAAGAGAATAAACATTTATCAACCATGGAGGTTTTAGGGATTTAAACATGAAGAATGCATAAAATTTACTAAGCATAATACTTCTTGAATTGTAACATGCTTTTCTAAGGAGAATACTTCCTGAATTTTATCATGCTTTTCAAACATTTATAGTTTGCAACTCTTTATGAGCGATTGATCCAATCGGATTTTAACCTTTTTGTGCAAGTTATTGCTTGGATTTATCGCGTTAGGCGTATCAGCCAATCGGCTATTTATGGGAGAGTCATCTTGTGATGAGTGATTTTTCAGTCTATGGTGGAAGACAAAACTCCATTCTCACTCCCAACTGAGCGCTTTCATAACTCAATGGTAAAGCACCATATATTATCCTTTTTGGGCTTGGGCTTGCACATGGGGCTTACCCGTAAGGATTTATTCCTTTCTCGGAGGAGGCCTATGGTCTTTGCTTTATTTTGGAGATTTGGCAATTTCATTTTTTGAGGGAGTACAATTAACTCAATTCTCATCCTTCGCATTTCGGGCTCGGGATGGACATCGAGCCTAGCAAGTGAATTAGCAGAGATTAAATGAAAGTGTCTTGCATTTTTGGTTCAGGAATAACATCGAACCTAGCAGACGAATTTATTAAAGAGAAGTGTTTTCATAATTTGGGCTCGGGATGAACATCGAGCCTAGTGAGTAGACTGATAGAAATTGAAACGAGTGTGCCTCGTATCTTGAGCTCAGAATGTACATCGAGCTTAGCAAAGGGACTTATTTTATAAGCAAATGTGTTTTAACTTTTGCATTTTCGGCTGTGTCAAGCTTTGCGAATAAGATAAGAATGACTGGTTGTACTTTTGGTTCGGAATAGACATCGAACTTAACAAATAGTCATCATCAAATTCCGATCGGATTTATTCAGATCAGAAGTAGGAAATTTCATCGAATGAAGCCAAACAAATATCCTACAAATATACATTTAAACCAAACAAATAAAGAAAAGAAAACATACCTTTTTTCCAAAGATGAAGAAGAAAAGGAGCCTATTTTCTTTATTGAATGTTAGGTTATACATGATTATACTCAATACTTCTTCAGCAATGCGATATCCTGGCTTTCGGAGATGTTCGAGCCTTCAAGGGTCCTGGGTCTATAGGTATTGGAGTTGGTGTGATCTTTCCCTTTTTGGTGTTTGCCATGCCTATACCTATTTCTTCGAGCACAAGAGTAATCATATTAGAGACTCTTGTCTTTTTAAGTTGCCACTTTTTATTTATAGGCAGCGATCATGGCATAGGCGTCTTTCCTTTTCTCTTCTACTACATCCGAATGTTGGCATCTATCTGATCGGCATATAAGTTGGATCCTTATATTAGGGTTGAATAAGGTGGCGTACTTCGTCGTTCGGATAAAGAATGCCTGGTGAGTCACCAAAACTTGAATGAAAGCCTACTTGACCCCCCTTTACTCATGCCAGATGTCCAGTACGGAACATCCTACCATCATGGCCTATTTTTGGTGCTTGATTGTGGCAACATATGCTTCTCTGGATGCCTTTTGATCACCCCTTAGGAAAATAATTTCTCCCCTAGTCGGGATCCTTATCACCATGTATCGAACGCTGGTGATAGCTCAAATTTGACAGAGTAGAGGCCTACCAAGAATGGCATTATAGGCAAGAGTCATATTAATAACTATAAAAGTTACCTTACAAGTGTAGATTGGAGCCTCCTAGCCAAGTTCAACTAAAAGAATGACCGACCCTACCACTGGAACGGTAGCGTTGCCAAGTCCTATGAGTGGTGTGGCATTTGATTTAAGTTCTCCGATCGGGAGACTTATGGCTTCATAAGCTTGGAGGGTAAGCACATTTACCGCACTTCCATCGTCCACCAATATCCTCCTCACATCAAAGTTGTTGATTCGTGTCCTGACGATAAGGGCATCCTCATGAGAGAATAATACATCTCACGCATCATCATTGGATATGGTGACTGGGGCTGGCTGTTTGGATGTCTGGATGATATAGACACATTTACCCTTTCTTGAATTGGTGAGATCCTCTCCTTAAGATGATCCGCCAGTGATCATATTTATAGCACCGGCATATGGTCGACGTGGATCCGCGTTCCTTTGCCTTCTTCATTCGTCATCATCTTTCTTATGGTCCGATTGTCTACAGGGGCTCGCACCTCGGGCCGGACCTACGAACCTTTCGAGGTGCCCTCTTTGGAGGAATCACTCGATTTTTTCTTTCAGCTGGTGACATTCGTCGGTTGTATGGCGGACATCCCTGTGGAATTTGCAGTACTTATTATGGTTTCTGGTCCTTTTACTTTTCTCGTCCATCTTTTTTGGCTAGTTGACCTTTTGATTATTCTCTTTGATCAACATCAATACTTATGCAGGATTGGTGTTGAGTGGGGTGAAAGTCCAAGTCTGCTGACCAGTATGCCTATCGGACCTTGATCGTTCTGCCTCCTTTCTCTTTCCCAAATTTCTTGAGGTGGAAGCTCTCTCCAAGCTCCTTGAAATCCGTCCGGATGATGGAGCTCGGTCGAATGATCGTCCGTTTAGGTGATACAACCTATCCATAACGTTGCTCCTTCGGCCTCAGTTGGACCTCAGGACGTCATCCAGCTGAATGTGTTGTCTAGCTCTCTCCATTAAATTGAAAAAGCTAATGGGCTACCTTGTTGTGATTGATTCAAATAGTGGCCTATCAATAGTGCCATTGGTTAAGATGGTGGATGCCATTTCCACGCTTACATTTCTTACCTCCGATATTGTCGCTTGGAATCTGTCGATGTAGTCTTAAAGACTTTCATTGGTCCGCTGGTAGACGTTCCATAGATCGCTCATAGACTTTGGTGCTTGTGTATGCACAATGAATCTTGTAGTGAATAGCTCCTTCAATTGTCGAAAAAAGGTGATCGAACCTTGCGGGAGATCGTGGAACCATGTGAGAGCGTCTCCTCCCAACATGGTAGGGAACATCCTGCATGCGACCCTTTCATCGTAGGTGTATACTGATGGAATATGACATGGTATGTACATGATAATCATGCAATGAAAAAATAATAAAATCGATCATACATACCACATAATCCATAAACAAGAATCGAAAACATGCAATTTTAGGGTTTTAAAAAACTTACAACTTTAGATGCACTTCAAGATTTGATTTTGATGATGACCAGCGACTAAGAAGGATTTATTCACCTTAGATCTTTACCACTAATGCAAAAGGAACAGCCTCTACGCCACTCCTCTCTATGTTCACACACACAATTGCAAGGAAGGATTAAAATTGAGAGTGCTGGCTTTATGTGTAAAGTAATTGGCAATGGTAATGGATTGAAGCTACAAGATCTAATCTTATACTTCCTTTTGGTTGCTATTTCTGCCCAAGAACACAAGAGAACAAAGAAGAATCCTTTCCTCTTGTGAAATTCGGCCAAGAGTGTGAGAGAGATCAAATTCACGCCTAGGGTTTTTAGTTTTAGTTCATTAATATATCTCACTAATTTAGGTAAGTGTTCAATCCGAATTTTACTATCTTTTAGCTAGTAAATTCAGCCTCCATAATTTTCTAATTAAGTGACATACATTAACTCAAACTCCTTTAAATTTTAAATTCAAATTAATTCAAAAAAAACATAAGACATTTAATCAAAATAAATCACTTAATTTAGGGATATGGTTGCGAAAATTCCTATTGAATTTATCCTTGGATTTTCGGTTACCTTATCTCCATTTAATTAATTTATTTTGATTTAAATGTCATTAGGATTTAATACTCAATTAACTTAATTAATCCAAGATAATTAATTAATTGAAATTAATCCTATTGGGTCGAATCTTTCTCTCTCATGGACCAAGGTCCAATAGCAATTTTAATATCCATTACATATATTAATTTGACTTTAATTAAAAGCCCAAATTAATGCCCAATCTTCTATTTAAATATTTTAAGCTCAATGCTTTGTGTGCGAGCCTATAGATCCATTTAATATTGGTAATGAATTAATGAATTAATTCAAACGCTATATATATTCTCTAGCAAGATATTATAGCATTCCAAATTAAATGAAAATGCAAATGGCATTTAGTGACCTAATGCAATTTTACATAGTCCCTTACCCTTAAATATCAGAATTAATATAAGGCACGGAACCAGTCATCCTTATATATACTAATTCTTTTCTTGATATTTCAGTGACACTAAACTCTCAGATAAATAATGATTACTCATTATTCATCTCAGTATGGCCATACACTTCTTAGTTCTCTGATCAAGTGGCCGATGATATTTTCTCTCTTATCGAGAGGGGTAATCCCTTTACTTCTCTCATGCTCTCTAACATGGATTAGTGTATACCCAAGCATACCCATACTTGTCACCCTATTACGAGCACGTTAGGTGTATGTCAATGTACACAGTAATTAATAAAGAGTTTCATAAAGATTTTAGGTCTAAGAACTTTGATGCAAAACTTGCACATGAGAAAAATTTATGACTTATACCATGTAGTGTTCTCATGAATGGATCGAATCCAAATACCATATTCTAAACATGTATCTATGATCTCTGATTGACACTCTTGTCCTTATGATCCATAAGACGGAACTCATCTTATCAGAGATAGCATACTAGTCTTAATTCACTTGTTATTCCCATAACAATGACTGACTAGGGATATATAGAATGAAGTCTCATTTGTTTCAAGGTCTTATGATAAGTGTGAAATATATATAGTTTTTGATATGTTTTTAGTTATGTTATTTAGTTATTTTGGTTTTATTTGCGTTAAATTTAGAGTTAATTTAGTAATATTTATGTTTTTGAGGTTAATTCTGTGTTTTGTTTGATTTTCAAGTTTAAATTGATATAAAAGGGTTTAAAGTGCAAAAAGGACAAAGTTTAGGACTAAAAGTGTAAATATGAAGAAATTAGGCGAGAAAACCAGTGTCCAGTCCAGAGCCTTGAGACGTGACCACGTGAAAGTATTAAAGAATTCCACACGTGGCCACGTGAAGAAAAAAGTAGGAGAATACGTGGCCATGTGAAGAGAAGTGAAGAAAATAGCAAAAGGATCTGTGGCCATGTGAAGGCAATTGAAGGCAATTGTGAAGACCACGTGACCACGTGGATTCCCGGTGAAGGACCACACGTGGCCACGTGTGGAAGAAAAAGTAAATGACCCGTGCCCACGTGTATTGAAAGCATATTGAGGGCATGGCCACGTGATGAAGATTCCCATATTGCGAAGGATTTACGAGCTTCCTGTTTAGCAGAATTTGATTCCTATTTTATGACCGAAGTTTAACAAGGAGTCTACTACAATTCTTGCCTATAAATAGCAGTCCAAAACACAAAAGAAGAAGGATCAATCGTTAGAATTAAGCTTTGTTTTCTTAGTTTTTTACGTTCTTTGTTTTTACAGTTTTTTCAAAACATTGTTTTTTAGTTTTAAGAATGGTTTGTGAGTAGTTTTCTTTAGCTTTTGCTAAAGGATACTTGAATCCTTGACTTGTATTATTATGACTTGAGTTTGTTCTTAAATTTTAATACAAGTTGATTATTTCTTGGTTCTTAAACATAGTCTTGTCTTTTCTCAATTTTAAGTTGATTATTAACTTGATTAAGAATTGGTTAATTAATTGGTTTAAGTTAATTAATGATTTGCATGCTCTTAGGTTAATTTAGTTGAATTAATACATGGTTATAATCTGAATAAGCTATAATTGTGTGTTAATTTGAGTAAGTTAAGATTAAGAAAAGGGTAACCAAGAATAGGTGAAAGTTAAATCTCTTGAGAAAGGCTTTAATAGACATCTAGGAGACTTAATTCAGTTCTTTATGCTAAGTATTGAATTGTTCTGAATAAGAGAGTTTTAATGCTTGGAATGATAATCTTGAATAAAGTTATCTGGATTTATTAAACTGAATTTTCCATAATCACTTGTATATTTTCTTTTAATTAAGTCATAGCAATATTTGTTAAGGTGGATAGTCCTTTAGTGAAAGTTGTCTTTATCATTGATTTTTAACTCATTCAATTTACTTGCTTTCAATAAATCTCTTCTTTACTTTAGTTTTTTTCAATTGTTTTAATTTAGTTTTAAATTATTGTTTTCAAATCATCACAACTTTGGGATTTCTCTTCTCTCTTTACACACAAAAACTGGTTTTGAAATTGAAATAGCACATACAAGCACAAGTTTCCCTTGGGTTCGATATTTTGGGTCATAATCTTATTTCCCTATATTACTAGCCGATCTAGTACACTTGCTAGACACCGGTCAAGTTTTTGGCGCCGTTGCCGTGGAATACATTGGCATTTGTTTATTTATTTTGATTTTAAAGTGATTTTTGTGTGTTTTCTTTTCTTCTTCATCTAATTTCTTATTTTCTTTTTAGGTGACTAGTGGTTTATGGTGAGAGACAACCCCATCTTACCATTAGACCTTGAAATTGAGAGGACATTCCATAGGATTAGAAGGTTAAGAGGCAATATGAATGACCCAAAAATTGAACAACCTATGAATGATCCACCACCTAGGATCAAAGAGCAACACATACCCCACCAAGCTCCCGAGAATGGGTATAGGCCTAGAACCATAAGGGATTATGCTATCCCTAGGTGGAATGAAGAACATAGGACTATTAGGATTCCTCACCACCAACCCTTTGAGATTAAACCCGCTACCATCACTATGGTACAAAGAAACCAATTTTCGGGTTCGGATATAGAGGATCCTGCACAACATTTGGATATGTTCTTAGAAGTGAGTGACACTGTGCAAATTCCTAATGTATTAACTGATGCAATTAGGTTGAAACTCTTTCCATTCACCCTAATAGGAAAAGCTAGGGATTGGCTACAAATGCTACCAAATCAATCCATCCATTCTTGGCAACAAATGCAAGAGAAATTTCTGTGCAAATTCTTCCCACCCATAAAGACTGCCCTCATTAGGAAACAAATTAGTGACTTCCAGCAATTTTATGAGGAGCCATTCCATGAAGCTTGGGAAAGATTTAGGAGACTATTAAAAAGTTATCCTCATCATGAAGTTCCTATTTTTCAATTAATGCATATTTTCTATGCAGGTGCTCATCCATCAACAAGATCTTTGTTAGATGCAGCTTCAAATGGAAGTTTCATGAATCAAAATCCCGAAGATGCATTTTTACTTCTTGATGAGATGGCCACCAATGATGCTCAATGGGCAAGCTCTAGAGCAACTCAAAAGAAACAGGGAGTTCATAATATTGATGAAGTAGCTATGTTGAAAGCTCAATTAGAATTAATGGAAAAGAGATATTCAAAAGAAATAAATGAGCTTAAAGCTAAAAATGTCTCTATGCTATCTAATGAAGTTGATTCTTATGCAGGAAATCCATGACCTATGGGAATGAAGAATGCTAAAAGTATGATAGAAGAAGTCAATGCCTTGAATCCGTATAGCAATACTTACAATGCGGGATGGAGAAGCCGTCCAAATTTTTCATGGAGGGAAGGTAATCAAGGTTCTTCTTCTAACCCCAATCCTAGACACCAATTCAACCACAATCAAACTTTCAATAATCAACTTCCATACCAAAACCAAGCTCCACATCATTACCCAAATCAATACCCATCACAAGCTTACCACCAACCACCCGGTTTTCAAAAAACTCAACCTCCCCCTCCTCAAGAAAAGAAATTTAATATTGAAGAAATGATTGCAAATTTCATGGCTTCCCAAAACTCAATTTTAGCTAATCAAGATGCTAGATGGAAATCGCAAGATATTTGGATGAGAAACCAAGAGGCATCCATTAGGAACCTAGAAAACTAAATGGGGCAACTTGCTAGTTCTTTATCAAACCATGCTCAAGGGACATTTACATCCAATGTAAACCGAAATCCAAAAGACGAAGCTAAAGCAATCACCTTAAGGAGTGGGAAAGAGTTAAAGAAGACTGAACTTGGTAAGAATTCTTCTAAAAAGGTGAAACCGACAATGGAGGTAAGTGTTTCTAATTCTGAAAATAATGAAAAAATGCCTCCTACGATTGAGAAGGATAAAGGTAAAGAAAAACTTATTTTCACTGTTCTTGATGAATCTCAATTGCCATTTCCGGTTCTAGCTAGAAAAGAGAAACAAAATGAACAATTGAGTAGATTTTTGGACATGTTTAAAAAGCTACATATCATTTTACCATTTACTGAAGCTTTATTACACATGCCTAAATATGCTAAATTTATGAAAGAATTGTGCTCTAATAAGAAAAAGCTAGAAGGCATAGGAGCGGTTCAATTGTCCGGTAATTGTAGTGCTATCTTAACCAATAAAATTCCTGAAAAATTAAAAGATCCAGGTAGTTTTACATTACCTTGTGAATTAGGAGGAAATTTTGTTGGAAATGCTTTATGTGATTTGGGTGCAAGTATTAATTTAATGCCTTATTCAATTTGCAGGAAATTGAATCTAGGTGATTTAAAGGAAACCCGAATGACGCTTCAATTGGCGGATAGATCGGTGAAGAGGTCAAAAGGAATCATCGAGGACCTATTGGTAAAAGTAGGAAATTTCATATTTTCGGTTGATTTTATGGTGATGGACATGGAAGAAGATAGAAAAGTGCCATTAATTGTGGGGAGGCCATTCTTGAACACAGCAAGAGCTTTAATAGATGTTCATGGACAAACGGTTACTTTAAGATTTAACAAAGAGGAAATGGTTTTTAATGTTAATAAAATTCTAAAACACCCCTCGTATGATTTTGAAGAATCCATTTACTTTATTGATAAGGTTCAAGAATGTGCCAACACAAAGCAAGAGGAAATCATTCTCAAAGATGAGCTTCAAAGTTACTTAATGCATCCAAAGAAAATGGAAGAGTTGGATACAAAGGAGAAAAAGTTGATACAAATTCTGGAACAATAGCATAGTGAAGATAATGAAAGGGAGGATGAACCATCCCCTCCTAAGGGAGATTCTGAACTTAAAACACTTCCATCTCATTTGAAATATGTATTTTTAAGTGATAATGCTAATCCGGCGATTATTTCATCCTTGTTGACAGATTTGGAAGAAGAAATGCTCATTGGAGTACTCAAAAAGCATAAAGGAGCAATAGGTTGGGCGACATCCGACTTAAAAGGGATTAGCCCAAGCTATTGTACACATTGTATACCCGTGGAGGACGACTTTAAACCGATGGTACAACCTCAACGAAGGCTCAACCCAACTATGCAAAAGGTAGTGAAAAATGAGGTATTGAAGCTACTTGATGCAGGTATTATCTATCATATCTCCGATAGTAATTGGGTAAGTCCCGTTCAATGTGTACCTAAAAAGGGAGGAATGACTGTAGTGAGAAATGAAAATAATGAATTAATTCCTACACGCACAGTAACGGGATGGAGGGTATGTATTAACTATAGAAGGTTAAACAATGCCACTAGAAAAGACCACTTTCCATTGCCTTTTATTGACCAAATGTTAGAAAGATTGGCAGAAAATAAATTTTATTATTTCTTATATGGCTATTCGGGGTATATGCAAATACCTATAGCCCCGGAAGACCAAAAAAAGACCACATTCACATATCCATATGAAACATTTGCATATCGGAGAATGCCTTTTGGTCTTTGTAAATGCACCTGCCACATTTCAACGATGCATGATGGCCATATTTCATGACTTTATTGAAAAATTTATGGAAGTTTTCATGGATGATTTCACTATTTATGGTCATGATTTTGAATCTTGTTTGCATAATCTAGCATTGGTTTTGAAAAGGTGTCAAGAAACAAATTTGGTACTAAATTGGAAAAAATGTCATTTCATGGTTAAAGAAGGCATTATTTTAGGACATAAAATTTCTGAAAAAGGCATTGAGGTTGACAAAGCAAAAGTTGATGTGATAGAGAAATTGCCTCCACCAACTAGTATAAAGGGCATTAGGAGTTTCCTTGGTCATGCCGGGTTTTATCCTCGATTTATTAAGGAATTCTCTAAAATTGCCAAACCACTTTCTAAGTTATTGCTTAAAGATGCTACATTTGATTTTAATGCTGAGTGTTTGCAGGCTTTTAACTTATTGAAGCAAAAATTAGTTAGTGCACCGGTCATTGCATCACCCGATTGGAGCTTACCATTTGAAATTATGTGTGATGCAAGTGATTATGCAGTTGGAGCAGTCTTAGGACAACAGAAGGAGAAGATTTTCTACACCATCTATTATGTAAGCCATACACTCACCGAATCCCAAGTAAATTACACCACTACGGAAAAGGAACTCTTAGCAATAGTCTTTTCATTTGAGAAATTTAGGTCTTACCTCTTAGGATCCAAAATCATGGTGTGGTCGGACCATGCCGCATTGAGACATCTTTTTGCAAAGAAGGATTCTAAACCAAGACTTATCTGATGGGTGTTACTACTTCAAGAATTTGATGTTGAAATCAAAGATAAGAAAGGCGCAAAAAATTTTGTGGCTGACCATTTATCTAGATTGGATCATGCTAGTATCGAAAAGGGAGAAATTTCTGACTTATTTCCCGATGAACATATTTGTACTTGTTACACTTATGAGAATTCAGTTCCATGGTATGCTAATATAGCTAATTTTCTTGCAGGTGGCTATCTTCCTAAGGAATTTACTTGGCAACAAAAGAAAAAGCTCATAGCGGATGCCAAGCATTACCTGTGGGACGATCCATACCTTATCAAGATATGCCCGGATCAAATACTAAGAAGATGCGTACCGAAATCGGAGCAAGAAGCTATCATGAACCAATGTCATGGAGGTGAAGTTGGAGGTCATCACAGACCAAATAGGACAGTTCAAAAGATACTCCAATCAGGTTTTTTCTGGCCTACTTTATTTGAGGATGTAAGATCTTTTATATCTACTTGTGATAGATGCCAACGAGTAGGAAATATATCCAAAAGAGATGAGATGCCTATGAAAAATGTGCTAGAAGTGGAAATCTTTGATGTTTGGGGCATTGATTTTATGGGACCTTTTCCGAATTCATTTGGGTTTGAATATATTTTGGTAGCTATGGATTATGTGAGTAAATGGGTAGAGGCAATAGCTACTAGAACATGTGATGCAAAAATTGTGCTGGAATTCATTAGGAAGAATATTTTCACTAGATTTGGAGCACCTAGAGCTATTATAAGTGATGGAGGCAAACACTTTGTCAACCATCAATTTAAGACCTTACTTAAGAAATTTGGTGTTAAGCACAAAATCACAACCCCATACCACCCTCAAGCAAATGGCCAAGTAGAAGTATCTAATAGGGAGTTGAAATCAATTTTGAAGAAAACAGTAAATAACTCTAGAAAAGATTGGTCTCTTAGGTTAGTGAGGCTTTATGGGCTTATCGAACCTCATTTAAAACTCCTATAGGTATGTCTCCCTTTAGAATTATTTTTGGAAAAGCATGTCACCTTCCAGTCGAATTAGAACATAAAGCATATTGGGCTACCAAATTTCTTAACTTTGATTTGAGAAATGCAGGAGAAAGGAGAAAATTGCAGCTCAATGAACTTGATGAAATTCGACAATGGTCATATAATAATGCTGCACTTTATAAAGAAAAGACCAAACGATGGCATGAAAAGCATCTAAGGGTAAAAGATTTTGTCCCGAGAATGTTAGTGCTTCTTTATAATAGTCGTCTTCATTTATTTTTAGGAAATCTGAAATCGAAATGGCTTGGACCATATCAAGTGATGACAAGCAGTAATCTTGGTGTAGTGATGATTAAAAGCTTAAAAGATGGACGTGAATTTACAGTCAATGGTCATCGACTTAAACCATACCAAATTGGACAACAAGAGGTTGCTGAAGCAACCATAGTTCTTAAAGATACTTAAAAAACGATTTGGAGAGTCTAGCTGGAGACTCCAAAAACTCAGAACTCTAACTTTCTATCTCTTTTATGTTTTCGGTCAAAATTTGTGTTTTCTGCATGTTTATGTGTTTATGTGTTTTGATTCATGGAAAAAGTACATTAAGAAGGTTTTAAAATGGAGACATGATTTTCCTGAAAAAGATTTGATGTTTTTAATGGAAAAAATGCATTTGAGGAAGATCGATTGTATGGGTGTATGTCAAAGAAGAAAGGCAGAAAACATTGAAGATACGTGACCACGTGTGGCTTTCCCTTTGCCATCACGTGGCCACGGGTTGCTACAATGGTGAGTTCACAAAATTATACATGACCACGTGTATTTCTTCATTGAAACTCACGTGGCCACGCCCAAGTCTTCTGTATCATTTTGCATCTTCACACGTGACCACGTGTAGTTCTTCATTGAACCTCACGTGGCCACGCATAAATCTTCTGTCCCATTTTGTTTCCTCACATGTGACCACGTGTAGTTCTTCATTGAACATCACATGGCCACACCTAAATAACCTATCCCACTTCACTACTTCACATGTGACCACGTGTATTTCTTCATTGAAATTCACGTGGCCACGCCCCAATCCTCCTCTTTTATAAAAGCTTTACATTTTCTTCTCTTCATCTTCATTTTGTATTTTGCTCTTTTCCGTGCCCACGCCTCACCACCACAAAATCAACCCGTGACCACGGGATTCTCACTCATCACCGATCATCACCATCTCCATTTGCTTTCTCTTTCATTTTGCTCTCTCTCCTACCCATAATTTCTTTCTTCTCTACATTTTCTTCATTATTTTAGGTTTTTCACTACTCACACACACCACCTCAAATTTGTGCTGCAATTTTGGTGTAATTCTCACTTTCAAGTAAGTATTTACTCCCATTACTCCTTAATTATTAGTTGGTTATCATCCATGGTTGTGTTTTGTGCAATTATTGTTCATGAATATTTGGTTTTTAGGTTAATTTGCACTTAACATATTGTTTGCATGTTAATTCTTTTTGCTTTTTTGGATGATTATGATTATTATGTGCATGTAATAGATACTTGGTATGAAATAGGGTAGTGAACACTCTTTGTTATGCTTCTTAAATTCATGCTCAAACTTGTGCTCAAAACGTGTTCGATAAAATGTCTCAATGAGTTTTTCTTTAAAAAAAAATTTAACTTTCACTCTTTGGTTGGCATGTTTATAAGTTGCATTAATGCATGAGCATTTATTCACCTTTTGAAAGAATTGTTCACGATTTTATTCATGCATGATAGACATTATGTTAACATACTCTTTGTGCTCAACTTTTGAATGCATTTTTTACGCCTATCATGACGTATGCTATTAACTTATCATTTCATCCAATTGTGCATCATTTCATTCATGTTCATGCAATCATAAGTTAGTCTATTTTGGGTTAAAAGTTGATACTTACAAGGTGTTTTTCTTTATTTGTAGTGGCACCTCGAAGGACTAAATACCCTGATGTAGCAAGTTCATCTAGTGTATGAATTCCATCGTATGTGGATAGGGTAAAGATCAATAAATTTAACTACTTCAGCAAATGTACCTATGTCCAGCTCGCCTATTTAAGCCACTTGTTCCTCAATATCCCAGCTGGAAATTTGTGGGATCATGATATAGAACCTTTGATTCAAAGTATTGGCTGGGGGAAGTTCGTTGAAAAGAAACCTAAAGTATATCCAGATATGGCACGAGATTTCTTGTATTCTTTTGAGTGTTATTTTAAGAGAGATGCAGAAGACGGCACGGTCGGTTTTAAGTTGGGTAAGAAAGGATATTCTTTGACTTTCAGTCAATTTCTGAAATTTTAGGATTTATGCCAAATGCCCCAACTGAACTGGAAGATGCTTCGCCTATGGAGAATTGGGAAAGGATCAAGGATCTTGAATTAGATGAAGCATGGGTAGGGGGACAATGCAAGGTCCATGCTTTAAGGTCTCATGGATTAAGAATCATTCATCGTTTTCTTGCAAAGAGTGTGTACAACAATTTGAAGAATGCAAGCACTATTAGTGTATCTCAAGCAATGGTTCTCCGATGCATGATGGATGGAATAGCACTAAACGAAGCAGGCATTTTAGCTACTCGAATTAAGGACTTGCAGAAAATGCCAGGACACATTGATAATATTTCGATAGGATGGATAGCTACAGTTTTAGCTTCTGCAGTTGAGCATCCGGTTTATGGAGAACCACTTAAAGGAGATTTGCCTTGTGTTGATAATAGAATGCTAAAAAGGATGAAAATTCTGATCCTTGAGCCTCGTGGTCATTGGGCAACTCGGGAGGAGTATTTAAGAGAGAATAATATTCGGTTTGAGGAGCAGCAAGAGGAACCAAATGAGGAGTCTGTTGCCACAGCTGTGCCTTCCCCCATCAATGAGCCTACAACACCGGAATGGGAAGCACCATTTAATCAATTAAGTAGCCGAATGGATGCTCAATAGATTAGACTCGATCAAATGCAAGGAAGAATGGATATGCTTCGTGATACGGTCATGGAAGGAAATCGGAGAGTTGAGCATTTTATCCATCACTTTTGGCAGCGGTTTCCTCCACCGGAATAGATCATCATTTGTTGTGGACAGCAATATTTTGAGGAGGGGGTAGCCTCCTTTCAAGGAGTTTGTTTTCAACTTTACTTTTCTTTTTCATAAATCAAACTTTGTTATTTTTGTGTTTTTTGTTTTGTTTTGTTTTCTTTTATTGTGTTTAGTTTTTAGTTTGAAAAATGTATTAAAGACTTATGTAGTTCACCTTTTTCATTTAATTTACATGAAAACTTAGTTTGCCTTAGTTGATTTCAAAACTTGGAACACTTTGAACTTGGATTTGGAATATGCATGTTTTGGGACCTTTGCTTAGCAAGAGAACAATTTATGTTATTTAATATGCCTTTGGATGGGTTAATCTTCAACTTGATAAATATTTGTTAGTTTCCAAACTCTAAAAAGCACTTAGACCAGTTTTTAACTTGGAAAAAAATCAATGCAATAAAGTAGTGAAGTAAGAAAATTTAGAGCACTAGAACCTTCCTCATCACCCTTCAAAGCATATGAATAACTCAAGCAACTTAGAAAATGATCTAGGCAATAATTTTCTTGATAAACTCTCTTAAAAAATTGTGTCCTACCTTGATAAAATTATCCTTTGATTAACCATTTTGAGCTTATAAGGGTATGCTTAATGCGTATTAATAATATTTTCTTGTTACACCTAATGTTTTAACCATATAACCTAAAAAGCTTTTATCTCACCTTATGGAATTGGCCACTTTAGGATTAAAGAAATGAGTGAAAAGAGTAAAGTTTTATTGGGTGTAGTAAGAAAGTTGTAACAAAGTTATTGATGAAGTCAATTGAAAATATACCTTGTATTACCTTGAGGTTAGCTCGTAAAGGCTAGTTTAGTAAAAAAAAAAAAAAGAGAAAAGAACGTTTGAAGTTTGAAAAAAAAAAGGAAAAAGAGAACTAGCAAATATGAAAAAATATAAGTGTGGGGTAGTACAAGAAAAAATGGAAAAATATTGACTTCTTTGTGAAAGAGCATAAAGGAAGTTTGGAATCAAGGGAAGGATGAGCAAAATATATAGATTAAGTTATGGGCTTTTGTAATCTATTTGGTCTTAGAGTGGCTATATTCATTTTGATTATCTTTTATCCATTCTTTGATAAACATACCCTTAGCCCCATTACAACCTTTGAAAAGACCTATGTGATTTTAAGTTTGTTTTTGAGTTGTTTAGCGGAGATGACCTACGGGTTCCGGTGCTAAAGGAGAGGTCTATTATGTTTCTAGAGTTTCAAGCACGAAACCGATTGTATGTTTATGCATTCATATATTATATACTTCATTACTTAGTTGTGTTGACATTTTGATTTTCAAAAATTGCTTAAAATGATTTGGTCTTACACACACTCAAGGAAACTAGTTTATATTCTCTTGTTGAAGTTAATCTATTTAGAGTTTATGTTAAGTGCTCTTGTTAAAATGCTAAGTTTGGTTTTAAAATTGCATATCTTTATACAAATTTAATGGTTTTGAAGGAAGGTTTGTTCTAATTTGCTTGAGGGTAAGCAAAGTTTAAGTGTGGGGTATTTCATAAGTGTGAAATATATATAGTTTTTGATATGTTTTTAGTTATGTTATTTAGTTGTTTTGGTTTTATTTGGGTTAAATTTAGAGTTAATTTACTAATATTTATGTTTTTGAGGTTAATTCTGTATTTTGTTTGATTTTCAGGTTTAAATTGATATAAAAGGGTTTAAAGTGCAAAAGGGACAAAGTTTAGGGCTAAAAGTGTAAATATGAAGAAATTAGGCGAGAAAACCAGTGTCTAGTCCAGAGCCTTGAGACGTGACCACGTGAAAGTATTAAAGAATTCCACACGTGACCACGTGAAGAAGAAAGTAGGAGAATACGTGGCCATGTGAAGAGAAGTGAAGAAAATAGCAAAAGGATCCGTGGCCATGTGAAGGCAATTGAAGGCAATTGTGAAGACCACGTGACCACGTGGATTCCCAGTGAAGGACCACATGTGGCCACGTGTGGAAGAAGAAGTAAATGACCCGTGCCCACGTGTATTGAAAGCATATTGAGGGTGTGGCCACGTGATGAAGATTCCCATATCGCGAAGGATTTACGAGCTTCCTATTTAGCAGAATTTGATTCCTATTTTATGACCGAAGTTTAACAAGGAGTCTACTACAATTCTTGCCTATAAATAGCAGTCCAAAACACAAAAGAAGGAGGATCAATCTTTAGAATTAATCCTTAGAATTAAGCTTTGTTTTCTTAGTTTTTTACGTTCTTTGTTTTTATAGTTTTTTCAAAACATTGTTTTTTAGTTTTAAGAATGGTTTGTGAGTAGTTTTCTTTAACTTTTGCTAAAGGATACTTGAATCCTTGACTTGTATTGTTATGACTTGAGTTTGTTCTTAAATTTTAATACAAGTTGATCATTTCTTCGTTCTTAAACATAGTCTTGTCTTTTCTCAATTTTAAGTTGATTATTAACTTGATTAAGAATTGGTTAATTAATTGGTTTAAGTTGATTAATGATTTGCATGCTCTTAGGTTAATTTAGTTGAATTAATACATGGTTATAATCTGAATAAGCTATAATTGTGTGTTAATTTGAGTAAGTTAAGATTAAGAAAAGGGTAACCAAGAATAGGTGAAAGTTAAATCTCTTGAGAAAGGCTTTAATAGACATCTAGGAGACTTAATTCAGTTCTTTATGCTAAGTATTGAATTGTTCTGAATAAGAGAGTTTTAATGCTTGGAATGATAATCTTGAATAAAGTTATCTGGATTTATTAAACTGAATTTTCCATAATCACTTGTATATTTTCTTTTAATTAAGTCATAGCAATATTTGTTAAGGTGGATAGTCCTTTAGTGAAAGTTGTCTTTATCATTGATTTTTAACTCATTCAATTTACTTGCTTTCAATAAATCTCTTCTTTACTTTAGTTTTTTTTCAATTATTTTAATTTAGTTTTAAATTATTGTTTTCAAATCATCACAACTTTGGGATTTCTCTTCTCTTTTTACACACAAAAATTGGTTTTGAAATTGAAATAACATATACAAGCACAAGTTTCCCTTGGGTTTGATATTTTGGGTCATAATCTTATTTTCCTATATTAGTAGCCGATCTAGTACACTTGCTAGACACCGGTCATCTTACAATCATGTGCCTCACACATGATAACTTAAACTGAAACAAAATTCTTTTATAGTTCTATCAATTGATATGCACAGGAATATAATAGATATAACAAATGCCTCATTTATTAAATTAAATGCTTTATAACAATGTATTGGGGCTAAGGCTTACACTTATAATCTCCCACTAGCACTAGTTCCAATTGGGCATAGCCCTAAGACCGAATGCTCTCAAATGAGCTTCGTGCAGATTTGGATGCAATTGTTTCGTCAAAGGATCTGTTACATTGTCTTCACTTTCTATCTTGCTAACCTTGACGTCCCCACGATCAATGATCTCTTTGATCAAGTGGTACCTCCTGAGTATGTGTTTGGATTTCTGGTGTGACCGGGGCTCCTTGGCCTGTACGATGGCCCCGTTGTTGTCACAAAAAATTTCTAATGGATCTAGGATGCTTGGTACCACTCCTAATCCAAAAATGAAATTCCTAATCCAAACAGCCTCTTTTGCAGCCTCGCTTGCTACAATATACTCAGATTCTATAGTTGAGTCGGCAACGGTCTCTTGCTTCGAGCTTCTCCAGCTGACAGCACCACCGTTCGAAACAAAAACAAGCCTAGATTGTGATCTTGAATCCTAAGTGCTAGTCTGAAAAGCAGCATTGGCTTAACCTTGTATGACGAGCTCTTCTTGACCACCATACACCAAGAAGTGATCCTTAATCTTTCACAGGTACTTTAGAATCCCCTTTACAGCAAACCAGTGTTTCTCACCAGGATCTTCCTGAAACCTACTGGTTATACTCAGTGCATGAGCAACATCCAACCTAGTACATAACATAACATATATGATAGATCCAATAGCAGATGCATATGGGATTCTACTTATGTTGTCCCTTTCTTCTTTGGTTTTAGGGCAATGTTCTTTAGTTAAAGGAACTCCCAAAGCCAAAGGTATGTACCCTTTCTTTGAGTCTCCCATACTAAAACTCTTTAGTACTTTGTTTATATACTTTTCTTGACTTAGTCCCAAAAGCCGATTCGATCTATCTCTATAGATCCGAATACCAAGTATTGCCTCGGCTTCTTCTAAGTCTTTCATTGAGAAACATTTTCTCAACCATTGCTTAACCTTTTGCAATGTTGGAATGTCATTCCCAATGAGAAGGATGTCATCCACATATAGGACCAAAAATACTATTATGCTCCCACTAACCTTCTTGTACACACAAAGCTCATCTTCATTCTTGATGAAGTCAAATTCTTTAACTTCCTCATCAAAACAAAGATTCCAACTTTGGGATGTTTGCTTTAATCCATAAATGGATTTTTGAAGCTTACAAACCTTCTTAGGATGCTTGGGATTGACAAAACCTTCAAGCTGTGTCATATACACATCCTCAAGTAAATTTCCATTGAGAAAAGCAGTTTTAATATCCATTTGCCATATCTCATAATCATGATATGCAGCTATGACAAGTAAGATCCTAATGGATTTAAGCATGACTACAGGCAAAAAGGTCTCATCATAGTCTACACCATGAGTTTGTCGAAAACCTTTTGGTACTAGTCTACCTTTGTAGGTCTTATCAGCTTTGAGTTTAAATAGCCACTTGTATTCAATCACCTTAGCACCTTCCAGTGGATCAACCAAGGTCCAAACCTGGTTATCGTACATTGATTGCATCTCGGATTTCATGGCTTCAAGCCAATTTTTCCAGTCTGGGCTCTCAATAGCTTCTCGGTAGGTAGTAGGATCCTCATGATATACTAACTCAATAGTATCACTATCAGTGATTAGAAATCCATATCTCTCAATCTCCCAACGTACCCTATTGGACCTTCTAGGTTCTTGTGTAATGGGTTCTTGTTCTACAATTGGTTGTGAACTTGATCCCATTTTCAACTCATCATCTATAGGAGTTTGTGGCGCTTGAATTTCTCCAAGTTATACTTTACTCCCACTGTCTTTCTTGAGAAAGAACTCCTTTTCCAAGAAAATAGCCTTGCGAGCAACAAATACTTTGTTCTCGGCTTGTGAGTAAAAGTAGTATCCCTTTATTTCTTTGGGATAACCCACAAATAAGCAAACAGTGGATTTGGACTCCAATTTATTAGATGTTAATTTCTTAACATGTGCTTCTGTAATGGCCTCAACACTGGCCTAGCCGTGAACAGTAAATTCCGATGGTGAATAGTGGACCCGGGGTGAAAAATATTTTATTTGACCATCGGAAAGTATTGGTCATGGTGAGTCCGGAGTTGAAATTTGAAGTGAAATTGAGGTCAAATAAGCCTCCGAAAGTCAAAAATACGAAAAAGGTAGCGAGTCAATTTCCTTGGTAGGGAATGTGACTTGATTTTTTATAAATTTTTAAATATAGCAAATGAACTCCAAAAATTGCCATATTTTACAGATCTTTATGAAATTTCATGTAGATTATGTTAGTATAAAGAAATGAATTTTTCGGCGATGTTGACAGTTGTTGAATCGGACTAGTTCGGTTGAATCAGACCCGTAATGGACCCCGATTAAGCCAAAATTTTGGGTACTACCTATTTGTGATATTCTAAGAATTATGGAATTAAATTTGGAGTGATTTGGAGTGAGAAAAGAGGAGAAATTATTTAGGGCTTGAATTAGGTAGTTAATGGGCCTGAATATTTAATTAAGCCCAAATGCCAACTCAAGCCCAATTTCTCTATTAAGAAGAGGTATATATTCAGTGAAAATTCTGGAAAAAGCTAGCAAAATCATCTTCCTCCTTATCTCCTCTCTTTGGCCGAAACCCTCTCACCATTATTGCTTAAGTTCTTCTCTCCTCCTCTCTCCATTTCACACCAAATTAAGCCTTAAGATAGTATTTCCCACCTCTCTAGTTAAGTTTTATGACTTCCTCTCTTCAAAAGAAGGAAGAAAATCAAGGAAAATATAAAGAGAGAGAGTTTAGGGTTTCATTTGAGGTAAGTGAAACCAATGAGTTTAAATTCTTTCTAAGGTTCCTACTTATATTTTTAGGTGCCTAGATTTCATTTATGATGTTATTTTTAGCATTGGAGGTTGAAAAACTAAGGTTTTAATGGGTTGAAGTTTCGGCTTCCTTAGGGAATCAAGGTGATTTGCAAGCTTCCAAGGCTAAAGGTAAGGAAAAGGAAGCTTAAGCAACCTAGAGCAAGAAGGAAAGGTAAGTGACTAATAAATCTTAGTAATTTCTTTGATTTTAAGTGAATATCCTTTATGTAACTTAGGACAATTATGATAAAAGTGGTGTTTAATTAAAAGTGATGGTAGATTAATGTTATGAGACCTTAAATAAGTGTGTTTAAATGCTTAAATGAATTGTTACATGAATATATGGTATAAACCCTATGTTGGCCGAATAAATTCCCTAAGAAAACTAAGGTTTATTTTGTAAATTTTGATGATTTTATGCTTAAAAATCATAGTAGAAATGAAATAACATGCTTAAGAACTTTTATGGAATTTATTGAAATTAAATGAATATTTTAGAGATAAATTTTCAATTATGTAAGTAATGAAATTATTGAACTAACATGAAACGATGTGTACTTTGTTGAGAAAATGAATGATTTTGGTGAATTATGGTAAAATAATTCACAAATCATGTAAAGGAATTGAGAAGAATAATTAATAAGTAAAATAAGTATAAGTGAGTAAAGAAATAATAAGAAAATGAAGTTTTGATTGAGATTTCTTTGAAATTATGCCCTTAGAAATAATCTGGCAGTAAAAGCCTAGCTCAGGATATAATTGGCTAGCCATAAGGACATCTGTACCGCGGTGTAAGTCATGGCGACTTGCTTAGCTATGGTAGAATCTCTGATCTCCATGGCTTCTGTCTGTATCTGATATTTGCTTTATGAAGAAGTGGTCTTTGAGATCATTTTTTAGTCTGTAGGTGGCCCATGGGGTCTACATCCCGAGTATGCAGTCTGAGAATTTTTGTCGGTACTGTACTAGGGGCATAAAAGTGATAATAAGTTAAAAAAAAATGAAAAGAATGATAAAAATGAAGTTTAAAGTGAAAAAAGGGCTTAAATGAAAGAAAATGAAAGTTCAGGGGCAAAATGGTAATTTTGCTAAAATGGGTAATTAATAAGTAAACATAAGTAAGAAATGGTTAACAAGGGCAAAATAGTAATTTTGGAGACCTAACAGGGTCAATAAGATAAAATTTTTATGGTACGGGGACTAAAATATAATTTTACCCAAAAGTAGTAAAGTAAATAATAAATGATTAATAATGAAGGAACTTATAGAATGAAAATAAAAATAAATGACTATAATGAAAAAATCATAAATATTAAGACAAAAAGGACATTTTTGAAATTTAGCACAATTTTGAGGACTAAATGGAAAATTTGTCAAAAGTTATGTAATAAATGGGAAAAAGAGCGAATTTTATAAAAACAACTGTTTCCACTTGAATTTGATGTAAATATGCTTAACTGTACTTATTTTAGAATTTAATTTATTTGCATGAATTATAGTAAAGCAATAAATATTAAAGGAAGTATTAGGATTGTTAGTCACCACTGGGCATAATTTATGCTCAGCATGTAGTTTTTACTGCATGCAAGTACAAAGTTGGAGGAGCAGTGATGCACAAATGAAAGAGGAGAAAAGTTATTTTGTTATGTAACTTATGTAGGTTTTGGGATGTATATAAACAGATTGTTATGTATGAATACAAGATTATGTAAAAATATGTAAACATATGTGTGTTGTGGATATGGGTTATTTTGGGTTGTTGGATGATTGATGGAAGTTTTGAAGAATGAGATGATTGTTTTAGAAGTGTAGTGCCTCTGAGAGGCTGTGTTTTGTCTGTTTTTCAGGAGGCTAGTTAGATATACAGCCGTTATATTGCCAAAATTTTATTATGTGAATAGTAACCCAAGACAGTTATAGGTCATCGATCACCTAAGTATATTGGTAGTATTGAATGTTGGTATTACTTAAAAGCTAAAAATAAAAAAAAATTTATCAGTTTGCGTGCACTGTTCAGTTAGATCGGAGTGATAAGGGTGTTACAGCTTCACAGCCCTAAATCCTGAGAAATGACATATTGGATTCTTTTCCAGTCCATACTTTGTATGGTGTCTTCTCAACTACTTTAGTTGGAGTATGGTTTAATAGAAATGCAACAGTTTCTAATGCATAACCCCAAAAGGAGACAGAAAGATTTGCTTGACTCATCATTGATCAAACCATGTCCAACAGAGTTCGATTTCTCCTTTCGGACACACCATTCCATTGTGGTGTTTGTTGCGAGCCTAGCAAGTGCACTAGATCAACAAGTAATAAAATGGGGTAAATTTAAGACCCTCAATATCAAACCCAAGGGAAATGTGTGTGTGAAAATTGTGAAAATTAATTGTATGCTAAAGAATTCCCAATTTAGTTTGTATGAGCTGTTAATTTGTATAGTGCAAACTTTAAAAACTAAAATATGCAATGAAAGGAAATTAATTCTAATGACAGTGAATTGAGTATGTATTTAATTCAGAAAAGATTAACAAGTATGTAAATATATATAAATTAAAGCGTTGCTTAGGTACACTTATCCACCCCATTGAACCCAATGTGAATTAATTTTGTCTTAAAGAATACATGAATGAATTCGAGATAACCCTCTTAACCCAAGCAACTATTCTAATTGCTAAGCTTCCCATTCCGGAGCCAACCTAACAACTAGCCTATGTACGGGTCTAACATCCTAAGTTTGGTTTGCCTTCCCATTCCGGAGCCAAACAACCCAAATCTCATCCATTTCACTCTACACTCTAGTCCCAAAATCATAATTACTGCACATTTAGAATCCCATTCCGGAGCCGTCTAAATTAATACAACATTCATGAGAAAAAAAACTGAACAAGATTATTCATAAAATTCAATCCACTAGACTCAATACACATCCAAAGATATATGATGAACATCATTCATCCATGTAAGGAAATTAACTCAATAGATTGAAAATTCATGAAATATAAATAAGTAATAGTGAAATGAACCATTCATTCATGTGAAATCAAAATGTGCTCAATATTCACATTGTGAGTAGGGGATTCAAAGCTTCCCCAAGCAACAAAGATAACTACTCACTATTCATAATGTAAAAAATGAACAAAATAAGAGCGAAAACTATAAAACCCATTTGAAACTGAAGATTTGAAGTTGATGAAGCTCCTCCTCTTCTTCTCTAAACAGCTCCTTGATTGTAAGTTGAAATCTTCACAACTATAAGCTAAATCTATGACTATCTTTGTGTTTTTGAAGTAAAACTACACTAAAAGAGTGATTTTTACAAGTAAAATCCAAAAACTAAGTATAAGAAACCCACAAAATGTGAAAAATTGCGTTTCTACTCTCCTAAAACTCTAAGCATGAAACCCTAAAAAAAACTCCATCTCTAAGCAGAAAATTTCACAACCTTTATAGAGCTGTCTAATAAGCCACGGCTGGGACACTTTTGTCTCAGTCGCGGCATAAGGAAATGGCACGGCTGGGACAATTTGTCTCAGCCGTGTCAAGCTTCTGGATCAAAAGTATGTTCTCGAGCTGCCATAGCCATGATTGGGACCTTTGTCTCAGCCGCGACCCTTGATGAAACGGCGCGTTTTGAAATCTACCATGGCCACGGCTGGGACAATTTGTCTCAGCCGCGACCTTTAATGAAATGGTGCGCTTTGAATCCTGGATTGGCCATGAATGGGACAGTTTGTCTCCGCCGTGGCCATAGTAAAACTGTGAGTTTTGCCATCTGCATTGGACACGGCTGGGACACTTTATCTCAGCCGTACCTTAGCAAAATTTCCTGCAAAAAGTGAAATTTCAGACCATTAATCAACTAAAAACTTCAAATTAATCAAAATAACTAAAATAAACATAAAAAACAATAATATAGCTTTAAAACACTAAAACACATACAAGATGAGACACTAAAACACACAAAATTATCCAGAAAATAAACTCTAAAAACAAGATTATCAGTGTTCCGGGAGGAGTGAGCTGTGAAATAATATCACACTCCTTCAGATGACTATTAAACTCTTGGCTTAAGTATTCGCCATCTCAATCTGATCGAATGGCTTTTATACTTTTGCCAATTTGGTTTTCTACTTCGTTCTTAAACTCTTTGAATTTCTCAAAAGTTTCAGACTTGCACTTCATTAGATAGACATAGCCATATCTACTGAAGTCATCTGTGAACATCACGAAGTAGTTAAAACCACCTCTAGCTTGTGTACTTAATGGTCCACATACATCGGTATGTATTAGTTCCAATAAGTCATTAGTCCTCTCACCTTTCTTGTTAAAAGGACTATTTGTCATTTTTTCATGCAAACATGACTCGTATGTGTCATAAGACTTTAAGTCGAATGACCCAAGCACTCCAAATTTATGGAGTCTTGAAATGCATTTTTTATTTGCATGCCCTAAACGACAATGCCAGAAGTAAGTAGGGTTCAATTCGTTTGATTTAACCCTCTTTGTATTAATGTTGTATATGGACTCTTTGTTTTGTAGATCAAGGATATAAATGCCATTTTTCAACATGGCATTACCATATGAAATTCCTTGGCGACGAATATGAGTATTGCCATTTCTAATAATAAAATCAAATTCATCCAAATCCAAACAAGAAACTAAAATAATGTTTATGCTCATAGCAAGCACATAATAACAATTTTTCAAAACTAAACAAAGTCCATAAGGTAAAGTGAGTTGATAGTCGCTTATTTCTATGGCAACAACTCGTGCTCCATTCCCCACACGGAGGTCCACTTCATTTTTCCCAAGTAACCGCCTATTTCTTAGCCCCTACACATTTGAAAAATGTGAGAACCACAACTGGTATCCAATACCTAAGTGGTAGAAATAGAAAGGTTAATTTCAACAACAAAAATACCAGAACTAGATGCCTTGGCTCCATTCTTCTTTTGTTCTTGCTTGAAAAGAGCACAATTCTTCCTCCAATGCCCTATCTTGTTGCAATGGAAGCATGTGCTCTCGCTCTCCTTGAGCTTTTGCGCCTTAGGCTTGGATTGGGTCTAAGGTGCACTCCTATTTGACTTGAACTGAGCCAGGTCATTCTTGGGTTTTGCCTTTCCCTTTCCCTTAGCAGGTCCCTTCTTAATGCCCCCTTGAACCATAAGTACAGGATTGGTCTTTTGAATGTTCTCTTCAGCATTCTTAAGCATCCCATGAAGCTCGATGATTGTCTTGTTCATTGCATGCATGTTATAATTCATCACAAATGGATCATAATCATCAATCAATGAACCTACGATCAAGTTAGTAGGCAATTCCTTCGGGACTTATACCTCAAGCTTCTCAAGAGTATCAAGATACCCTTTCATCTTGAGTACATGGGTACTAACAGGAGTACCCGCAACCATCTTACAAGAAATTAAGGCCTTTATTGTCACGAACCTCTCGTGATGAGCTTGCTCTTGAAACATCTCCTTGAGGTGCACCATGATCGCATAAGCCTCTTGGTCCATGAATTGTTTTTGCAAGTCAGGCACCATAGTAGCCATCATCAAATAGGTCACATCATTGGAGTCGCTTTTCTTGGTCTTAAAAGTTTTCTTTTGAATTGCAGAGGCATTCCTTCCAGGTTCTTTAGGCAAGGGTGCATCCAAAACATACGACTTTTTCTCTTGCTTAAGAACTATTCTTAAGTTTCGAAACTAGTCTATGAAATTGGTGCCATTCAGTTTTTCCTTTTTCAGGACCAATCGCAATGAAAAGTTGTTGTTTGAAGAAGCCATTTTCAATCTACAATAAAACTTAGCAAGATTAAATGAGGTCTTATTTATAATCCCACAAACCGAATTAATATCCCTTTAAATAATTCGCGTAAGTGATTTAATGTGGGCCAATATCCACTTTTCACAACAACTTATTAGTCAAGCTGAGCTTGTACACCTAACAAGTTAAGTTACTTAGGTAGGAAAACTCCAATCATGTCTCGTGCATGACTCTTGGATCAAATGGGCTAACATCTTAAGATGTTATAACACAAACCCATTTATTAGTTGCCTAGGTCCAGGCATCCCTTTCCATGTTAAGTCCAACCTACATTCACAACCCATGCCTCACAAAGATAATCAGGCGTATCTAGGACTCCTAGTCTACGTGACCGATGATCAATGCCTTGATATGTTTCGAATTAGGAAGGCAACTTTGTGACTTATTATTTTAGGAATTCATTTTATTACGGCTTACATGGCATACGCTTTGTCATCCATTCATAGCATGCATATATATACAATTGCATAAAGTAAAGCGTGATAAATATGGGCCCATAAACCTACAACTAAGATTCTATACTATTACATAAGAATCTTCGAGTTGGGCTTTTCTACTCCGGTGGGCTTCGTCTTGATTTACAAAGTCTTCAAATAAATTCTATTCTAAGAAATAAATGAAACTTTTACAATAATACATAATGGCTCACAGGCCATATTTAATTACAAGAACCCAGGGCCCATGAATGCACCATGCATATCCATTCATCACACAAAACAAGCAAATAAATATACATAACATTCATGGATAAAACAAAGTCCAATTTTAATTAATTTAGCCAAGCCCATTAATGAAAATTGTGTACTTGAAATTTTAAGAGAGGACCCCATGATGGGCCTGGGCGAAAGCCCAATAGACTAAATCCTCTTATTGAATAAGTTCTCTTAAAAACCCAAAACACAAACTAGTTAGATTTGTGTCATAAATCAACTCTAATATAATTTTCAATTTTGCCATTTTAATTTTATGTCATACAGCCCATAAACATTAAAAATACATATAATATGTACCAACATGAATTAAAACATAAAATCATGAAGAACATATATATCATACATGGCATTCATATTAAAACAAACAAACAACAATGAAACTAGTTGTTTAATGCTCATATAATGCCACAAAAATGCACAAACACTTAAAAAAATTTTATGAGTCATTTAATAATTTAAATAAGGTCATAAATATTGAGTTAATATTCTCTACCAATCTGATCTAAATGTGTTTTTACCATTTAAATCAAAACAAAACAAACAATGTTAATTAAACATGTAACAAACACAAACTAGTTATATAGTTTTAAGTGATTTTAAAATTAATCAATTAAATTGTCATGGACTAGAATTAAAATAAATTTTAAAATATGTCCAGACCTGATATTTAATCTTTAAAAATCACTTACAAACATGCCAAAATCGTTTTTAGATTTAATTTTGAAAAATAGTTGTTATACAAACACTTATCATGCCAACTAGCACCTAGTTTTAAGATTAACATGTACCATCAGGTATTTACAATTAAATCTGACCATGAATAGCTCTAAGAACATATTAGGACAGTATATTAACATGTCATATTAATTATAATACCTATCTAATCATTTAAAATCATTTTTACACCAAAACAATGCAAAAAACTCAAAACAGAAAATTTCAGCATTGCATGTTTTTCAACGAACCATTTTTGATTAAATATTTAATGCATCTAAAGCACCAAAATAAGCATGTTTAGGCTCTGATACCATTGATGGAATATGACATGGTAAGTACATGATAATCACGCAGCGGAAAAATAATAAAATCGATCATACATACCACGCAATCAATAAACAAGAATAGAAAACATGCAATTTTAGGGTTTTAAAAAACTTACAACTTTAGATGCACTTCAAGATTTGATTTTGATGATGACCAGCAACTAAGAAGATTTTATTCACCTTAGATCTTCACCACCAATGCCAAAGGAACAACCTCTATGCCACTCCTCTCTATGTTCACACACACAATTGCAAGGAAGGCTTAAAATTGAGAGTGCTAGCTCTATGTGTAAAGTAATTGGCAATGGTAATGGATTAAAGCTACAAGTTCTGTTCTTGTACTTCCTTTTGGTTGCTATTTCTTCCCAAGAACACAAGAGAACAAGGAAGAATCCTTTTCCCTTGTGAAATTCGGCCAAGAGTGTGAGAGAGATCAAATTCACGCCTAGGGTTTTTAGTTTTAGTTCATTAATATATCTCACTAATTTAGGTAAGTGTTCAATCCGAATTTTACTATCTTTTAGCTAGTAAATTCAGCCTCCATCACTTCCTAATTAAGTGACAGACATTAACTCAAACTCCTTTAAATTTTAAATTCAAATTAATTCAAAATAAACATAAGACATTTAATCAAAATAAATCACTTAATTTAGGGATATGGTTGCCGAAATTCCTATTAAATTTATCCTTGGATTTTCGGTTACCTTATCTCTATTTAATTAATTTATTTTGATTTAAATGTCATTAGGATTTAATACTCAATTAACTTAATTAATCCAAGATAATTAATTAATTGAAATTAATCCTATTGGGTCGAATCTTTCTCTCTCATGGACCAAGGTCCAATAACAATTTTAATACCCATTACATACATTAATTTGACTTTAATTAAAAGCCCAAATTAATGTCCACTCTTCTATTTAAATATTTTAAGCTCAATGCTTTGTGTGCGATCCTATAGGTCCATTTAATATTAGCGATGAATTAATGAATTAATTCAAAGGCTATATATATTCTCTAGCAAGATATTATAGCATTCCAAATTAAATGAAAATGCAAATGGCATTTAGTGACCTAATGCAATTTTACATAGTCCCTTACCCTTAAATATCAGAATTAATATAAGGCATGGAACCAGTCATCCTTATAAATACTAATTCCTTTCTTGATATTTCAGTGACACTAAACTCTCAGATAAATAATGATTACTTATTATTTCATCTCGGTATGGCCATACACTTCTTAGTTCACTAATCAAGTGGCCGATGATATTTTCTCTCTTATCGAGAGGGATAATCCCTTCACTTCTCTCATGCTCTCTAACATGGATTAGTGCATACCCATACTTGTCACCCTTTTTATGAGCACGTTAGGTGTATGTCAAAGTACACAGTAATTCATAAAGAGTTTCATAGAGATTTTAGGTCTAAGAACTCTGATGCAAAACTTGCACATTAGAAATACTTATGACTTATACCATGTAGTGTTCTCATGAATGGATCGAATCCAGATACCATGTTCTAAACATGTATCTATGATCTCTCATTGACACTCTTGTTCTTATGATCCATAAGACAGAACTCATCTAATCAGAGAGAGCATACTAGTCTTAATTCATTTGTTATTCCCATAACAATAACTGACTAGGGATATTTAGAATGAAGTCTCATTTGTTTCAAGGTCTTACAACCATGTGCCTCACACATGATAACTTAAACTAAAACAACATTCTTGGATAGTTCTATCAATTGATATGCATAGGAATACAATAGATAAAACAAATGCCTCATTTATTAAATTAAATGCTTTATAACAATGTATTGGGGCTAAGGCTTACACTAACATATACCTGCACTTTTGTTAGATATTCAACAAGATGAATAGCAGGATTAATTTTACCTGTATACCTATCCATTATTATGTCTCGCCATCTAGGGGGTAGCTCTAACTCCGTGATTTTCCTACAAAATGGTGAGGCCGTGTTGCCACAAGTGTTGTCCTCAAACACTCCTTTTTTGGAGCCTGTCAAGCCAAACCGCTTGAGCTTCTGCTTGAACCATTTGTCTTCCCTGCTCAAGGCAGCCGGGATAAATTCATATCACCATCCCTTAGTGCGGCTGCGATTTGGTGTGCACATAAAAGACAAATCATCCCTAATGGACGAGGTGGAGGATCTACTGGGGGTGTACGGGGAATCCCTACTTGAGGACATCGTGCCCTTCCCTTTGTCATACCTGCCTGGGGTTCTGGCGCTCATCCTCCTATTATCGTGAGCTTTTGGCTCGTTGATGAAAATTCCCCTATTTTTTTTCTTTCCGAAATCTTCTACCATGTAATTGATTTCATGGCCCCTTTCATAAGTTCTAGGCATTTTTTCTTTCTTCAAAGTTTGGACTATATTTTTAGTGAAGTCACTAAGAATGGCGCACATGTCCCTGACGGTGATAGGGATATCTTCTGGTTGTCTCATGACTGCGGTGTTGGAATTCGAAAGAAGGTTACCCCTAATAAGTGATCCAGGAGATCTCTCTTTTCTCCCTGAGGGTCCGGATTCACCCTGACTAGTGAGATCTTGGTCTTCGGGAGTTGCATTCCTGCTAGATCTTGGATCTATCATGGCTTTCAATGAAAACACCAAATGATAAAACCTAAAATATTTTATCCGTAAAAAGAGAAATGACAACAGAGATAGCCGAGCCGATCGAATCGCTGGACCTGCAAAAAGGAGTGCCCGGTTGGAACAGAGCTTTAGCACTCCGAAGCTTAAGTCAATAGCTTTTAGAGAAATAGTGTTTAGAGAGAGAGTCTCAGATATTCAATACCTGGAGCCATTGTATTTTAGGCTACTTATAGGAGTTCTTTGGAGAGGTACTTGAGTACCTTAGGGAGTGATAACCGACAGTCAGAGTAGATAAGTGACGATGTAACAGGAAGTAGATGAAGAGTATGGGTGTTGGCTTGTGTCAGTGGGCTAACAGGATGTGCTGTCCCATCAGTCTAATCGGACATCACGCTTTTTTGAGCTGTCTTCCTGATCATGATTCGCCCTTTTGCTATTGGGCTTAGGCCCTATCAAATGCTGTTGAGCCATAATAACCAGACCTTTGGGAGTATATTTTCCTTAATTATCAATAATCAATAATGTATGCCGTTTATATTTTAATTTATAATAATTTATATATTTTTTCTTATTCTGGACATTATTTTTTGGGATTATCATAGCTCAATTTTGCTTGTCTTTTTCGTGCAATTTTTCATCGATATACTATTGCTTTATTAATGTTTGGCAACATTACAATAAGTATAGTCATTTGTATCATTATTTTGAAACAATTCGAACTAGTAATAAAGATAAATACCTAGATACGACCACTCCCATTTCAATTTAAAAAATATTAGAGGTGGATAGTAAGATGCAAATGTAACAACAATAATGTATTATTATTATTATTATTATTATTATTATTATTATTATTATTATTATTATTATTATTATAACTATGTCATATAACAACTATGAATATTTACTTTATTATTAATAAATTCATTCTCAAAGTTTTGAAATTCATCCAATTCTCCTTTTAGTTTTTCATGAGAAAAAAATATATAAAAAAAACTCTTCTTCTTATATAAAAAAATATGAAAAAGACAAATCGTTAATATTGAAAAAAATATTTTATCAAGCCATTTTATTTTACTTTTATCGTAACTTATATTTACTTTAAATAAATTACGCATACTAGGAAATAAAAAACTATATTAGTTTTATAATATGACATATTAATTTTACTTATTTAAAAAAATATAAAATATAAAACAATCAAAATCATTAAGAGCGTGACATCCAGTAAAATAATAAAAAGGTTTGTTAGTTTAAAAACTTTATATATTTATATAGTATAAATGAATAATAATAATAATAATAATAATAATAATAATAATAATAATAATAATAATAATAATAATAATAATAATTGATAACAAGGCCTAGCTAACAGCCCAGATCATTTAGATAGCAAAATCAGCCAGGCTCATTAGCTCGGTTAGGATCACCCTAGCAAAGTATTCAGCCACGCCGAACACTGATGAGTTTGTCCAACATCATCTAGAATTTGGAGTAATCCCGAATTATCAGTAGAAGATAGCTCTTTTCTTATCCTCTCCTCCAAATTAGGAAAAGGGTTATCTTATTCAATTATGGTAGGAATTTTTCATATAGAGGAACTTTACTTCCAGCTTCCTAAACAGAGAAGGACTCTGAGACTATAATAGAGCCAGGATTAGGCATAAAAAACAAAGTTTTCTCCAGTTATTCTCTCTATCATCAGAATTACTGGCTTGATCATTGGAGTCTCCCTTGTGGAAAAACCCTGGCTAATTTTTGTGTTTTTTAGGTGACTCGCTATATCGGAGGATCCACTTTTCCTATCCAATCATCATTTAGTGTGGTGAACATGGACATGGATCTTTTTCTAGATCTAAGCCTTATCCTTGCCTCACCAGAAAACCAACATGATCAGACAAACCAACCAGCACCCCCCTCCCACATAACAATTCTTACCACCAGCAAATACTCCAAACTCGACATCCTTCATAATAGCCATTCCCAAAATCCCCGGCCTCACCCCACAAACAGCACAAACCCTTATTACAACATTATCTGTCATAACTGCCCAAACACTTCAAACCATACCTCCATAGCCTTATCATCCATAGCCACCTGCTAGAAACCCATTTTCCTTAATGGTTTCTCCTCACCTTGGATCCACTATCACCCTTATAGCCGAACAATTTGAATGATTCTTTAAAGAACAAATGCAAAAATACCAAAACTGAAACATATTGCAATACCAGGGCAATTTTTGATCTCCTTTGTCCAGAGAAATCCTAGCCATTCCCTTCCTTAAAATTCGACTCCCTAACTTACCAAAATATAACGAAAATGTCAACCCTCAAGCCCACCAAAACCAATTTCATCACACAATGCTAGTGCTAATCATGGATGACTCTATACTATGTAAAATATTACTGTAGACACTTATTGACTCAGTTTAGATTTGGTTCAAAAACCTTTTTGAGCACTTTATTGAGAATTTCGAGCAATTCAACGACATTTTCATTGTGAAGTTTATAGCCGCCATCCAACCTACTAAGGTCTCAATTGACCTTAATCAAATACTACAGGTGAGAGGTGAACCCAGCTCAAAAGGGGATAGCAATGCTTAGAGGAAACCAACGAGCAGTTAAGGAAACATATATCATAATGCTGAAAAAAGCCAACCAGGCTTTTGCTGTTAGACACATTGGGCACATCGGACAATGGAGATCAAAAAGCCGAAGCAGGAGAAACATTGCAAAGCATTAAGTTATTACCAGGAAAGAACGTACAAATGTCAACTAGCAAAACAGGTTCAGACAAGAAAGCCTTTGTATCTGTACTAAGAGAATTTGCATATATTTTCTCATGGCAGCCATCGGATATCATAGGAATAACCCTAAAACTGATAACTCACTCGCTAAACATTCGACCTGAATGCAAGCTAGTGAAGCAAAATAAGAGAAATCATACCCCTGAATGCCAATTGGCCATGGAGAAGGAGATGAGCACTTTGCTGAAGAATTACTTCATTAGAAAAATGTTTTATCCGGACTAGTTGACCAATGTAGTGCTGGTAAAAAAAGCCAACAAAAAATGAAGGATGTGTGTGGACTTTACAGACTTGAACAAAGTGTGCCCAAAGGATAGCTATCATTTACCAAACATAGATATGTTGGTAGACTCTACAGTATGATTTGAAGAGTATGCATTCTTGGATGCATCGGTAGGTTACCACCAGATATTGATGAACCCAGCAGACAAGGAGAAGACTGCCTTTATCACCCATCGAGGTATTTACTATTACCGGATTATGCCTTTCGGGCTAAAAAAATTGCAGGTGCAATATATCAGAGATCGATGAATAGGCTTTTTGCTAACCAATTATGAAAAAACATTGAGATTTATATGGACGATATGATTGTGAAGAGCAAGACATCAACAAACCTACCCAATAAGCTAAGGGAAACTTTCCTCACTTTTAGGAAAACAGCCTCAAGTTAAACCCTAAAAAATGTGCCTTCGGAGTGCAGTTCAAGAAATTACTGTGTTTTATGATTTCAAAGAGAGGAATAGAGACCAATCCCTAGAAGATCCAAGCAATACTAAAAATAAAAGCCCCCAAGATAGTTTAGGATATTCAAAAGCTTAATGGCAGAATAATAGTTTTAGAAAGATTAATCTCTTATTCAACCAAGCAATGACTGCCTTTTTATCAAGCACTCAAAAATTTGAAAGGTTTCAAATGGATAGAAGAATGTCAGCAGGCCTTCGAAGCATTGAAACAATGCCTGACATCTCCACCACTGCTTAGCTGGCCTTAGGTTAGTAAGACTTTATTCATGTACTTAGCCATTTTTGAAAGAGCAGTAGGCTCGATTTTGGTTCGAAATGATGGCACTCAGCAATTCCCAATATACTACACCAGCAAAGTCTGTAGAGGATTCGAGTTGAAGTATCCTATCTTAGAGTAGTTAGCTTTTGCATTGGTCACTTCGGCAATAAAGCTACAACCATACTTTCAAGCACACACTAGTGGTTCAGACTAACTCAAGCCTTCGAAAGGTATTACAAAGACCAGAAGCCTCAGGAAGGTTAATTGAATGTGCAAGTTGCCTTGAGGATTTTGATGTAAGATATGACCCATGCCCCGCAATGAAGGCATAGGTTTTTGGCAGACTTCATAGTATAGTTGCATGTACCACTGCCTGAACCAGTCAAATCCTCATGGAGCTTGGGGCAACTTACTCAAAAGGAGCAGGGATCGGTGTTACACTAATCAACTTAGGAAAGATTTATGTTCATGGAATGGCACGCATAACCTTTTTGGCCTCCAACAATGTTATCGAGTATAAGGTTTAGGGTTTTGGCCTATAATTGGTGATCAAGGTAAAGCCGAACTCACTAGTGTTATTCTTTAATTTCTAGCTGGTAGTAAGTCAACTAATAGGCAAGTTCGAAACTAAAGAGAGCTCCATGATTCGATACAAAGAACTCATTTTGGCTCTTTTAGCCAATTTAGAGGAGGTAGGAGGTTCTAGGTCAATCCTATATATACCCCAAATAGAAAATCAAAAAGCAGATGCTATGGCAAAATAGGCTTCCCTTAAAGGCATAGTGTAAACAATAGATATTGTCTGAGCAACAACCTCACAACCAACTTATGAAACTTATCAACTTCAATTGTAAGAGCCAATTGATGGATGGTGCCTCCCCATTTATCAATATTTGATCTCAAAAATCTTTCCAGAAGACTAGGCACAAGCTAAAAAAATAGTCAGAAGATATATGTTGTCTTGGATGATAAACTGTATCAGCGGTTTTTCTCACATCCTTAGACACTATGTCTAAGCATAGAAGAGGGAGACTATGCCTTGAGGGAAATTCATGAAGGTATCTACAATGCACATGAATGAGCATAGGTTATCACTTGAAAAGCACTCCTACATAGGTATTACTGGTCTATAATGGAGACAGATGCTTGAGAACTAGTTCGAAAGTGTGACAAGTGCCAAAGATTTGGAAACATCAAACACCAATGCTTAGCTAAACAGAAGCCAATCTATAGACCATGGCCTTTTGCCTGATAGGGAATTGATATCCTAGGGCTTTCCCTTAAGCAACTAGTTAGTGAAAATTTTGGTAGTGGCCGTTAATCATTTCACAAAATGGATAAAAGTCGAACCCCTCGCCACTATCACACCTGTAAACATAATCAAGTTCCTACAAAAGAATGTCATCACAAGATTTGGGATTTCACACTCTATCATTGCAGACAATGAAAAGTTGTTTGACTATCAAGCATTCAAGATATTTTACTCAGATTTGAATATCAAGTTATGCTTTACTTCAGTGTACCACCCTCAATCTAATGGTATGATTGAGATAACAAACCAAACAATCTTATCAAGGTTGAAGAAGCGGCTAGATGAAGCTAGGGGACTTTAGGTGGATGAGCTTAATAATGTGTTATGGGTATATCAAACTTCACCACAAGCAGCAACTGAAGTAAAACCATTCTCTCTTACTTACAAAGTTAAAGTAGTCATTCCTTGCGAAATAAGAGTCCCAAGTATTCGAACTTCCTAATATGACGAATTCAAGCCATGATAATTCAAGCTCGGGATATTTTTCCTTTACAGCAGAGGATAACTTATTACTAAAGGCTATACATTTATTGGCAATTAACTCCATAGCCTTCTCCTCCAATTCCCAGCACTTTTTCTCGAGCTCTGCCATCTTTGATTTGACTTTTTCCATCTCAGCGTTGACAATTTGGGCGTTCTCTTTTTTTGAGCAAGAGATGCTTCTAAATCGAAAGCTTTCTTCTCAATCTCCCCAGCCCTCTTATTAGCTGCAACAACTTTGAGCCCAGAATCATTTAGCTTCACACTTAAACTTGTTGAAGCTTATTTTTTCTGATGCCATTTTGAGATCAGCATATTTATCTTAGTAATTACAACACCCATAATCATCAACCCCTACAAAAGAAAAGAGTTCGAAGATAAAAATAAAGAGAAGAAAACTTTGGCTCGATAAAAACTTACCTTCACCTGATGCCTCTTTATAATGAAGGACAGCTGCTCGGCATTCAAGTTGATGAGAAGAGCCAGGTCACTTGGCACACAAGAAACCATATGAACGAAAGTGGTAAAGTCATCATTCTTCTTGAAGTAGGCACTCCCTTATTTCTCCCAAAACTTTATAACCTCGATAGTAGAGTCCAGATATCTTTATCACCAAGGCCTTCGACCTCGATCGCAACTTCGTAAACATCAAAAGATAGCGAACCAGCACTAACGCCCTTAGTTCGATGATCCTGAACCTCATTCGAGGGTTGGTCATCCATGACCTCAACAATATGAGGAGTAAGAACCTCCTTCGTAATAGGAGTAGCCTACGACTCTGAAGGGGTATTGGGTGTAGTAGCAGCTTTCTACCTTTTGATCCTCATAATCTTTGTTGCGCTCGATTTGCTCCCCCTTTTCATAACTGCAAAGAAAAATACAATTAAAAATCAAATTAGTAGCACCTACTAAATAAAGGAAAATAAAGTTACCACTTTTTTAATCGAGTAAGCTTAAAGATATAGGGTTTGAGTAGCATCCTCAGATCCCACTTATCTCGTACAATTTCCCTCCACCGAGTTAGTATTTGCTCTTTTTCCTTTGATAACCACAGACCATCATCATTATGGTTAACGTACTGACCTCAGGTAGTTCGAAAGGGGAAAACCTTATGCAGACTCTCTATGACAAAAATCATTTTTTTTCATTTCTTGAGTGAGTCTGAATTATCGAAAAAAACACCATATCCTGCTCGAACTTGTATGTAGTTATGGTGCTCGATCATAACTCGTAGCCCTATCACATAGGTAGCCCGAAAAAGATTGAGGGTTAGGTCCATACTGTGCTCTACTGACCACACTTACAGGACAGACATAATTTGCCATGCATTGGGATGAAGCTGTCCGATCATCATATCATAGAAGTTTAGCACGTATACCTATATTTGTTCAAGGAAAGATGAACTCTAGCCTCTATATTTGCCTGATACATCATTATCTTATGCTTGCTAGTGAATTGGATGTCAGCTCTTTAAGTGGAGCTAGGCACACTTATTACATACTGGTTAAAGACCCTTAATTGCCCTAACAATATGGGAAGTTCATCTTCCCTCACAATCGAGCTCATGCTTCCCATTCAATGAAGATGACGAAGCTCTTTCTTTCTCTTGGCAACAAGCTAGCCAAAAGAGAAGGGTTGGCTCTCATTTGAGGAAACCGAACCCCTATTCGAGAAACTCTACAGACTATCATTTTGCAACCCCTCACCTATCTTAGCTCCCTTGCTAGAAGCTTCGAAAGACTCTAATGCACTCATGAAAAAATAAAAGAGGAAAAACAATAGAAGAAGAAGGTAGAACAAACCTGAACAATAAAAAATTCCAAATGAGAGAAGAGAAATGCAGAACTCTCTAGCACGCAGAAGCACACTCAACGAATCGAAGAAGAAAAGAAGGGGAATAGGTGGGAAGCAACAAAAGTAGCAAAGGAAGTAAGAAATGGAAACCAGAAAAAGTGAAGCTTAAATAGGAAAGCTGGACCCCATTCAATCGTACAGGTGGAAGATTGATATTCCCCCAAATGATAGGTTGTCCTGTCATAATTGCTCACTACAAATACCGAAGCATTTTTGCCTCGTTAGACATGGTGTCCAACCACCGTTTCACAATAAAGAAGGAGCCATGATTATTTGCTTTAAATGCGCTGACACAATTCGAGACGTTACCTTATTGGATCTCGAAATGGATGCCTAAAAACGTGGATGACATAAATGTCTTATATTTGGGGGGAGGGGGGACGGGACTTATGATAACAACGCCTAGCTAACAGCCCGGATCATTTAGATAACTAGATTAGCCCGACTCATTAGTTCGGTTAAGATCACCCCAACAAGGTGTTTGATTACATCGAACACTGAAGAGTTCATCCAACATCATCTAGAATCTGGAGTAATCCCATATTATTAGGAGAAAATAGCTCTTTTCTTATCATCTTCTTCAGATTAGGAAGATATGGGATTATCCTATTCAAGGAAGGTAGGAATTTTTCAGAGAGTGGGACTCTACTTGTAGCTTCTTGAACAGAGAAGGATTGAGCCTATAAATCGATCTAGGAATAGATATGAGAACTAATCTGTCTCCTGTTATTCTCTCTATCATTAGAATTACTTACTTGATTATCAAAGTATCTTTTATGGAAAAATACCGGTCAATTTTTATATTTTTCCGGTGACTCGCTATATTGGAGGATGCATTTTTCCTGTCCAGTCATCAATAATAATAATAATAATAATAATAAATGTATACTATATCATACGAAATAAAAAGTCCAAAATAAGGGGCGAATTAGCACAACGTTGAAAAAATGAAATAAAATCTATTGAAATAATTGCCGCCAGTCCGATTGGATTATGTATTGAAAATTTGATTGGCTGGTTATTACTTACACGAAAGTTAATTCTGTTACATTTTAACAATTTTCAAACCGAATTAACCAGGTACTCACTGCTCACCTTTCTTCTAAGCATTAATTAAACGACACCGTCCGTGCCTTCAACGTCGTTTGCTCAGTGTAGCTTTGTTTCAACGCTACTATATTTGTCCAAACAAAGAATAAGGGTACAACATTTTTACTCCACCATCGATTTCTTACCAAAAGACAATTTTACCTTGCACTAAGACTTCTTTATCCACTCTAGTATCATCGTTTACTCGCTTTCTCCGGCTGCCATGCATTAAACGGACCGCCCATAAACTAGCAACTCAGCCGCTTACAGCGCGTGGCATACAAATCCCATTTTAGCACTTCCGCATTAAAATTTGTGCACGTAATTATTCAATTAAAATAATAAAAACCGACCTATAATATTTAAATATTTTTTATATTAAAATAAAAAAAAACGGCAACCACTCTTTTATATCTGATACATCGCGTTCGAGATCTTCCTGGCGACCCAAACGACAATACTCGGGGCGGAAAGACTACGTCTGATTTTAGGGTTTCTTTCCAATTTTTCTCTTCATCTCGAAACCCTAATCTTCGGATCAGGTTTTGTACTTTCATCGCTCTACTACTTCTGGTTTTTTTTTCGTTGTTTGCTAAATTGCGACTCTTCTTTCTCGATGCGCCTGGATTCGAGGGTTTTATTTTTTGGGGATTTATTATTATTTAATAGGTTTTCTGATTATTATTAGAATTTCTATGAATTTGATTATTATTATTATTATTATTATTTTAGCTTCAATAGTCGATTTCTCCGATGTGTTTGCTTTTGCAAAATATGGATCGTAAGTATTTTGATTTTAGTATACGCTTATATTGAATATGGATTTTTAGTACTTAGATTATATAGGGATATCTTTAAATGGTCATTTCTGAAGATATATTCGGTAGTTATGATCATTGAATATGTTATTGTCTAGTTATTATTTTTTCTTATTTAGATCTATTCAGAAAGCTTTTTAGTTCATTAGGAGTTGGCTGTTGGTAGATTTTTTGATATAACACGTGTGGGCTGTGCTCAGTGTTGCTCTATGAGCTCGTTTTCTTTGATCTTCCTATTTCAATAGGTCTGATAAGCAATTGATTGTCGTTTTACAGTTGATTGCTTTTTTTTTTCCCGTCTTACTGTGGTTTTTTAATATATTGATTTGAAATAGTACTTTCTGATGACGTCGTTGAAGTCTGTCATTTTCTGTATTTGATTATCCCATATTTCGTCATGTATGTGTATCTTGAGGGAAATAATGGTGTAATTTTTTCTGTTTATTGGGCTGTTGGAAATGTAATTTGCTTCTTCCATCATATGGTAAAAATTAGTACTATTGCTGTTGGAAAGGATTGGGTACTAGCAAGGGGAAATCTATCTACATGCAAACATCTATGTGCCATTACAGTTTGTAACTTTTTGTTGTCACTGACATGGAGAGCATATATTATTCAGGTCTGAGCGTTCAGGGTTGTTTTCCTTCATCGATAAGCTAAGTTCATGTCTGAGCTCGAAGCCCAGATTCCTACTACCTTTGGTAAGCACATAAACATGGCTGACGATCTTCTAGTTAATCATGCTTCTGTTTGTCGTGTCACTTATTAGATAGAAGGAAGTATATATATTTACATTTAGACTTTTCTATTTAGTGTGGAAGCTTATGAAGCATTGGTATAGATTACGGAAGCAGATAATGTTTTGATTTTTGAAAATCCATCAATTTTTTTTTTTTGTTTGTTTTGATATTTTACAAAATCTGATTGATTCATTACCTTTCTAACGGAGACTCTTTGATACACACCTAAACTTTATTTTAATTTTTCTTCTTGTTGTAGATCCTTTTGCTGATGCAAATGCTGAAGACTCGGGTGCTGGGGCAAAAGAGTATGTGCATATCCGTATACAGCAGCGAAATGGTAGGAAAAGCTTGACAACTGTGCAAGGGTTGAAGAAGGAATTCAGCTATAACAAAATTCTCAAGGATCTCAAGAAGGAATTCTGCTGCAATGGAACAGTGGTGCAAGACCCTGAATTAGGGCAGGTCTGTATTTGATCTCCCGACAGATGTAATTATACTGTATGTTTTGATGTGTCATGTAAATGTTTTGTGTAGGTTATTCAACTTCAAGGTGATCAGCGGAAGAACGTCTCCACTTTCCTTGTTCAGGTAGTTATGGTCATCAATGCTGCTCGACCTTGGAAGGCACTACATGTAAATCTCTTCTTTGTGATATGCCTTCTGGTTTCTAATGTGATTTTTTTTTTTCCTTTTGTGTTCCTCTCAGGCTGGCATTGTGAAGAAGGAAAATATCAAAATCCATGGTTTCTAAGCAGCATCAACTTGAATAAATCTCTGCAGGGTGCATCCCGATCTATGTAGCGCAGTACCTGTTAGGACTTCAGAATATAAAAATTAAGTTAAGTATTGCTGATGTTGGTTTGACAGGACAAATACATACTACTGTTTCTGGTGTTTTAATATTCAAAATTTTCTGAATTCCGTGTGGGACGATAACAATACATTTGAGAATATACCTTATTCTAGAACATCTATGTTACACTCTTGAGAATGTATTACCGTATTTTGTTGTGGAAAGCTTTTAAAAATTGTGGTATGTCGTGCCATTGTGTATGCGAGTGGATTGGTACTGATGGAAAATGAATTTTCCACTATGAATTACGAATTTTAGTGTGTTTCTAATAAATTACTGTGTTCCACTAGAATTACGAATCTTTGTTTGTGGTTTCAATACGGTCGTCTTGGTTGGCATGAATGGTGCTAGTTTGCTACGAAGGATCCAGGAAGGTAAAAGAAAAATTGATGATTTATGGATTATTATTTTTCCGTTTGAACTCTTGTGAAAGGGTGCGAGGAGTATGCTTTAATGCGTTCTGTGTTCTTAGAAGAATTGAGAATCATGATTGGCCTGGCTTGTCAGTTCGCCTTTCAATTTCTTTTTATGGAGAGCATTGTGCTGTTTATAAATATTTTGAGTGCTTCAATTTATTCTTACCACTTCTGCTGTTAGTTTGAGCGGGTAGAGGGTGTTTGCTTTGAATCTACACTTGCTGAATGGGCTACTTTGATCAGTGAATGGTTTTTCATGTGTATTCAGTATTTATTTTTAGTGGCAAAATGCATCCTGAGGCACCTGATCGCTTTGTGCCATTGACTATTGAGTACTTAAAATTTTATTCGTTCTTATTGGGTTTTTAAATAACTATTTAAATATATATTAAGTAATTTTTTTTTAATTCTAATGACAGAGACTGCTCGTTGGATTAGTACGCCTAAATTTTAAAAAGCTCGGCTTCATCACTTCTGTTTTTTTTATTTATAAAATTCAGATCAAAATTAAAAAGAGTAATAAAACTGTTTATGGAATTGTAGTAACATTCACACTTGGTTAGAAAAAAAAGGGGATTTTTTTACGAATGTAATATATATATATATCATATTTTCATTCTTTTATTTTTTTAAATACTATTTTTAAAATTTTTTATTTTAAAATTATCCTTTTTTAAAATTTTAGTGTTAAAAATGCATTTTGGCAAAGATTATTCACTTCCTTTTAACTTCATTTTATCGCTGGTCCTCTTCTGAAGGATTTTGGACAATAAGGATATTGTTTGTAGGGTAAACCGGGTGTGAGTTAGAGGATTCAGTTGCAGCGTGGATACGACAGTATGTATCTCATCTAAGCACTGGTTGTATCGGTCATTTGATCTGAGAAGATTAGTATGGCAACGATGCCTGTTTAGCAAGCAAAGTAACAGTATAGCACAATTCAACCAATTTAGAAAGGAACCGAAATCAAACAGTTAAATTTTAGCAGAAAACAACATATTTCTAATTGATGCTCAAGTTTTTAATCGGTTTGATACCAACGCTCGGTGACTAGTTTTCGTTTAATTTGACAGTCCTCCGTATGTAAATTTTATTGATCATAATGGAAAATGACCGATAAGAAGGCAATAGTTTAGTGCCACAAAACTTGTTACAACTTGGACCGAGTTATTATTTGACAGTACGAAAGGCAAAACTCTATTTCCCCCCTTTCCCTGAAAATTCAATCTTATATATCCAAAAACAGTGAAAAATGATGCATGCATTTCGTAGCTAATTGACTTTCTGTCAAATTTCCACATTTAAATTGTCTTGAGAATTTGCTCTTGTATCTGAATTTTTGCGATTTCTCTGTTGAGCGCTCTCTCTCGTGCTTTTTATTTTTAATATATATATATATATATATATATATACTGGAGGATGCAGATTCTGGCTTATGGTTTTTTAACCTTTCAAATACTGCTACACAAATGGCTCTATTTTGTGTGTCGCAAGGTGGTTAGTTTATTGTTAATGATGCCCAGATATTTTAGGAAAACAGCGTAGGCTTCAAGTGGATATTAGAGGCTTAAATAGCACTAATTTAGAATCTTCACCTTTGGTAATTATTTTATATGTGAGTTTATGATGAAAGGGTCCCGAGAATTTAATTTCTTTGGTGGTTTCTCAGAAGTTGTTCAGTCTAGTATGTGTGTGTTTCTCATCTAAACAGATGACAGTATAATATATATATATTTTGTCCATAAAATAGTATTCCATCTTTTTATTAACAGTAGATCAAACTTATTATTATTTTTTTCTAAAAAAAAAGGAGGATCAGCCCTAGCTATATTTGATAATATTATTGTCAACAACAATTGCAAGAAAAAGCTCCCATGGTATAGGTCAATGCAATGCATAGTTATGTGAAGCATAGTTACTGAAAAATAATAGGATAAGAAATCAAAACAAAAAATTCCCATAAAGTAAAACTACAAGAGGAGCAAACTCTTTGTGCACTACAAAATTTGCCTGTCTTCGGAACTTTTGAGGATGATTATTAAGTATTTTGCGTGCTGCATGTATGACATAGCTTTACTCGGTATTGCGTGATTAAAATTCCATTCAACTTTCTCCTATGACTTTCCTGAGAGGTCTTTATTTTTTTATCGATTTACTAACAGCACATCGTAAAAAATTATTCCTCATGTTTATATTCATATTAAAATCCAGAACTTTAAAATCTTGGAAAGGTTCGTTAAATTACATTTTCTTTCGACAGGAAGTTATTGCTTATATATTCACATTTTTTTAGTTTTAAGAAAAAATTAAATACAGTATATTAGGTTCTATTAAACTCAATACAATGTATTGAGTTTTGGCAAAACTCAATACACTATATTTAATTTGAGCAAAAACTGAATATAGTGTATTAGATTTTATTCAAGAGAATGAAATGTAATTAAATTGCTTATATATTCATATTTTTTAGGTTTGAAAAATGAAACTTAATATTTTAGTTATTAAATCTAATATTCATTTTAGCATAAGTACTGTCTTGAACATATATTGTATTGTGTTCTTAGAACAAAAAGCAGATTTTATACATTATAATAAGGAAAAATATACTAAAATGCCCCTTAAGTTGTTTAGGCGGAGCTAAAATGCCCCTAATTTTTTTTTTTTGCAAAAATAATTGGCAACCTGCAAAATAGGTACAAAAATGTCCATCCGTTTGTACTCTGTCAATTTATAAGCAACGGCGATGACATAGCATATTATGTGAACATAAGACTGGATGACATGGCTAAAAGTAAGGATAAGTCAACGCCAACTAGGTGCCTCGTCAGATGGTCCCTAAATGATTTTTTTTACCATGCAATTTTATTTTATTTATTTGCTTTCACTTTTTCTCTCTTTCTTTCGATTTACAGCCTACATCGATCTTAGCCTCTCTAGTAAAGGCCGAGAAATTTGATTACCCGACTGTAGATTGGTAGCAGTGAGTCGAAGAACTCGATAATGGACTGGTTACTTATGTTATTGCAAGAGGATGATAAGAATGTTATGATAGTTGTGGTGTAAGGTAATAGGTCAACCCAACTTCTACACTTTCTTCTACACAAAATCCCTTAAGTTTAGATCTTTAAAGGTAAATGGTCTCTTATTAAAGCTAAACTTGCCGATCTTCAAACCTTACTCATTGATTTTTCTGACTTTCCCAATTCCATATTGAATCCATTATGTCTTGATCTTTTTCATTCAATTTTTCATTCTCTAAACAACGCTGTATTGCTGGCTAAAAAATGCCAGATTCCTAATTTGTCCGTAGACAAGCTCCGGACTCAGATGATGTCAATTCCATTTTGGCTAAATTGGATCGACATATGAAAGACAATGATATTTTGATTAAAAGTAGGGTTCTTCAAGACGGTTTCGTTTCTAGTGGCTCTTCATCTAAGAGGGAGGCGGTAAGGGCCGAGTCAAGAAATTTGATTACTTGGCTACAGATTGCAGATGGTTTATTGCTTTTTAATCATTTGCTTTGGGTTCTTGAATCTAGAAGTGGGTTTGCAAAGGAAAAAGCTTGCATTGCCGTTCAAGCTTTGAGCTTTTTAAAGGAAATTTGCTGGGGGGGAGTGTGCCTAGTTCTTAGGCTTTCGCCATCAGGGTTTTAATAAATCTACCCATTTTTGAAGAAATTAGAGAGAATTTCATAGAAAAAAATGCATTTTTTGTTTTAATTGGGTTGGCGGCTTCTGGGACTTTACTAGCCTAGGAAAATACACTCAGGTGTCTATGTAACTTAGTCAAAGATGATAGAAGTTTGAAACTTTTGATTGTAAAAAAGGGGGAATTGAGTGTTTAAGAAATTTCTAGGATTCAGCTCCTCCTGTTAGAAGTCTAGAAGTTGTTGTTGATTCATTAACTCATTTGGCTTTAATCCAAGCTATTGCATAAAATGCTTGTTTCTGATTATTTCATTTCTAGGCTTGTAGAAGTGTTGAATTATGGAGTTTTAGGTGTAAGAATTGCATTGCAAGAGCAGTCTTCGAGCTTTGCTTCAACACAAAAACTAGAAGGGAAATAGGTGAGGCTCCAATCGATGGAGACTATAAATCGAAAGAAAGAGAGAAGAAGTGAAAGCAAATAAAAAAAATTAAAATTGCACAGTAAAAAAAATAATTTAGGGACCATCTGATGTGGCACCTAGTTGGGATTGACTTATCCTTATTGTTAACCACGTCATCCAGTCCTATGTCCACGTAATATACCACGTTAACATCGTTACTTATAAATTGATAAAGTACAAATGGATGGGCATTTTTGTATCTATCTTGTTGGTTAAGGGTCATTTTTGCTTTAAAAAAATATTAGGAGCATTTTAGCTCATTCGAGACAACTTAAGGGCTATTTTAGTACCTTTTCCCTTATAAAAAAAAGAATGTCAATTCAGGAAGGCTAGACCTGCCATAACCCCAAAATATCTACTTTAAAATTAAAAGAAAAGAACTACAAATATCCTAACTCGTAACACATGTTATTCTAGCCATACTAATTAAGCATACAATCTTTAAAATCAACTAATGCACAATTATTATTATACTACTAATTGCAGAAGCTATCAAATTTTTTTGTTTCTTGAAATGTGCAATCCTCAGTTCCTTGGTTTTCATTATCATCTCCTATAAAAAGTGTTCTCGCAGCCAACATAGTCTGTCCATAGGTTCAGACACAATAAATTTTTAGATACTCCTATAGAAATACTGAAATATCAAAATCATATAAAATAAAGATGATCAATTATTAACAACATAATAGTTTTGATATCTAGATCAGTATACACTTCTGGTTCTTTCTCCTGCACTATTAACATGACCAATTAATGTCATCTTCCTTTCGATTTTACTAGTTATGAATTGTATGCACAAAAAAATCACAATCCAAATTGGGAAATATTAATCATAATCCATCTTTATTATTTAACATTTACCTGTATCTAATGACGATTCCCTCTTCAATTTGTGGTGCTCATTAACAAGAGACTGTAAAAAAGTATCCATTTTTTACATCACTTCTTGCATCCTCTTCTCAATGCCTTGAAATTCAATCCACTATAAAGTTGGTAATAGATCATTCAAATATATGTTTCCATAATAATTTTTTCCAACCACCATCCTCATCATTATATTAAAAGCAAACTCAAGAAACTTTGTTGACAACTAAGTTTGCTTCACAATTAGACTACAATTTGAAACAAGCTGAGCTATAGTATAATAGCTCGCAAGACCAACTCATCTTTCCAACACACAACAAAAATCATTATATAAAATAAGAATGAAATGTGAAAATAACACGTCCAATCAAAATTAGAAAGAAAAGCTATTATACTATATTCAATACATGATCTTTAACATGACACAATTTTATGTTGTTAAACAGTGGTGTTATAAGATATGGTAATTAAATCTATCCAGTAACTATCTTAGAACATTAAACTATATTGAGAATTGATTAATGTGAAGAATCCAAACTCGAATTTCGAACAAGCGAAAATCCTTGTTTTACAACAACAAGCAACTCGAATTTAAAATTTGTTGGAATTTTATTGATTAAAATTTTTACTTTGAATTGGTAAAATGACAATTACTAATCTATAGGCATTTAAGTGTTAGTGGAAGATTTTTTCAATTCACATGCCTAATTTATCTCCATCTTATTTTCGTAGTTAGCCGCCACTATAACCACTACAATGTCTATAATTTTCCCTATATAAGTAGGAGAATTGTTCTTCATCAAAGACACAACACATATAATATACTTTTGTCTTTCACTTTTGAAAAAGTTACTTTTAAATATCCTTGTCTTTATTCATTGGTAAAAGCTCATTTTTTTTTCTCATACACTATTTGAAGAATACAAAAGGTTTATTTGATTTGCAAAACCCAACAACCTACATCACCTACCAAATTCAATTTTAACTACATTTACGGGAAACATTAAATCTCTTTTGATTAATTCAACATCTATTTGTTATCTATTTCTATTTGAGCAATGGGAATATTAGGTTTGGAAAATTCTTAGCTGCACATAAGAATTTTAACAGGTTAAAGTATCTTGCGAGGAGGACGTGGACAATATTTACTTGGTGTAGATGGATCGTTTCCTCTCAAAGGACAATGCAATTTGGCATGCTTCAATCCACAAACTCACAGGCTACTTTAAACTTTTTCTTGATTTAATTATTGTTTATTTATCATCATCATCATCATCATCATTATTATTATTATTATTATTATTATTGTTGTTGTTGTTGTTGTTGTTGCGATACTTAAAATCCTTGGTGTGTTTGATTGTTATTAATTGATGTATTTGACTATAATTTATTTTTCTAACACTCTTTAAGAGAAAAATTGTTATATTTTATTTTTAGTATGGATTTAATTAAGTCTGTGTCCAGTAAACCTAAAAAATTTTTTGGTCAAAGTTTTCTTTGTTGGCAACAACAAATGAAATTTTGGCTTACTGAATTGGGTTTTTTTTCTGTGATTTTGAATATTATCAAAGAAAAAAGATCATCAAAAGGATCTAAAAAGTCCCTTGAAGTTATTGCATCTAGTGATGATAATACTCCCAGTGACAAAGATGATTTCAATAAAAAAGATATTTTATGCCATGGTCGAATCTTAAGTACATTGTTTGATAATATATATCGCATTTTTTGTCATACCAAAACTACTGTTGAATTGTAGAATGCATTAGAACATAAATATGGCACTAAAGAAAAAGGTTTGAAAAAAGGCATTGTTGAAAAATTCCTTGATTTTCATATGGTTGATGGAAAAAGTGTGTCTGATAAAATTCATGATTTTGATAACATTATTTTTAATTTGAAAATTAAAGGCATTGAATTTCATGATATTGTACTTGTATCTTCTCTTATAAAAAAATTGCCACCTTTTTAGCCTAATTTTGCTAGAGGTTGAAACAACAAACAGAAAGTTTTACTTTTGATGATTTGTTAGTTTCTTTGAGAATTAAGGAACAACATCGTACTTCATTAAAACAAAATTCTGAATTTCATGCTGAAGCCCATATTGTTGAAAATGTTCATAAGCCTAAAATAAAAAATTTCAAGAAAAATTCTTACAAGAAAAATTTCGGTGGTAGTGGCAATATTAATAATGATAAACTGAAAAATAACAATTTTAATCAGAAAAAGGATTTAGAATATTGGGTTTGTGGAAAGACCAATCACGTTGCCAAAAATTGCTTTAAGTGCTATGGTCAACATTCTAAAGCAAGATCAATTCAAAAACCTCAAGCTAATATGGTGACTTAAGAACCTTGCTCTTCTTCCTCATCTCACAGGTACTTTATTTCTAGCCTAGAGTTAAATATGATTTTTAACTCAAATGATTGGTGGATAGACTTTGGTGCTAATGTTCATGCTTGTGTTGATAAAAGGTTTTTCTCCTCTTATCAGGTATCAAGTATAAGATCTGTGAGTATGGAGAATGATAGTGAGACTTAAATCTTAGGAGAAGGACAAATAAAATTGGAATTATCTTCAGGAAATTTTCTTGTTTTAGATGGTGTTTTTCATGTTCCTTGTTTAAGAAAAAACTTGATTAGTGCATCTTTGTTAGATCAAAATGTTTTTAATGTTTTTCTTGGTTCAAAAAAGCTATAATTACTAGACATGGTACTTTTATTGGAAAAGGTTACTTGGTTAATAGATTATATAAATTAAATGTAGTGCTATTTTTTAGAAATAATATGTCTTTTGATTCTTTTATTGTTGTTGTTAAATGTAATGATACTTGGTATGGTAGACTTGGACATGTTAATTTTGATACTATGAAAAGAATGATGGGTCTAGAATTAATTCCAAGGCATGAAATTAATAAAAAGGAAAAATGTCAAATTTGTGTTCAAGCCAAACAACCTAGAAAGCCTTTTAAACCGTGATAAGAGAGTCATCCTTATTAGAATTGATACATAGTGACATTTGTGGTAGTAATAATGTTTTAACGAGTGGTGGTAAAAGATATTTCATTACTTTTATTGATGATTTTTCTAAATATTACTATGTATATTTAATTCATTGCAAAAGTGAATTGTTCGATAAATTTAAAATTTATAAAGCAAAATTAGAAAATCAACTTGATATGAAAATTAAAAATTTACATTCTGATAGAGGTGGTGAATACACATCAAATGAGATGAATGAATTTACTGAATTGCATGGTATAGTTCATCAAGTAACACCTCCCTATTCACCTCAATCAAACGGTGTAGCAGAAAGAAAAAATAGAACTCTTATGGATATGGTTAATGCTATGTTACTTAGTTCTGGTTTGACAAATAATTTTTGAGTGAAGCTTTATATTCTGCATGCTTAATTCTTAATAGAATTCCTTATAAAAATTATAGCAAAACACCTTATGAACTTTGACATAATAAGAAACCATCCTTTAAGTTTTGTAAAGTATGGGGGGGTTTAGCTAAAGTGAATATTCCTATTACTAAGAAAAGAAAAATAGGGCCTAAAACAATTGTTTGTGTTTTTGTTGGTTATGCTTTAAATAGCAATTGTTACCGCTTCTTAGTTTTAAACTTAAATATTCCTGAAATTAGTAATAATACTATTATGGAATCCAAAGATGCATATTTCTTTTAAAATATTTTCCCATGAAAAATAGAATATCCAAACCTGTTAATATGTGTTCATCTAGTTCTAATTGTATATCTAACAATTCTCATGAAATTAGGAAAAGTAAAAAGAGAAGGAAAAATAAAGATTTTAGCTCAGATTTTTATACATTCTTGCTTGAAGATGAACCTAAAACATATCATGAAGCTATGATTTCAACTGATGCTCCTTTTTGGAAAGAAGCAGTAAATGATGAAATGAATTATATTAATTTAAATAAAATATAGGTTTTATGTGATCTTCCATCTGGTTGTAAAACAATTGGATGTAAATGGATTTTTAGGAAAAAGTTAAGAACCGATGGATCCATAGAAAAATTTAGAGCTAGGTTGGTACCTAAAGGATTTAAACAAAAAGAAGGAGTTGACTTATTTTTGATACATATGCACTTGTTTCTACAATCACAATTATTAGACTTTTGATTGCACTAGCTTCCATTTATAAATTAAAAGTTCATCAAATGGATGTAAAAACTGCATTTTTAAATGATGATTTAGAAGAAGAAATTTACATGGATCAACCTGAAGGTTTTATTATACTAGGGCAAGAAAATAAAGTTTGTAGACTTGTAAAGTCCCTTTATGGACTAAAACAAACTCCTAAATAATGACATAAAAAATTTGATAAAGTCATGTTGTCTAATAATTTTTAAATAAATAACATTGATAAATGTGTTTATTTTAAAAATTTTGAAAATTCTTATGTGATACTTTGTTTGTATATGGATGACATATTATTTTTTGGTAGTAATTTAAATGTAATTAATATGACTAAATCATTTTTTTTCAAATAATTTTGACATGAAAGATTTGGGTGAAGCTGATGTAATTTTAGGAATTAAATTATTAAAAAATAATGGTGTTATTGCTTTGTCTCAATCACATTATGTAGAAAAAATATTGAAAAGATTTGGCTATTTTGATATATCTCATGTTTCCACTCTATATGATATAACTGTTAAATTGAGAAAAAACTTAGGTGAAAGTGTTTCTCAATATAAATATTCTCAAATAATAGGATCTTTATTGCATTTAGCAAATCATAATAAACCTAATATTGCATTTGTTGTGGCTAAGTTGGGTAGATATACTTATACTCCAAATATTACACATTGGAATGCTTTAGAAAGAGTTTTTAAGTATCTTAAAGGTACAATTGATTATGCCTTGCATTATTGTGGTTTTCCTATTGTGATGGAAGGTTATAGTGATGCAAATTGGATATCAGATTCAGAAGAAACTAAATCTACCAGTGGTTTTGTATTTACTAAAGGTGGTGGAGCAATAATTTAGAAATTTGGTAAACAAACCATAACATTTTGGTCCACTATGGAAGCAAAATTAGTGGCATTAGATACAGCTAGTAGTGAAGCAGAATGGCTTAAAAATTTTTTATCTGATATACCATTTTTAAATAAACCTATACCTCTAATTTCAATGCATTGTGATAGTCAAGCAACAATTACTAAGGCTAAAAGAAAAAAATTTAATGGAAAGAGGAGGCACTTGATAGTTAGACATAAATCTATACGTCATTTATTATCTCATGGTGTAATTTCTTTGGATTTTGTCAGGTCTAAAAATAATATAGCAGATCCACTCACTAAAGGTTTGGTGCACCAACATATGCTTCTTACATCGAAGGGAATGGGACTGAGATCCATTAATTAGTTACCATAGTGGATACCTGTCTTTATATGCATAGCGATCCCATAAATAAAGTTTAATAGGTAATAACGAAACTTTTTGGTAACTTGGGAGAGCATGTTTATTATTGATTATGTAAAAATTTTTGGGTTCTATTCTTATGGTGTTATGTTCTCTACTGTGATGATTAAGAAGAATCTTGATTCTGAATGAATTCTAAGGCATATAATTTTGCGGGGTGATGATCACAGATCACTCTTGGAGGATTCACTTATTAAGTGTGGTGGTGGGGTCACCACTGTGAAAATTAGGTCATTTTCTAAAGAAACTCATGAAATGAATACATGTGCATGACCGAATAGCACAAGACTGATAGAACCTTAATGATTTCTCATACCGTGTGTGTAGTAAATATTATTTTGGTTAAAAGAACTTAGTACAAAACATTTATGTTACTATGTTTTCTTCAGAATATATTCATTAACACTAAGTGTAGGTTTAAACCCTGAAGGTACCTAACATCTATTCACAGTCTTATATGCTCAAATAAATCTAGAAATTTTTTTTAATCATGTGGGGGAATGTTGGAATTTTATTGATTAAAATTTTTACTTTGAATTGGTAAAATTACAATTCCTAATCTATAGGCATTTAGGTGTTAGTGGAAGATTTTTCCAATTCGCATGCCTAATTTATCTCCATCTTATTTTCCTACTTAGCTACCACTATAACCACTACAACGTCTATAATTTTCCCTATATAAGTAGGAGAATTGTTCTTTATCGAAGACACAACACATATAATATACTTTTGTCTTTCACTTTTTTAAAAAGTTGCTTTTAAATATCCTTGTCTTTATTCATTGGTAAAAGCTCCTCTCTTTCTCTCATACACTATTTGAAGAATACAAAAGGTTTATTTGATTTGCAAAACCCAATAGCCTACATCACCTACCAAATTTAATTTTAACTACATTTACAAGAAACATTAACTCTCTTTTTATTAATTCAGCTTTTATTTGTTATCTATTTCTATTTGAGCATTGGGAATAATCAGTTCTGGAAATTCTTAGCTGCACATAAGAATTTTAACAGGTTAAAGTATCTTGTGAGGGGGGTGTGGATAATATTTACTCAGTGCAGACAGGCCGTTTTCTCTCAAAGGACAACGCAATTTGGCATGCTTCAATCCACAAACTCACAAGCTACTCTAAATCTTTTCTTGATTTAATTGTTATTTATTTATTGTTATTATCATTATTGTTGTTGTTGCAATACTTGAAATCTTTGGTGTGTTTGATTGTTATTAATTGATTTATTTGACTATAATTTATTTTTCTAACAGAATTAACTTAATACTAATCATCCTATACAACTCTCATAACAGATCCATAAAATTTAAATCATCACAATTTGCTACACTTCCAAGGTTTTCAACATAACCACTAGTAGAAATGTAACACCTTACTAACATATAGGCTTTTCGTATAGGGCATGTGAAAGCCTCCAACGTCATCATGATATATACACCATGTACAGAAAGCCCACATGTTAATAGGGTGTCACAAGAAACTTCTGCTTTTAAAGCACCAACTTGTACCTATCAAAACTCTATCAACTCTAGAAGTACAAGTGCCTTATATAAGTTTCTTTTTCCCACTCAATCTATGACGAATCGGACAATTGGGAGCTTCATAATTCTCATGTTTGGGGGGTTCAGACTCTGATAAACTATCCTTATCTCTCGAAACATTTTGCAAGTATTTAGCAACATATCCCATAGCAGTAGCTGCTCCAATAACCCACATATCCATTTCTTTTCTAAAGAAAGAAAAAAAAGCACTAGTTGAATTCTACAGTACTAACGAGTCCCTGTGATGGTGGCCAAATGAGCAGCTAGAAATTGGGCTTTTTTTGGTGATTAAAGATGATGATTGTTGTGTTGGGTTTTCTTAGTTTCTAGAAAAGATGCATATTTGAAATAAATAGAAAGATAAATGTATTTATAAAACATAAAAAGGCCAGAATGAAAATTTGTAAAATAGGATGGGGTATTTATGAAAACAAAATAAAAAAGGTGGCATTTCATGTAATTTTCGAAAAAAAAGCCTATTTAATTTTATAACATGATAGACATGGTAATTTTTAATCAAACTTGAAAGCTCAATCCAAATTAGTAGAAAAATAGTAAATAGTGATCCCGATTTGAAAAAAATTGGAATGGGTCAAGTTCTAATGATAGGAAAACTTTTGGTTGAATTCGATATAATAGGGAATTTTGAGAATTATTATAAGGAGAATTATTTTTTTAGATAGCGTTCCTTAATTTTGGAAAAATTGAGATGGAAAGAAAATAGAATTATTTTAACCTTTTTAATCTTTTCAAGTGTTTGCTAAAAAAAATGAATCTCACATAAAAAGGTCACGTTTTGGATTAGAGGAGATTTACTCTAAATTGTACCAAAGTTTTAGATTAAATATTTTGGATTGATTTTATAAGTATTGGATTTATCTATAGAAAAAATGGAAAGAAAAGAAATAGTTTTGGATAATATTATAAATTTAAAGAATTCAAAGAATACACATTAATTCAATAAGGGGTAAAATTATTGTAAAACGATTCAATATATATTTTTCAAAGTTTAGTGATTTAATTGGAAAAATTCGAAAATCTAAATATTTGTATTTCCAAAATTTATATGATATTCAATTTTTAGTTTTAGTTTGATTTTTTTGTCCTAAATATTATCTGAGACCCAACCCTATCTTGCCTGAAATGTAAATGATCCGTTCCGAAAGTGATCCAAAAATGATGACCCAAAAAATTTAAACCCAAAAAAAAAAAAAAAACTAACTTGAAGTGATTTGAACCCAAATCCAATCGACCTAACCCTTTTGACAAATTTACTGTACAATCATTATAAACAAATTTTATGCTATGGAAGAAATTGATCTTGCATCCCAAGACCCAATTAATTCGCCCATAAAAATATGATTTAAATCCAATTCGATTCATTAATAATCCATTTATAATTCTTTTATTTCAATCCAATTTGATCCATTATATAATTTTTAGGATTTAGTTTGTTTCTAACCAACTTGTGACCCATTTATATTCCTTTTAAAATATTTGTGACTTCATATCTTTTTACTTTGATGGTAACATAAAAAATATATAAAATTGCTTTTTAATAGGTTGTAGTTGCATAGTTTTTTTAAACCTTTAATGAATTTATTAAAAAAAAGACATACAAATTCACAAATTTGAATTCATTTATGACCCTGCTATTTTCATCATTATCCATTTAAATCATCATCTAATTTTATTTAATACAATGCACATATAACTCGCAAAATTTTAATCTTTCTATAATTTAACCTAACGATAATAATATATTAAAAAAATGGCTCATAGAAAATTAAAAAAAAAAATTGATAAGGGTGATCACTATTTATTGGATCATTTAGTTTTGAAAAATAACATAAGTGTTGACTTCATTTTGCTCTTACTCTTATACAAAATGGTAAATCCCTAGAATCTTTGTTTTTTTCAAACCCTTTCTTCCATTAAACAATAAAACTCCAAATCAACCTTTGCCATTCTTTTTTTAATTTTTATTTCTTATTTTTTCTATTTTAATTAAATCCTAAGACTATTATGCCCTTTCTTTCCTTCACCCCTTGTTTTTGCTCATTTCATCTCCATCCCTTATTAGACTACAAAGCAGGTTTTGGAATTAATTTTACTTACTAATTGGACATTTAACTTTTAGCCGAAAAGTTGCGCAGTAAAATTTTTTAATAGAAAAAATCAAAATTTAGAAAAACATTTCAAAAAAACATCAATTTGATTGGATTGTGGAAATAATCCTACCAAAAATTCTTGTTGGCTGCCGTTTTAGCCTGCCACATGAGATGGATATCATGTCACCGCTATTTTGTTATGAATTTTTATTTATTTATTTATTTTTAAAATATGTATATATATAGTATCTTCTCATTAATCATGATGTGGTGGTTGACATATTGATAGGCTGATTATGTGTCATACACTTGAATGAGATCGGTGATATGGCATGTCAACAAGGATTTTCGATAGGATTCCTTTTGAAATCCAAGTAAAATGATTTGTTCGAAATATTTTTCTAATTTTAGGTTTTTTCTGTTAAAAAAATTTATTTTGTGACTTTTCGATAAAAGTGGAATGGTACAATAATTATGGATGAAATTACCCACAATGACTATACAGCCACAAATTTCACTTTGGCCGGATAACCAGGTAGTTACAATTGTTTAGATCAAATGAGGAAAAGTGTTAATTTATAAATAAATAAAGATGAGGGACTGAATAGAAAATATCATAATAAAAGAATAAAAAAATGGAAAAAGGATAAAAAAAATGGAAAAAGGAAGTAATTAGAATAGATAGAGGGGTTAATTGTAAGTACAAGAAAATGCAATAAATGAACTAATGGGACAAGGACATGTGGCCTTCTAGAACATTTAAAAAATATAAGAGAGAGTAGGAGAGAGTGTAGGAAATGTTTTTTCTGTAAAATACCGCAAACAAGTTCCTCTTGGGAATTCTTAATTGTTGAAAATTGTCTCATTATTTTTCATCTTCTACTTATATTATGTACTATAATTGATAATGTTTGAGGGTATATTCATGAAGCTTGACTCTTGCTTTATTTGTGATTGTTATTTGAAGAAAATTACAAAGAAAAAGGAAAGGAAGTTTGAAATAGAACTAATAGAGAAGAAAAAATAATTTAGCGAAACCTTCAATTGAGGTTTAGGAGTTAACTCAATTCTTTGTGTGTGTGTGTATGTGTTTTTATTGGCTTAATTTTATTGCTTGAGACATAAATTTGAGATGATTGGGTAGAAAGAGTCGTTAAGGACTGAATTGGAGTGTGGGATGTGGTTTGCTGGTGAAAATTTGGCATGAGATGTTGAGGAAGTCAATGGCTTTTGGATTGCATGAACGCCCGTTGGGTGAGTGAGTTTGAAATCCAACAACTCTTTTACTTTTGTCAATGCCTGTTGAAGGCTTCTACTATGTAAGAGGGTGTTTTGAGACAACAATACAAACTACAGTTGAATATTTCCAACGTCCATTGAATGCTTTTAGATCATTATGGCAATTTAGGAGTAACTAGATCGATTAATGCCTATTCTATTTCATCAACAATCGTTGATATTGATGAGATGTTGAGGAAGTCAATGGCTTTTGGATTGCATGAACGCCCGTTGGGTGAGTGAGTTTGAAATCCAACAACTCTTTTACTTTTGTCAATGCCTGTTGAAGGCTTCTACTATGTAAGAGGGTGTTTTGAGACAACAATACAAACTACAGTTGAATATTTCCAACGTCCATTGAATGCTTTTAGATCATTATGGCAATTTAGGAGTAACTAGATCGATTAATGCCTATTCTATTTCATCAACAATCGTTGATATTGCTCTTCAATGCCCGTTCTATTTTATCAATGGCCGTTGATCTTGCTATTCAATGCCCATTGATATTTTGCCAACGGCTATTAGATTCTATAATTGATTGTTTTTTTTTTTTTTTGGGAAATTTGGCACCATGTATATTACAACAAGAATGGGACATTCACTAAAACATATATGCCATTGGAAATGAGATAGTATGAAGTTATATTTAAAGTTTGCAAATATTATGTTAAAGATCTCATGTTCGATATTAATGAACTAAATCATTGCAATTATGTGTACAATTGAAATGTTTTATCCGGCCTGTTAGAGTCTACACTGTGGGTAGATGGACATATCCAGAAGGGATTTAGTCGCGGATGCTTCTGTTGACACTGTTTAGTGTTTTCTATGATATTTCAGTATCTTTTGGATTGATATGTGATTTTAAGACATATTGCCTCTTCTGTTGATACTTATCGAGGTATCTTTTATAAATGCCATGTAAAGGTATTTTCTACTCATGTTGTCTACACCTATAGATGAGTAGACAGGATACTAGATATTTGAATGAATAGTGAGTGATGGGCTGTATTTTAGTCAATAGGGAATTTTTATTGACAACTTGAATTATTATTATATGAGCATGATAAAAGTAATTATGAAAGATTGGAGTTTCAATTGTGAAAAGTTCTTGTAGGAGACATATTTGGTGTCCTATTGAGGTATTTTCTGTAGATGCCATATAATGGTATATGCGGCTCCTGTTATCTATGCCTAAAGATAAGTAGGCAGGCTATTGAATTTGAATGAATAGTAAGTGATGAGCTGTATTTCAGTTAGCGGGGAATTTTATTTGACAGCTTGAATTATTATACATGAGCATGATAAAAGTAATTCCAAAAGATTAGAGTTTTAGTTGTGAAAAGTTCTTACATGTTCTATATATACACTATTTATTAGTTTATTTGGTAATTGCTACATGTTTTCCACATGTTTTGTTATATTCTTTTGTTTGTGGATCTTTGACGATGCTTCTGTGAAGGGTTGTCTGAGTTGAGTTCTCCCTACTAAGCATACATGCTTAGCACGGTGGTTTACCCCGTTTATATAGGTCAAGGAGATAGGGAAGACATTCAAGGGACATTTGTAAAGGCTAAATTGGATCCGTTGTGATGTATGTGCTTAAACAATAGATGGAGACCTCATTGTATACATTTTTGTAGGGCATATTAGCTCGTATAAATGATTTATATTTTAATATCTTTTGGCTTGTACATATGAAAGAATCGTGTAATACAATTATTTATAAATGTGAGAAATACTATTGATTATGTTTTATTTGATGCATGACTGTTTATCTGTATGCTTGAGATGAAATGTAATAATGTTATGGAATGATATAAGAGATTGCATGGAGTTAGTTTTCTAGGGAACATGCATGTACGGTGTATAATATTGTAAGGAAGGGTGTTACAATGCCTACATTTGAAGCTGGCTCCTATTTCAATTATATTAACAAAAAAATTGATTGTGACTTAGCTCGTTGGTTTACTATTCCCTGAGGCATTTGTTTATAACGTATAGGATAATTGATATCGAAAAAGAAAATCGATTTCTTAAAGGTCAACTCAATGGTAAAAGTACAATGCTTGAGGTATCAAAAGATGACGCGAGAGCTTTATTTTCTCCCTTACAATGGATAAATGAAATGACCATTGAAGAAAGTTACTTATTTGCCCTAAATATTTGGCCCAAAATTTTATTTGTTCTCAAGTTTTTTTTTTTTTTAGAAAAGGAAAGAGGTACAAAAAAATGTTTATCATATTTTCTTTATGATACTAAAATATTTCTATAATTTATTTTAAAGCAAAAATACTCTTCATGTAATGAAAATTAGTATAATAATACTTTTACAAGTAATTTTTATCCATTCTAAATTAATAGTGCTGAGCTAATGGCGTTGAGATGACTTTGATATATGATAAAATATATCACATCAGTGTAAAATTTTGTCAAATTAATAAATAAATTATTAATTGGTAAAACTGGAAAAAATGTGTAAGAAGTGATATGTTTTGCTTTATTTCAGCACTACATAAATACCGTTAATTTGGAGTTGATAAAAGTTACTTATACGGGCATTTTTGAACCAATTTTGATTGCATTAGGGGAATTTTTGCTCCAAAATAAATGATAGTCATTTTAGTACTTTGAAGAAAATGTAAGTAGCATTTTTATACCTTTTCTCTTTAGAAAATGTCAAAAACATGTTACAAATCATATCCATCTATCTATTTTTGTAACGCCATTAATGGCTTTACAAAAAATAGGCACCATTTTCATAACGTTTAGGGCATTTTTTGAATGAAAAAAAAAAAAAAAATTCTTTAAGGCAAATAAACAAATGAGCCCAACGTTGAGGGCATATTAGCACATTTTCACGTTTAGAAAATCATGGCTTTAATACTCCCATTTTTTTGAAGAACCGTACTAGACAAAAAAAAAAATGTGAGTATATAAAACTCTACGGTTTAGAGAATTAACCGTGGTTTAGCGATCCTGTTAAAAATAAATATTCAATTTACCTTAAAGTGAATATAGTAGTCTTACTATTATTTGAACTACAATTTGTAACTTATTTTCAATGTTATTAAAATTAGATTGGACTGAATTGGTTTACTTGTGAACTAACGACTAGTTTGGCTCTGTTCAATGTATAAAATTAAAATGGTAAAAAATTGGATGGAACCGATATAAGTGGGTGAAAAATCAAGGTAAATTCAAAAAACTGGGTTGAACCAAGAAAAACCTGTTTGAATGAGAAAAAACTAGCTTTTGTACAAAATATCCATAAAATATTATTTTTTACAAAAAAATAAAATATAAATGTAAATACAAAATGATTGAAATTTAGGCAATTTCGATAAATTGTTTTGAATAAAATAAAAACTATAATTTATATTTGATGATTTTTTAAAAATATTTGCAATATTTTACTTTATTTATTTTAAATTTTTGTTACAAATATTGAATGATTTGAAAATATTATTTTACAATTAATTTTTGATGATGAATGTGTTTTTTAAGTTTTTTTTTACATAGTGATATTTTCATAATATCTATATAAAATTTTAAAAATAATATTATTTAAAAAAAAAAAATTCAGTTGAACCCAATTAAACCACAATCCTTTGTCTTTTCAATTTTTTTATCTTGTCATTTTGTCTTCCAGCAGGCTTAGAATTCTCTTGATCATCACTAGCTTGGTTGCTTCTTTTGGGCATCATGCGTCCAGATGACCTTGATCTCGCCATAACTCTTAACGAAAGTACCAAATGATAAAATCTGATTTGCCAGAACTTCAGGACGAGTCAATAGCCGTATGATCCGATTGTTGGGTGAGGACCCGTAAGAAGCTTTGCTCGGTCAAGCCAGACAAAAGCACTTTGAAGCTAAAGTTTGTGACTTAAAGAGAGATAAATCTAGAGAGGGAGTCTCAAGTTTTGCATACTTGGAGCCATTGTACATTGGGCTATTTATAGATGGTGTGAGAGTGCACTTGAGTGCCTAAGTAGGGCTACAAAAATGTCAGAGTAGGAGAGCGATAATGTGACAAGGAGCAAATTGGAGACGTGAGCTTTGCTATGTGTTAGTGGACTAATGAGACTGGAGGTCCCATCAATCTGATCGGATCAATCCAGCTAGCATTCCAGGGCTTGTCTATTACGTGCCAAGCATCTTTGGGGCCAAAGTCTCTTGGCTTTGGGCCGAGGCTTTGTTTGGGCCTAGAGGATAATACGGTGTCATCACTTGTCCCCCTTTAAAAAGGTGTTCGATCATCCGAAAGTTTGATTGGCAAAGATTGTAAAATCATCCACCTGATCGAATAAGCATTTAATCAGATAGTTGCCTTTGGTTAAAAGACAAGCGCATATGTCAAGAACGATGCTTCGATATCTAGACCGACATGACATTTCTTTCTAATGTGTGGCGGAGTTTGGTTGGCATACCTGAAGAGTCCCTTTGTATAAATATGTGACCTTCAAGGATCATTTTCTACTTTTTATTGATTTATCTGGCGAAGCTTTGCCGAAATTTCTTCTCACATTTCCTAGATTTTCAAACTTCAAGAGTTTTTTCATATCTCAAAATTATTTGCCCAAGTAATTTTTACTTACGTGCCTTCTGTTTCCCTTTCATCTTCTCACATTTCACTTGCATTTGTCTTGCCTCTGAATCCTTTGAGGGATTTTTTGGTTTGGGTCTCCAATCCTTGGTTGAGACTAAGAACTATTTCACTTTTCCCCCTCATTTGAAAATGGCCTCTGGTAATGGTCAATCCATAGATAGGAGCTTTATTGAGGAGTATAAGAAGAATTCTGATATGGAGAAACATTCCAACTTGACAATGAGTGAGGTGTCAAAAATAAAAGTTAATTATGGTTTACCGGATGATGTGTACGTGATGACAAAGGGCCCGTTTGGCATGAATAATACTGATTGGTTTATCTGTCATCTATGGAGTTTGGATGCAGGACTTAGATTTCCACTCGGCTCTTTTGAGATCAGTGTTCTCGAGGGTTATAGGGTTGTGCCAAATCAATTAAATCTTAATGGGTGGAGAGCGATAGTATGCATTAAAATACTTTGCAAAATTGAAGTAGTGGCCCTGACTCTCAATCTTTTTACCCATTTTTCCTATCTATCCAGTCAGACTGATGGGACGGAGTATTACTTCACTAGTAGGTTAGGGAAAAAGCTGTTTATGCTCCCTACATCGATGAAGGGCTACAAGGAGAAGTTTTTCCTTATAGGAAAATTAGGGGGATTTGGTGTGTCGCTTGCCCGATCGGATAGGTCAACTTCTCTGGAGGATAGGGCCAACAATGTGCCTCTGTATGTAATCAACATTGATAAGTTGACTAAGGCCGTAGACAGGAATAAACGTCTATATGATTCTAATTGGTTGTTGTACACTGTGGATGGATCGGCAAGCTCTTCAAAGGAGGGAGATGCAGAATGTGAGCATTGGGAAATATTGTAGGAAGCCTATCATGTTATCTATCTACCATGCATTGCATATGCAGTTATAGTGGATTTTCAATGCAAACTGCAGATCTCTTCTTATCTTTTTGTTTCATCCCCTTATTTTCTTCTTCTTCCTCCATTTTTTCTTTCTTTTTTTTTCAGCTACAATGACTAGCACAAGAGATATGACGAAAGAGCTAACTAGGGCCACCAAACAAGACCTTACGGTGAAGCAGGCTATGAAGGAAAAGAAAAGCGACAAGAAGAAGATGAGAGTTATGCTGTCCTCTTTTGAGGTCGAGTAGCACAAAAGACTAAGATGCGGTCCAAGTGAGTCTTCTAATGGTTTTGGATCCCCTGCGGCGGAGCCATCGGCCAGTTTCGTTGGTGTTACCACGACACCTGCTGCCCTTGCTACATCCAGCCCTTCAGCTCATCTCTCTTCGCAAAGAATGAGGCTTAGGGATGAATCATCATCCGAGGATACATTTCTTGTGTCTGACCCTCCTGCTATCCTCATGATGGAAGGATCTATCGGGGGAGCATCCGCGAAGGTGGTTAAGAAGGCCAAAGGAAAAGAGGTAGTTTTGGGCAGTATGGTCGGAAAGAAGCCAAGAGTGAGGCCTGGGTAAAAATCCATTTCCATGAAGGACGTGTTGAAGGTGTACTTTAGGGAGGGGTTCTCTATCCTAGATTCCCTTATGGCATCCTTAATCTGCAAAGGGCTCCTTGATGAGCACGACTTCTAGGAGATAGGTGACCAGAATGTGTTGAGGCAAGAGGCGAGGGGTTTTAAAATGGTTGGTTTGGATGTTTGTTTCACTATCCTCTTTCCTGAGTTTTAATGGATCAAGTTTTATTTTTCTTTCTTCATTGCTTATTGTGGGTTTTATCTGTGGTTAGGTGATTAAGCAGGATATGCGGCTTCACGATCAGGCTGTTTATTTCAAAACAAAAGGGGATGACAACATCTGGGTGGAGGGAGATCTTACAAGGAAGCTCAAAGTTGTAACACAGGAAAACTCAGGCTTAAAGGCGGAAAACCTCCACCTAATTGAGGAGTCCTCTAAAGCAAATACCGAATTAGGCGCATTACGAGAAAAGATTTCTAAGCTAGATAAGAAGCTTAAGGGAGATGATGTTCATCTGAAAAGGCTTGAAGGGGATAACACCAAACTATTTGCTAATTGCTACCATATCTCTTTTGAGCCTAATAAGGCCGTCGAGGACAGAAATAGGGTTGTTGCAGAGTGGGACGCCTTATGAGGAGAAATAATGCATTCTTATTGGCAAACATTTAGAGGAGTTGGCCTTTCAGTAGATGAGCTCATCAAGGAACTGGCCAAATCTCAAGCCAAAATTAACTCTTGACTTGTGCATGAAATCGAGAGGTATTTTCCCAATGTCGCTTTCGACTGGATGAAGGATCCTAAGGTATTGCCTGATCCATTGTTTAGTGATGATGAGGAGGATCTGCCTGAAGAGAAGGAGATGGAGGAGGTTGTGGGACGCATGGATGAAGTTTCTGCATCGGAGCCCAAAGATACAGTTGAGCCCGAGGATAGGGGTATAGCAAATCCTAAGGCTGTTCAAAGACTTCTTATAAGGCTCGAGATTGTTCCTCTTCCACCTAAGGTGCCGGTTCCCAATCCATCGCCTGAGCTTTTTGTTGTGGGGCTTTTCCCTTTGCCTAATGTGGATCGTGGTGTGGTGCTGCCTACTGAGCCGACTGAAGTGCAGGTCTTCGAGATGGCTTCTTAATATATCCTATGTACAAATAATTTGTAATTAGCATTGGATGTGTAGTTTTTGTGACTTTTTTTTAAAAATAAAGCCTTGGACTTCAATTTCATTATTTTTTTTTTGTTTTATTGCATCGTAATAGCGTGATTAAGCTAATGAATAGATGAAAGTAAATATTTTCTAAATACTTAGAGAGGTTATGAAGTCTCTAAATCACTTGTTTCCCAATATTATTTCGATTGGTATAAGTTAAAAAATCTAACTCTTTCCATCTTTTGTAAGTGTGTGATTTAATCAGAAGGTGTAATTAGTCGGCTCTTTAATTATGGTTAAGTCATCAAGTAAAATGAATGATCTATTAGATCTCATTTTCTTACTTGAAATATAGATTGCACTTCGTATATTGAGTTAAATAGGTGGGCATTTCGATCGATGTTATTGCATCATTTTTAACTTGGGAGAAGTGTAATGTTTGTGGGAGATAGACTTTGACTCTAGCGATTACTACTTGGGATTTGCATCGAGCATAGCGTATGGGTTTTTGTAAGCCACTTCACATATAGAGAAAATTCTTTATTTTTGATAATTTTAAGTTATAGCACTACATCAAGTACTTCTTGAGTACTTTGACATTCTAACTCCTAGGGATGTCTAACCCATTTAGAGTTCTCAACTTGTAAGTGCTTGTTCTAAGGACCTTGGCGACTTCATAGGGTCCTTTCCAGTTGGATATTAGTTTCCCCACTTCGGCATTGGCTATTTTGATTTCGGCCTTCCTCAAAACCAGATCTCCAACATTAAAAGCTCTAGGCTTATCCTTCTGCTGTGATACTTGGTAATTCTCTGTTTATAGGCAATAATTGTTGCATAAGCGTCCTCTCTCATTTCTTTCACCAAATCTAGGTTTTGGCATCTTTTGTGAGCATTACCCTGATCAGAGTAGAAGTTCAAACGATAGGAGGGAATCCCAATCTCCACCGATATGACTGCCTTCGATCTGTATAGTAGAGAAAAAGATGTTTAGTGAGTGCCAACCCTAGGTAAAGTTTGGTAAGACCGCCTAGTCATTTTTTCAATCCCATTAAAATGGTTCGATTAGAGACCTCCATCATCCCGTTGCTTTATGGGTAGATGACTGAAGTGAATCTTAGGTCGATGTTTAGAACGGAGTAGAAGTTTTTGAATGTTGAATTGTCAAATTTCTTACCATTATCAGTCACAAAAAATTTAGAGAGGCTATATTTGTAGATGATCTCTTTCTAGGAGAAGTTTCTAATCTTTTCATCTATTATTGTCAGTAAAGGCTCTACTTCGATCCATTTAGAGAAATGGTCAGTAGCGACAACAAGAAACTTCACTTGTCATTTGCCTTGAGGGAAAGGACCTAAGATGTGTAGTCCCTATTGATCGAATGGCCAGGACACTCTGATCGGCTATTGGTTTTCCATGGATTATTTGATAATTCTACCATGAATTTGGCATGGCAAGCATCTTTGTACCTTGCTATGGGCATCTTTGAAGATACTTGGCTAGTAATAGCCACTTTGAACTACTTTTATCACGATAGCCTTATTGGCTTCATGTGTACCACAGATGCCTTTATGGATTTCTTTGAATAGGTAATCATCTTCCTCTTCCATCACACATTTGAGCTAAGGGTGACTGAATGCCTTCCTGTATAATTCATCATCAATTATGGAATAACTGCAGGATTTTTTAGATACCTTTTGGGCTTTAGCCTTATCCACGAGCAATTTGTCGATTTGGAGGAATTTTTCGATCGGGATCATCCAAGTGTAGCCCTGTTGTTTGATTTGCATTAGCTCCAGCTCGTCAAAGGAAGAGGAGAGTTGTTCTATAGTAGTTATATTTTCTTTGATTTCCTATTTGTCTGCAGCAGATAGCTTGGCTAGCCGATCGACCATTGTTGTTTCTTCCTTGGGCACTTTCTCTAGAATGCACGTCGATTCGGCCTTTTCTAGCTCCCTAAAAGCTATTTTAACTTTTGCCAAGTATCTTCTCATGGAATCTTCCTTAGCTTCAAAGGTACCTGAAATTTGGTTGGTCATTAGTTGAGAATCACTTTTGATTATGAGGGTTTCTAGTCGTACCACCTTGACCAACCTCAGGCCTCGCAATAGTGCTTCGTACTTTGCAACATTATTGGATGCTTTAAATCTAAGTCTGATTGAGTACTTGATTATGATGTTGAAGGGGCCCGTTATTACTATTCTGACTCCTCCTATGGCATTGTTTGAGGCCCTATCAACAATCATTTTCCAAGCCATTTTTGGGGACTACTCGATTGTTTCTCCGTTGGTTGTGAATTTAGCAATGAAATCAGTTAGGGCTTGGGCCTTTATTGCACTTCTTAGTTCGTACCTAATGTCCTATGATTGTAGCTTTATGGCCCATCTTGCCATCTTTCCCTCTAGGTCTGACATTTGTAGGATGTTTTTAAGCAATTGATTTGATCAGACAATGATGGTATGAGCTTTAAAATATTGCCTCAATTTATGGGTGCACATCATTAGTGTGGTGATCAGCTGCTTAGCTAGACCTTTTCTCAACTTTGAGGCTTTTAGTACTTGGCTAACATAATAAATGGGTAGTTATTGAGTTCCTTCTTCTCTGACCAGGACACCCATAACAGCTTCTCTAGACGTTGTGTAACGCCTTGGAGTTTGATTACCTAAGTAATGATTGGATCAACCCGATTTATGTGTAGATTTGATAATAAAATAAATATATATAATAAGAGTCAAAAGAAAAGTAAATAAAATAAAACAAATAATGGTTATAGGTTGAAATATGATGAATTGTGAGGTTTAATTGCATAAAAAAAGAGATTTGGGCTTAATTATGGAGTGGGTAAGAGTTGAAGGACTAAAGGGGAAGTTGGCCAAAAATATATTGTTTTAGCTAAACCTTTTCTTTTCTCTTTTGGCTGGATCGGGTTCTCCCTTCCCCATCCTCTTCTTTTTTCCTTTTTCTTTCTTCTTTTCTCCCTTTTCCCTTTTCCTCTTCGACCACTCTCATCGCTGCCATTCTTTACCGCCGTTGCAGTCCACCAACCACATTGACCCTTCTTTTTTGCATGATAGAGGTCGTGATTTTCCCCCCTATTGACCCTTCTTTCTTGGTCGGGCTCTTAGCTATTTCGCCCCTCTAGTTGCTGCATCTCCTCCTTTAAGCACTAGGTAAGTCTCTTCCCACCATTAATTGTTATTTTGTGTTGTGAAATCAAGTGAAAAAAGGAGATGTTGATTTAGGGATTTTTAACAAAAATTGGGGAAAAAGGGATTAGATCTAATTATTATTGAATTATTTGGAGATTTAATGACATAAGTGCTAAAATAATTGAATTTAAGTGTTGACATATACATTTAATTAAGGGATTTATATGAAATTATGGGTTTATGTAGAGAAAGAAAGTGAGGCAAGTGTGAAAGGAAAGGACAAAGAAGGGAGGTGATGAGTTAAGGCTTACTTTGAGAATGGAAATTGAAGAATTAGTGACAAAATAGGTATGTCTTCAAGTAAATTTATTTTTCCTTAATTTATACATTATGTTAGTCAAAATTTCTTAAAGTGAGAATTTTTACTTGATGGTATTATGTGGTGTTGATGTTATGGTTATCTAATTAAATGATAGATATTATGTTGGGCTAAGTAAGAATGTTATATGTGCTTAATTTTGGAATTATGGACTAATAGATGTACTTTATGATTAGTATAAGTTAAGTGTGGCTTACCTTAATTAATAAAATTATAATGAAACTCTATATAAGCTATTATGATGATATAAGTCCGTTGTGCTTCATAGTTTTTGAAAAGATCACAATGGTTGGTAAAATATGCCTTATGGATTGAAAGGAAAATTGAACCCAATCAATGTACTGGGTAATTAAATTACACGAGTAAATAAATGATTATAAGCTAAAGTAGGATTGTTAATGAAATAGGTGTATATAATAAAGAATATGCATGTTTAATTAACAATGAGGTATGTATGGTTAGATACTTGAGCTTGTACTCATGAATGGTTCATAAATTAATAGGTGAGCCATAAATATGCTATGGCAATTTGTGACTTTACAAGATGTTTAAAAGGGTAACGGTAAATGTATATTAAAACAAATTGAGAAAAAAGAATTTAGTTAATCATGGAATAAGTATTAATTATAAATAACGCTACAAGTCTAATTAATGAAATTTAGAAAATATTTAATTGCCTTTAGTAAAAATAGACAAGAATTGGAGTAATAGGATAAGATTGGCATGCCAATTAGGGAAACGTAGCAGTAATGCATTTTAATGTGGTCATCGAATGTATGACTCCGAAAGCTCGTCTGGTGAGTAAAATTAATTGGAATGGTGGGTTGTATGATTTCGAGAACTCGGTCCACACATATGTGTATATGTATAAATATATATATGTATATGTATTTTAAATGTATGAAACTTTTGATTATCAATAATGAAAAAGTGATATTGATAGGCCATATGTTTTTGAGAACTCGATCCTTTGTTTGATTTTCGTTTATGTAGCTCGTCTTAAAATTTCATTGGATTTTACTTGGGGCAATACAAAATAATAAATATTAAGCATTTATCTAATTAATTGATTTTTTTAAGTGAAGACAGTTAGTTAGTTGCCCTTTTTCTATGACATTAACTAAATTGTAATTTAGAAGAATGTGAAGGAAAAATGTAGATTATATGTATATCATATGATTATGTATATGAGATTTATGATCGTTCAGTTCAAATAGATAAAAATTCACATGTTTCATAGTTTATGTAATCTTTTTTATTTTTATGTTTTATTTAAATATTTTTGATCCTATTGGAAAAATAGATTTTCTTAAACACTACTAAGCAATATGCTTAGCGTATGATTTTCTTTCCACACGTAGGTTTGAAGGAATTTTGGAGGGAGTCAGTAGTAGATCTGCATCAAAGGATATTGAGTCATAATAGTGAAGTGGGAAGACAAGCAAGTGGAGGCGCTTGGTCCTTTTTTTGTTATTCCCATGATACTTTGATATATTCTTATGTCTGGTTATGTAATTATTTACGAACTTTGGTACTGTAAATTAAATGGACAATAGTGGAGAAATTGAATATACTATGTTTAAGTAATTGCTAGCTTGAGTTTGAAATGTTGGAGGACATGTAATAAATATTGAATTGAGGTTGAATTGGAGGTGAATGGTTGGTACAATAGATGTTAATAGAAGTGTTTTGACTACTTTCTTTCAGGGGGTTTTAAAGAATTTTAGGGAAGACTCTGCCAAAATTTTTACAAATTAAATAATGTCTTAAGTAAAGTTTTATTTGATCTGCGTATAAGAAACCTAAACCCAAGTGTGACATCTGGTATCCAGGTCTTTTAACTGACCGGGTATAGGGTGTCATATTTAGTGGTATCAGAGCTAGGTTAGGTGATTTTGGACCAGTAATTAAGTTGTTAAAAAGGGAAAAATGTGTACATGCCAAATGAAAGTTAAATGTGATTGCTTTATGAATTTGATGCATATCATCATTATTTTTTGATGTAGTTAAAAGATGGAAACAGGTTCAGAAGGAAGGACTGAGAAAGTAGAAAGCCACGCTTGAGTTAGTGACAAAGGTAGGGGTGTGGAGGAGTAGCCAGCTCAGCCAGTACCACTACCTGCTGTGAAACAAATACCAAATTTGATAGAATTCTTTACAGCGATGATGGCACTTATGAGACAACAAATAGCGGCTGCACCTCCTGCACAACCCCAGCCACTCCTTCCACCATAGAGGCTTATACTAGAAAGGCAAAGAAACTATCAGTAGAGGACTTTAAGGGAGACTCATCAGTCACTACTCTGATGCTGAATATTGGTTGATTAAGATCAAGAGGATTTTTGATCTCTTACATCTCACATCGAAAGAGAGGCTAGAATGTGCATATGGGTTACTTTAAAGATCAGCATACCAATGGTGGGAATCTACAAAGAGATTTGCTGCACCACAAAATCTTGATTGGGAGTACTTCATGTCTTAGTTTAAGGATAAATATATAAGGGATGTGTATATGGAAGAAATGAGAGATACTTTCCTCCATTTGAAACAAGGATCCAGAATAGTGGTGGAGTATGAGAAAAAATTTGATAGATTGAGTGCCTATGCTAAGAAGTTCATCCTTACCATGGCGGACAAGTGTTAGAGATTCGAGGCGGTCTCCATCACGAGATCAAGAAACTTTTGGTAATATCACCAATTAGAGACTATGGAGAGATGGTAAAGGTAGCTTTGAGAATTGAAAAGGTAAACATAGAGAAACAAAAATGTAGGAATAGAGGCCAACAAAATAGGGGTCAAAGACAAGCTGGGTCTTTTTCATTAGCAAATAAGAAGCAGAAGGGGATAGGATTCCAGACTCAAACACCATTACAGGCATTATTTTGCCAATCAAGGCAGGGTCGGAGTTTATCTTTTAGGTTAGGGCAGCTGGCCTAGTCTATAACCAGTATTGCATATGGATCAGGTTGGGGGGAATTCCGTTAATATGAACATTATGGAAAGAAAAATGGGGGTCAGTGCTGGAGAAAGATGGGAGCTTGTGTTCGATGTGGCTCCATGGAACACTTTCAGAGAGACTGCCCTGGTAAGCAGTATTCAGTGGCCAGTCAATTAGAGAAGGCAGCTTCAAGAGCTTCCAGGGGTAGAGGTAGAGGATTTGGTTCTGGTGTGGGTGGATAGAGGGCCCTACCAAAGTTAACGGAGAGACCTGATACCTACACTTCAGTATGTGCGTATGCTATGCGAGCCCGAGATGATGAAAACGCACCAGATGTGATTGCGGGTACTTTTACTATCTTCGATATGCCTATGCATGCATTGATTGATTTGGGATCTATTCATTCATACATATGTATTCCATTACCTGATGATAACCGATTTCATGTTGACACCCTTAAGCATTAAATTGTGGTTACAAATCCTCCGGGTCATAGCATGGTAGTAAGTAAAGCTTACAAAAACTATCCTATAAGAATACAAGGCTATGAATTTCCTAGCGATTTAATCAAGTTACCTTTCTGAGAATTTGATGTAATCCTTGGTATGAATTGGTTGTTTAGACATCAAGTGATGGTAGATTATCATTTTAAAAGAATTATTCTTTGAACGTATAATAATGATGAGATCATAGTCATTGGTGAGAGGTCAAATTTCTTTCAAATGCTATATCAGCCACAACAACAAAAAGGCTTGTTAGAAAGGGATGTATAGCCTACTTAGCTTATGTACTTGAAGCTAAAAAGGACAATCCTAAAATTTCAAACATACCGACTGTACGTAATTTCTAGGATATTTTTTTTGATGAGCTACTAGGGCTACCACTAGAAATAGAAGTGGAATTTTCCATTGATCTATTGCCTAGTACTGCACCTATATCTATTGTACCATACCGAATGGCACCTACAGAGCTTAAAGAATTGAAGATCCAACTGCAATAACTTCTTGAACAAGGTTTTATACGCCCCATTATGTCTTTTTAGGGTGCACCCATGTTATTTGTCAAGAAGAAAGATGAGTCTTTTAGGCTTTGCATAAATTACAAATAGTTGAATAAGGTAACTATGAAAAATAAATATCCACAACCACGGATCGATGACCTGTTTGACCAGTTAAAAGGTACATGTGTCTTTTCTAAAATTGAGTTGAAGTTGGGATACTATCAGTTGAAGGTAAAGGAAATATATGTCCCTAAGAGAGCTTTTAGGACCAGATACGGGCATTATAAATTTTTAGTGATTCCTTTTGGGCTCACAAATGCCCCAGCAGTATTTATGGACCTCATGAATCACATTTTCCGCCCCTATTTGGATCAATTCATCATTGGCTTCATTGATGATATTTTGATTTATTCTTGAATTAGAAAGAGCACGATGAACATTTAAAGATTATCATGTAGACTTTAAAGGAAAAGTAACTTTATGCCAAGTTTAGTAAATGTGAGTTCTGGCTTGATGCCCAAGCAAAGCAAATATGGTGGCTAATGCACTTAGTAGGAAATCATTATTAGCCTTAAGGGTTATGAACATTAAATTATCCATAGCTAATGATGGGGCTTTAGTAGCTAAATTGAGACTCAGACCCAATCTAGTGCAGCAAGTTAAAGAAGCACAAGTACAAGATGAAAAGTTAACTTCAATTATTGCACAAGTCTAAAAGGGGAAGGATAGTGAATATGTAGTCAAAGATGATGGTCATTTGTACTTTAAAGATAGAATTTATGTCCCCAATGTTGGTGAACTAAAACAAAATATCATGAAAGAAGCTCATAGTAGTTTATACACTATACACCCAGGAAGTATGAAAATGTATCAAGATTTGAAGACACATTACTAGTGATTAGGCATGAAAAGAGACATTGTAGAAGATATTTTTAAATGCCTAATGACTCAATAAGTCAAAGCAGAACATCGAGTTCCCTCAGGTTTACTCCAACCTATAGCAATACCTAAGGGGAAATGGGATCGAATTATGATGGATTTTATGGTTGGCTTGCCTCAGACTAGGAAGCAGTATAATGCTATATGGGTGATCATAGATAAATTGACTAAGTTAGCTCACTTTTGCCTGTCAAAACCGACTATCAACTTATAAAGTTCGTAGAATTGTATATTAATGAAATAGTGAGATTGCATGGCGTGCCATCTTCCCTCATATTTGACCAGGATTCGAAATTTACCTTAGCTTTTTAGAAGAAGTTACAAAAGGCATTGGGCACTACATATAGATATAGTATAGCTTTTCATCCCCAAACAGATGAACAATTTGAAAGAGTAATTCACGTGTTAGAAGATATGCTTAGAAGCTGTGTTATTAACCCTGAGGGAAGCTGGGATAAGTACCTCTTGCTGGTTAAATTGGCATACAACAATAGTTACCAAACTAGTATACAAACGGAACCATATGAAGCCTACTATGGCAGAAAGTGCAAGTCACCTATATATTGGATAGAATTTGGAGAAAATAAACTTGTAGGTTTAGATTTGATAAGGGAAACTGAGGATAAGGTAAAAATTATTAAAGAGAGATTAAAGGCTGGTTCTGATCGCCAAAATTCATATACGAATTTAAAGAGAAAAGACATTAAGTCTGCAATTAGTGATAAAGTTTTCTTGAAGGTTTCTCCATGGAAGAAGGTACTGTGATTTGGTAAAAAGGAAAAATTAGCTCTAAGGTTTATCGGTCTTTTTGAAATTATTGAACGGATGGGACCGATAGCCTTTAAACTAGATTTTCTGCAAGAGCTAGAAAGCATTCACAATGTCTTCCATGTGTTGATGTTAAGAAGGTACTGATCTAACCCATCACATGTTGTGACCTTAAGAGATATTAAAGTCTAGCCAGATTTAACCTGTGAAGAGAAACCGGTGTAAATTTTAGCAAGAGAAACCAAGCAATTAAGGAATAAGTCGGTGCCATTAGTAAAAGTATTGTGGAGAAATCACAAGGTGAAGGAAATGATTTGGGAACTAGAGGACACTATGAAGAAGAATTACCCAGATTTATTTAATACAGGTAAATTTCAAGGCAAAATTTTATTTAAAGGGGAAGAAATATAATGCCCTTAAGTTTGATTACTAGAGTAATGATTAGATCAACCCGATTTATGTCCATATTTGTTAATAAAATAAATATAAATAATAAGAGTCAAAAGATAAGTAAATAAAATAAAATAAATACTGGTTATAGGTTGAAATATGATTAATTATGAGGTTTAATTGAATAAAAGAAAGAGATTTGGGCCTAATTGTGGAGTGGATAAGAGTTAAAGAACCAAAGGGGGAGTTGCCCAAAACTATGTCATTTTGGCTAACCCCTTTCCTTTCTCTTTTGGTTAGATTGGCTTCTACCTTCCCCATCATTTTCTTTTTTCCTTTTTCTTTCTTCTTTTCTCCCTTTTCCCATCTCCTCTCCGACCATTTTCACCGTCGCCATTCTTCGCTGCCACTGGACCTCCCTATGCCAATTGTAGCCCATCAACCATGCTGCCTTCTCCCCTTCTTCTTCGCGTGACAAAGGTAGCAATTTCCTCCCTGCTGCTCCTTCTCTCTTGGTCGGCCTCTTAGGTATTTTGCCCCTCTAGTTGTTGCATCTCCTCCTTTAAGCACTAGGTAAGTTTCTTCCTACCATTAATTGTTGTTTTGTGTTATGAAATCAAGTGAAAAGAGGAGATGTATATTTAGGTATTTTGAAGAAAAATAAGGGAAAAAGGGGTTAGATATAAATATTATTGAATTATTTGGAGATTTAGGGAAATAAGTGCTAAAATAATTGAATTTAAGTGTTGATATATACATTTAATTAAGGGATTTATATGAAATTATGGTTTATGTAGAGAAAAAAAGTGAGGCAAGTGTGAAAGGAAAGGAAAAAGAAAGGAGGTGATGAGTTAAGGCTTGCTTTGAGAATGGAAATTGAAGAATTAGTGACAAAATATGTATGTGTTCAAGCAAATTTATTTTCCTTAATTTATGTGTTATGTTAGTCAAAATATCTTGAAGTGAGAAATTTTACTTGATGGTATTTTGTGGTATTGATGTTATGGTTATCTAATTAAATGATAAATATTATGTTGGGCTAAGTAAGAATGTTATATGTGCTTAATTTTGGAATTATGTAGCAATAGATGTACTTTATGATTAGTATAAGTTAATTGTGGCTTAAATTAATTAATACAGTTATAATAAAACTCTATATAAGCTATTATGATGATATAAGACCGTTGTGTTTCATAGTTTTTGAAAAGATCGCAATGGTTGGTAAAATATGCCTTATGGATTGAAAGGAAAATTAAACCTAATCAGTGTAATGGGTAATTAAATTATATTGTTAAATAAATGATTATAAACTAAAGTAGGATTGTTAATGAAAGAGGTGTATATAATAAAGAATATGCATGTTTAATTAACAATGAGGTATGTATGGTTGGATACTTAGGCTTGTACTCATGAATGCTTTGTAAATTAATCGGTGAGCCATAAATATGCTATGGCAATTTGTGACTTTACAAGATGTTTAAATGGGTAACGATAAATGTACGTTAATACAAATTAAGAAAAAGGAATTTAGTTAATCATGGAATAAGTTTTAATTAGAAATAATGTTACAAGTCTAATTAATGAAATTTAGAAAATATTTAATTGCCCTTAGTAAAACTAGACAGGCATTGGAGTAATAGTATAAAATTGGCATGCCAATTACGAAAACTTAGCAGTACTGCATTTTAATGTGGTCACTGAATGTATGGGTCCAAGAGCTCGTCTGGCGAGTATAATTAATTGGAATGGTGGACTGTATGGTTCCGAGAACTCCATCCACACATGTGTGTATATGTACAAATATATAAATGTATGTGTATTTTAAATGTATGAAATTTTCGAATATCAAGAATAAAAAAGTGATGTTGATGGACCATATGGTTCCAAAAACTCGGTCTTGTGTTTAATTCCCATTTTTCCAGCTCGTCTTACAATTCCGTTGGATTTTACTTGGGGCAATACAAACTAATAATATCAAGTATTTATCTAATTAACTACTTTTTTAAGTGAAGACAGTTAATTAGTTACCTTTTTTCTATGACATTAACTAAATTGTAATTTAGAAGAATGTGAAGGAAAAATTTGGATTATATGTATATCATATGATTATGTATACGAGATTTATGATCGTTAAGTTCAAATAGATTAAAATGCGCATGTTTCACAGTTTATGTAATCTTTTTTTTATGTTTTAGTCAAATATTTTTGATCCTGTTGAAAAAATAAAATTGCTTAAACACCACTAAGCAATATGCTTAGCACGTGATTTTCTTTCCACATGTAGGTTTGAAGGAATTTTGGAGGGAGTTAGTAGTAGATCTGCGTAAAAGGATATTGAGTCATAACAGCAAAGTGGGAAGACAAGCAAGTGGAGGCGCTTGGTCCTTTTGTTGTTATTCCCATGATACTTTGATATGTACTTATGGCTGGTTATGTAATTATTTATGAACTTTGGTGCTATAAATTAAATGGAGAATAGTGGAGAAATTTAATATACTATGTTTAAGTAATTGCTGGCTTGAGTTTGAAATGTTGGAGGATGGGCAATAAATATTGAATTTAGGTTGAACTGAAGGTGAATGGTTGGTAGGATAGATGTTAATAGAAGTGTTTTGACTACTTTCTTTTAGGGGGTTTTAAAGAATTTTAGGGGAGACTTTGCCAAAATTTTTACAAATTAAATAATGTCTTAAGTAAAGTGATAACTCCAATTCAATGTTTAGTTTTAGATTAAGTCTAGTCTAGTTTTTAGTGTTTTTCTAGTGTCTTTTTGCTTTATTTTGCTTGCATTTAATAATTTAACCTCATTCTCAGTTAAGTCTAGCTTTAGTGTGTTTTTGGAGAGCCTTTGATGGAATTTTGTGCTAAATTATGAATTTTATAGGTACCTCACGGTTACGAGGTTTTTCATGGTAACCGTGACCTATGTTGTTTGTCAAAATGTACTGTTTTGGAGTATATCATGGTCAGTAGAGCAATTGTACATAGAAGGGTGTTCACCGTTAACCTATGAAGCACTTTAGTTCGAAATCTAAAGGAGGAGTGCCTCACGGTTACCAGGTTTTTGGTAGTAATCATGAGGTAGTCATGTTTCTAGTCCAAAATGCAATAGGGACCTATCTCACGATTACCAAGCTTTTGGTGGTAACTGTGACCCCTTGTCAAGAAGCAGTTCGAACCTACATCAGGATTATTAGGAAATTCCTAATAACCATGACTCAAGCTAGTTAAAAGAGGGATTTTTAAGTAGGTCATGGTCAGTAAAGAATCTCTGATAACCGTTACCCATGTTAGACTATAAATAGCAGATTTTTCTGCAAAATCAGGGGAATTGGTTTTTCTTTAGTTTTAGGGTTTTATTTCTTCCTTCTTTCATTCCTTTGTTCATTTTACATAGATAGATACATAGATTTACTCACAAATAGATAGATTTACAGCAAAATACATAGATTAAACACAAATAAACAGCTTAGATACTTAGATTTACACAGTTTTCAGCTTATTTCCTTTCAAGCATTAGAGAAGAAGATTGAAGGATTTGGGATTCAGTTGCGTATCACTACAAGAAAAATTCATTTTGCCAACGGAATTTAGCAACGAAAAATGGCATTGGAGATTCGGTTGTAAGTACTTTTATAGATGAAAAATTTTTCGTCGGTAAATTTACCGACGAAAATTACAATTCGTCGGTAAATTTGCTGACGAAAATCATAGTCCATCGGTAATTCCGTTGGGAGATGCAAACCAAAAACTGTTGGCATTTGCTATATTTACCAATGGAATCAAATTCCATTCGTTAAAAATATTGACAAAACTATATTTTTCGTCGCTAAATTTTTCTACGAAAATAACAAATCCGTAGGCAAATTTCCAACGGAATAATATGTTCCGTAGGTAAATTTACAGACGATCCATAAATTTCCGTCGGTAAAGTTGCCATATGGTAAAAAAATTTGCGACGGATTTTTCGTCACTATTCTGTTACTAAAAATATTACAATTTTCTAATAATTATTTAATAAATAAGTTTTGTATCTCCTTCTTTTATCTAATAAATCTAACGCAATTAACAATTTTTTGATAAATATTTTCTAAGCTATTCATATTAGATATGCTGTATTAAGTCATGACACATATTAAAATAATCAGTAACCCCACTTGACATACAAGAGACCTAGAAGACCATCCACATGTATACATATCTTAAAAATGAACATCATTTCACATCAATCCAGGCAAGATATATAGATGGCTTGGATGATTAGTCTGGGAATTAATCAGAAGCATGGTCAATCTTCATATTACACTAAAACTTATTGTAAATCCTAGATCATTAGACATTTAATAGTCTTTCAGACAAAATCAGAAACCTAATTTAAGGGATGGAAATAAACAAAATTTCTAAACTAGTTTGGTAAAATCAAACAAGAAAAAGATTTCTTACTTAACAACTAAGAAATTGTTCAGAGGGAAAAAAAGAAAAAATAATGGAGAAGGGAAAACACTTAAGAATTATCAGTATCATATGATATAATGTGTTCTAGCTTAATTCTAGTAGCTTAAGTTAAATTATGATTCACTAGCAGTCACACCACAGTAAGGCGTCCGAGCATATGTTAAAAAAATGATTTTTATTCTACTAATTCTATTAAATTCAAGCTAATGGATAATACACTATAATTTATATGCTATCATCTGCCTTGCATTACATATTCAAATAACATATTATCAATGGGAAACATCATTATATGTTAAAAGAAAATACTCACATCGTGGGCATATTTAAACAGAAGTCTTCTGAAAAGGAATATGACCTAAAGTTCGTGGAGAACTCTATTAGCCATCCAATAAGAAGTCCAATTGCTCCAATTTCCAATATAAGAATAATATTGGAAGATCTGCAAAATTTCTCGTGGTTAATTACTTGAGCGCTAGCTGCGCTCACAAGAAGGAAACATAATGGAGATATTTATACCAGTGTGTACCTGGTAGCCTTTGTTATGGCCATAAGGGTTGTAAGGATGGCAACAATGGTTTGAATTGTCCTTTTATAGGCTTTATCAATGGTAGTTAGATAGAAAAAAGTGCTCACAATAGCCATGAAGGAGAGCCAAAAGTCCATGAACTGAAATATTCCATTGACAAATATGATAACTTATATTAATAAACAAAATAAATACCTCTATTCTACAAATAAAAGAAATACATAAAATACAAAAGTAAACAAATTAAACATGAAGGTGTTATGTTAATTGTGCACACATAATCAAGTGAGTGTGTGGAAAGAAATGCAAAATCAATATCCACAAATGAGAAAAATTCAACAATGTCCTTAAATGAATTTCAGGTTATTTTTATTTTTTTCGCATGCCATAAAGTTCATAAAGTCCTTTTTGCAAGTGATATGGCAATATTTGCTTCACATATAACTCATTTTGTGGATATGAGAGAATGTTATTATGCATAAAAACCATATAAAAATTAACGAGGATTAACAAATTCAAAGTAAATCTTCCAAACTGTATCAATTTGATTCCTACTTGCCTAAAAAAATAGTTCCGGCTTTGAGATAGAGCAACTCCAAATTGAGCTTTAAATTTCTGAATCGTTGCTCCGTAAGAAAACAAAGCAAAAAACTGCTTCCTCACGCTATTAACAACAGATAAGAATTAACATAATAACAATATCAAAAAATTGGAAACATGGGTTCATATCAAGTGTAAACGATTGGAAGATCCGTCATTGTGGAAAACCCGAAATCGATTAAGAAGGGCAAATAGGATAAAAAATAGGAGATACCTTTTCCCTTTTCCCTTCTTAAAATGAAATGGGTCTCGATAGTTGAGATCCTACTCAAGCCTCTCTCTTTTTAATCACAACCCATTGGCTCCACACGCCCAATCGAAAAACCCTAAAGATGTAAAAGATGCAGAGTCTGTCTTTAGATATGGAAGAGCGTAGTGATAAGGAGATGAAGAGTTAGGGTTTTTTGATTTTATAGTAGAGAGTGTGGGCCGTTGCGAATTTTAAAGCCTATTTCTGAAGCCCATTACATAACCTAATTTCCTCTAGAAAAATAAAAAGGAAAAATTCATTATTAGATCCTGAGCCTATTTTTTAATTATTATTATTATTATTATTATTAATTTTTACAATGAATTCCTGAATAAAAAAAACTATATATTAAATTTTTATATTTTTCAATTATATTATACTAGGTTTAAAATGAACTATTTTAACAATAAACATTATCAAGTGTTGTACAATTCGAGAGAAGTAAAAAGAAAATAATGTACATTAAAAATTAATTCAAACACTTGTCTTATTAGGTTTGACATCATGCGAGTTTTATGATGCATAATAGTTGCTGCTATTAAAACTATCCAATTTAAACTTAATGTAATCTGATTGAAAAGTTTGGAAATTTAATATTAATTTTGTTTTAAACAAAAAGTTCAGGAACTGTTATGGATTTTTTCAAAATAAAAAAACCAAGTCCTATAATCTCTCTAATACAAAAAATATCTAGACAATAGAATAAATAAATTTGTGATGATGTCTCTAGTAGATAATTTTGGGCCTATATAATATAATATTATGTTTTATGCTTGTAAGAGTATGTTTCAACAATATACTGATTTACTTACTTAAATTTATGGGAGATGAACGCCTTACGTAAAAATTTTGAGTGTCTAAAATATTTTTTTTCATCAAATTAGTACATTAACGTAACAATTTTTTTTCTAGTTTGTGATTTTAATATGCCATAAATTTAACTGTTGCATATTTCGTTAGTTATAGAAGTCTTAACAATTGAATATTTCAAGATCATTACATTAGAATTTTTTGATCCAATTTCATTTTTTTAAATAAAATTCATCTTGTAATTAATTATTGAGGCATACTTGAGATCAAATTTTAAATCTTCGACCTAAAATCATGTCAAGAACATTGACATACCTCAACTTTACGATGAAGAAGTCTATTTTTTTTAAACCTCAACTTTAGTTAGTTTAGTAATTTTCATTTGTATCAATAAATTGATGAAGGCCATAAATAAATACATTTTTTTGTACAAATATTACGAAAGCATTAATCTTTGGGTTCAAGGTTGTTCCATTGCATAGGTCTATTATTTACTAATTCCAACTCAAGTATAATAAAACATATGATGCTATCTCTTTCTTTTAATGACTATATTATTAATATAGTCATTAAATAAAAATTTACATCAATTTAGTTTAGATTAATTAATAGTTTAATTAATTTACTGAAATTAAAATTTATAATTTTTTGGTTTTAAATTAAAGTTACAATCTAATCACGAATAAATAAGAGGCAGATATAAAAAGATACCTTCTAAAATAAACTAAATTACATGTAATGAAATAATCAAATTTTACACATAGTACTATTTATAAATCATTATTAACTTAATCATATTTCCATAGGTAAATACCGATGGAATCATATTTCCATAGGTAAATACCGATCAAATATTATTTCTGTCGGTAATTTACGGACATAATATTATTTCCGTTGGTACATTATCGATGAAATCATATTTTCATAGGTAAATACCGATAGAAATAATATTCTGTCGGTAATTTACCGATGGAGTCATAATTCCATAGGTAAATACCGATGGAATTTATTTTCGTCGATATTTTACCAACAGAATCATATTTTCGTAGGAAAAATACCGATAAAAAATATTTTCATAGGTAAATTACCGATGATAATATGATTCTATCGATAATTTACCGACGGAAATAATATTCCCGTCGGTAAATTACCAACAGAATCATATTACCGTAGGTACTATACCGATGGAAATAATATGCCATCGGTAAATGTCATGGCTTATTTCAGGTGCAAAAATTGGCGCCAATTTAACGACAAAATTTTTTATTTTCGTCGCTAAATTCTGTTGGTAAAGTTTGGCAGGATAATTTCCCTCCTTTATTTACGACGGATTCATTATTTCATCGCAATACACATTTTTTCTACAATTTTCCCTATGGAACAATTTTTCCGTTGGTAATTAGCGATGAAAAATGTTTCGTCGGGAATTAGAATATTTCTTGTAGTGTATTCTTCTACCATGAGTTTCAGGGTTTATTCTATCATTTTCTCTTCTTATTTTGTAATGGATAGTGAGTAGTTCCTTAGTTGTTTGGGGGATCTTTGAATCCCCTACCTATAATGTGAATATTGAACATGTTTTTAGTTATATATATGAATGAATGGTTTATTTCACTGTTGTTTACTCCTATTTCATTAGCTTTCAACTTCTTAAGTGATTTTTCCAGCTTTGATGAATGGTTTTTATCTTATATCTTGGTTGGATGGTGATGTTTGTGTGGGTTGAATACTATGAATGAATTTTGCTCTGCTTTTCTATCAAAAATACTATCTATTTTAGATTGCTTCGGAATAGGACTTTAGATGTGCAGTATTTTATGGTTTTAGGGTTAGAGTGGGGAGTGAAATAGATGAGTTTGGATTGTTTGGCTCCAGAATGGGAAAGTAAACCAAACTTGGGATGAAAAACCGTGCTTAGGCTAGTTGTAAGGCTTACTCCGAAATGGGATATTTTGCAATTAGAATTGCTTGGTCCAGAATGGGACGCTTGGGTTAAGAGGGTTATCCCGAATTCGTTCATATTTTACTTATTGCTAAATTAATTCACATTGGGTATAGGGAGGATGAGTGAACCCGAGCAAGGTTTTTCTTATATAGATTTTTACACTTGTTAAATTTTCACAATGTAGCTCTTACTTGAATCACTACTAGTTTAATTTTTATTTCTTTCCAGTGTATATTTTAGTATTTAAGGTCTTTATTTTAAATAGCCATAGCACGATCACCAAAACTTTTGGGAATTTTTTAGCATATGACTGATTGTCTTGACTCGCACACACAATTCCTTGGGTACGATATTCAAGAGTCTTAAAAATACTTCTCTTTACTACTTGTCGATCTAGTATACTTGCTAGGGATGCAATAAATTTTTGGCACCGTTGTCGGGAATTGGCCTTGTTTGTGAGTTGTGATTGTTGTTTGTATGTTTTTTTTTGTTTTCTTATTTTACTTTCTTGATTCTTTTCAGGTGATAGTGGTGCATGAATGGAGTGAGATGAGAGCAATTAGTACCCTTTGATCCTGAAATCGAGAGGACCTTACATCAAAGAAGGAGAGCCAATAGAGACAACGATATGGAGAATGATCCTACTCTTGATGATTCTTTCCGAGAATGAACAAGTGGCAAGGGCACATGAAGAAATGCCAGGGGTACAAAGAGAAGAGGTGCTTAGGCAAAGGACTATAAGGGACTACGTTGTGCCAAGGTGGAATGAAGATCATCGAACAATTATATTACCAAGAGGGATACAATTTGAGCTCAAACCGACAACCATCACTATGTACAAAGGAATCAGTTCTCCGGTTCAAAATTAAAAAATCCCGCTAAACGTATTGACATATTTTTGGAGGTCAGTGACATAGTTTAAATTTCAGGTGTTCCTATGGATGCTGTGAGATTGGAGTTGTTTCCTTTCACTTTGAATAGAAAAAGCGAGGGAATGGCTACAGATGCTACCAAGCTAGTCAATATGGTCATGAGATCGGTTGTAAGAGAAATTTTTGATGAGATTTTTCCCTTCAACCAAGACTGCAAATATTCGTAACAGTATAATGAGCTTTCATTAAATGAATGAGGAGCCTTTTCATGAGGCTTGGGAAAGGTTTAGGAGATTACTGAGAAGTTATCCACACCATGAGATAGTTGTCTACCATTTAATGACCATATTTTATGTTAGAGTTACACCTTAAACAAGGTCATTGTTGGATGTAGCATCTACAGGGTCTTTCTTAAACAGGTTGCCTGAGGAAACTTTTTGTATGTTAGATGAGATGGCAGCTAATAACTCTCAATGGACTTCCCCTAGATCAGTTTCAAGGAGGCAAGGGATGCCCAATGTAGATGAAGTGGCATTGTTGAAGGCACAATTAGAGTCGATAAAATGAGAGTTAAGCGATTTAAAAGTGCAAAATGTAGCTACAGTTGCTTAAAGCAGTGGACCAATGGAAATGGGTAAGGTGTTTAAGAAGGTGGAGTTGTATGAGATGTAAATGCACTAGGAGATTATATAAGGAATGATCCCTATGGCAATACATACAATTCGGGATGAAGGAATCACCCGAATTTATCTTGGAGGGATGGAAATCAACATACTTTGTCTTCTCAACCACAAGCAAGAGCCCTATTCAACAAAAATGTCCACCACAATCAACGGCAATCATATCAACCCCAAGCCCACACTCATTACAAAGCTCCTTATCCACCAAACCACTATTAAGGACAAGGCTTTAACCAACCCCAACCCCAACCATATCATCCACCGAGATTCCAACCAAGGCCACTCGTTTAAGAAAAGAATCCTAGTTTAGAAGACATGTTTGCTAGTTTCATGAATAGCCAATAATAATTTATGATAGGCCAAGAAGAAAGATGGAAATCTCAAGAGCAATGGAACGAAATCAAGATGCTTTCATGAAGAACTTGGAGACACAAATTGGGCAATAGGCAAATTCATTATCTACAAGGCCAACTGGAACTTTTCCTTCAAATGTGGACTGTAATCCCAAGGAGGAGGCCAAGGCTATTACATTAAGAAGTGGTAAGGAGGTAGTACAAGAAGAGAAAAAAGGTAAATCACCAACTTCATCATCTCATATGGAGGAGTCGATATGGAAGGTAAGTGATTCTAATCCTAAAGTAGAGATAAATGTAGATGCTCCAAAGAGTGACAAAGGAAAGAGTATAGTGAACCCAACCGTAGAGGATATTGACATAAGTAGGTTATTGTTTCCTACTATAGCTAGGAAAGAAAAGAAGAATGGGCAATTTAGCTAGGTTTCTAGAAATGTTTAAGAATTTGCATATTAATTTACCTTTTGTTGAAGCCTTAGGTCACATGCCCAACTATGCTAAATTTATGAAAAGAACTTTGTTCTAATAAAAAGAAGTTAGAAGGGTATTGAACAATGTAATTAATAGAAAATTATAGTGCAATTATCATGAACAAGATTTCAAAAAAGCTGGAAGACCCAGGTAGCTTCACTCTATCCTATGAAATTGGAGAAACTTTTGTTGGGAATGCCCTATGCGACTTAAGGGCTAGCATTAATTTGATGCCATATTCAATGTGTAGGAAACTCAATCTAAGCGATCTCAAGGAGACGAGAATGAGGCTTTAACTTGCGAATAGATCAATAAGAAAGCCAAAAGGAGTGATTGGGGATCTGCTGGTGAAGGTGGAAAAATTCATTTTTTTCGTGGATTTTATAGTTGTAGAAATGGAGAAAGATAGAAAGGTGCCATTCATTATAGGGAGACCATTCCTAAATACGGTGAAAGCATTAATAGATGTTCATGGTTAGAAGGTCACCCTTAGATTTAACAATAAAGAATTTGTGGTGGACATGAACAAAGCTCAAAAGTATTCATCGAGTGATTTGGAG